>JARFJB010002091.1:220000-597500 GCA_036346205.1 Vesta saturnalis
AGGACACGAATGATCCGTTTTTGCCGACGGGAAACGTGGGATAAAATGCGTGTTTGATAGAGGTGCGGTGTCGGGTGTAGGTTTTAGGTAAGCGGTGTCCTCCGAGTTGTACTCTTTGGAAGACAGGATGGGTTCTAGGGTTTCCAGTTTTGACGCGGAAATGGGAGGTTCCCGCTGGTTCTGGCACTTACAGGAATAGGTAGAGTGAGATTTCTCGCAGTTGTTACACTTTGGGTTAGCTGAGAATTTGAAGGATGAAGTTGGGGCAACGCATGGAGCGGGTAGGGCACTCCTCAGCTGTATACCCCAACTACTTGCAGGTAGAGCAATATTTGGGAAGGTCTGGTGGGATAAGGGAAGGGTCGCAGCTGTAATGTCGCTAGAACATGGCGACTCCGTGTACGAGGAGGTACTCCAGGGTGGCTTTTGAAGATGTAGTAAGGTGGACTACGGATGTGGGTTTGCTGGTAGCCTTAAAGGTGATGCGAATGGGATTGGGCACAGATGACAACTAGGATATCTTTATCTACGTGACAAATCACGCAGGAAAAGGATGGAGGTCTAGGGGTGACGTTGGAAGAATGAAGACCGGAGAGTTGGGAGAGTGTGATTGTAGGATTGCCAAGTGGTGTCGCAGCCTAAGCTTCGTACTCTCCGGCAAGGGAGAGGAGGTTTCAAGGAGGCAGGTTTGGTTATAGTTGAACGTTAACCTCAATCAGGGGAAGTTAAAGGATTTTAGGGACTTGAATAGGGATTTTTTGTTGATGGATTTGGGGATATTACAGATGTAACACATCGAGGATTAGGAACGAGTAGGATTAGGATTAGGTTGTGTCGGGGAAGCAGGCGTAGGATTCAGGGCAGGTAATTGTGGCTGGGAGGTGTGGGTAATAGGCGGATTTGCGTGTGGATTCTGGTTTTATGTATTTCTATGTAGGCCTCGTGGAGGTGGTGGACCGTATTGAAATGTACGAGTGTGTGGAAGTGGTGGAAAAGGAGGATCCGTTGGAGTGTGATCGTGAACATAAGGAAGGTGGTGTTGAGGGGAGGGTGCAACTGTGCTTCACCATCACGACTGTTGTTAGTAAGGTTTGAGAACGGAAATGGGAAATGAGAAATTTTTTGTTAGCTGAAGGAAGGGTCTCTGCCGACGTACAGCATCACACCCTGAGGAAAAAAGGCTTGGTAGTCAGAAACCCAATAGAAAACAAGGAAAGTAAATGTTAAAATAAAATAATAAAAATTTAAAATTAATAGTAAGTTCTATTAACTACTGCTTCTGTCTCGATGTCGACCTTGGTGTTGGCGGTGGCAGTGTCCTGGATTCTTCTTTGTTTCTGAATCTTGTATCCTTATGTGTTCTTATTGTTGTTGTCCTGCAGCTTTTGCTTGATGCTACTGGCTGTAGTGCAGTGACCTAACTTTGAAGCGGCGAAGACCACAATATCCGTAATTAATTAATTATGTTTTAATTGCTTATTAAGCACGAACTCTGTACGAATGCTGGCTTGAAGGTGGGATTTATTGGGGAAAAAAGGAAAACGCCACGTATTTCATTCCCTCCCCAAGGGAGAGGGCGGGCTGCTTTAGCTTTCCAAGCTTCTTCAGCCACAATCATGGATTCCCAGCATACATACATTACGTATATATGCATGGTGAGATTAAGTATGGGTGTGACCAGGATAGGATCGGAATGAACGGAGTTAGAGTTCTGAAGGGGAAAATACTACACCAACATTCACCTAAGTAGCCGCACATGGTGTGCACATACGCAGTGACCGTGCCGCTACATGTGTATAAGGAAAACTCCCAGAAAAAAAACTCATACAAGGTAGATGATAACGGGAATCTAACCCATTACCTCTCGAATGCTAAACAGGTCGTATCACCACTACTCTACTACCTCGGTGGATTTCTCGGAAGTATTTATATACTCCCGTATACCTCAATGTTCCGGCATTCCCGTTATTTGTGTTACACTTAGTACTGTTGTGTTCTGCAGGAAGTAACACCTAGTAATGCCGTCTGAGATCGCAAATAACAATTTTCTTACATAAATGTAAAGTGTTCACATAATTCTATTTTAGAAAACAAATCTAGCTAATAATAAATTTAAAGAAAGTGACCAATAAACAGTTCTAATATTTAATTAAAAATTATTATTAGTTTTATTAAATGCATAAATAAAAATTTTACCTTGATTAGGATTTGAACCTAATATTTGTTTTAGATTTGATTATATGTATTGTGTTTAATATCTATATATAATCTCATCGAGATACGTAATGAGATAAATTAAAAAAAAAAGGAAAATTCTGAGAGGCAAGTACGATAATATTCAGATAAGTGTCAATTAATCATAGGAAAAAATATACCGACGAAGGTCATAGTCCACGTGCGCATTAAAAATGAGTAAGTTCCCCGCTCTTGCAATAATAAACCTAAGGGTGGTAAAAAAATGAAAATTATTTGACAGAGTACATATAACAATGTACACTTTGAAATTAACGTATCAAATGTACAAAAAATTGAAAACCTGGTGCATGGCAGCGCAAATTTCTCAATTTCAATACGTATCGTGCGCCCAACGTTTATTTTTTGACAATATAATCATTTCTTTATACAATTCTTCGCATTTTGCAGAGCTCAAAAATGTTATGCTGATTGCTGTATCCCAGAATCTGAATATGTATCAATGAAACACTTATTTACCAAATACGTACAGGGTGAATAGATGATGTTATTAAGCAAATATTTTGTAATATACTGGGTGTGCTATGTCACCGTGGTGAATACAATCATTTCTTATTTTAAATAGAACGCCCTATATTTTATTACACCTTTGACTTCTAGATATAAATATATTTTTACGTTCCAAATTACATGTACATATGTACTTTTTTTCACTACCCCTAAATCGACTCATTCGATCATTTTTCAACTGTTGGCAAAGTTTTGCCAAGATCAGCTATGACGTCTAGATGTGTGTGTGTGTGTGCGTGTGGGGGTGGGGGAGTGCGCGTGCGTGCGTGCGTGCGTGCGTGTGTGCGTGTGTGGTGTGTGTGTGTGTGTGTGTGTATGTGTGGGTGCGTGCGTGTGCGTGTGGGTGCGTGCGTGCGTGCGTGTGTGATTTAAAAAAGGTACTGAAGCTAAAAACATCCTAATGTATGAGAGTAAAATGTTCAAGGAATATTTTGATACACATTATTGGAATTTATGGAACTTGGTTTTGCTGTTTCCGAAGATTACGTTGATATTTGTCATAAAGTTGGAAAATCAACCAATTGAATCAGGCCCATTATTGTAAGATTCACCAAACACAAATACGGGCAGGTAATATTTAAGGCCTTAAAAAAATCTGGAGGGACTATGCGGAAAGATCTGATAAAGAAAAGCTACGAGTTCCTAACTGCAATGCTGTAAATTTGTGGACCACTAACGGTTTTATGCATGTAAAATGTGAAGGTAAGATTAAGAAATTGTATTAGGTAGATGATGTAAATAATTATTGGATTTAATTTATCTAACACTGTTATTGGTTCGCTATAGCGATCAGCGATTTAAATAAATTTGTTTGAATAATCATTTCATTAAGATTCTCGATTATATGTGAAATGTTTAATACAATACATTACTTATGTTTCCAAATATTTAAGTAAAAGTACCGTCTAGTACCTAATTTAGTTGTAAACTTTAATATTTACTTTGGATATGAACTAAATTACCCTGAGGTCAATTTATAATATGAGACAAGACATTTTCATAAACAATTCTGTTTACGTAGACTCATTGGCCGGAATTACGGCATATTACATATAAGAATAAAATAGTGAAATATGATTTATTTTTCTCTTTAATTTAAATTTTAATGTTTGTAAGACGTAGGTAAATCAAATTGTTTATTATCACTAGAGGGGTCGCGTACCCGACTTTAAATACACGCGAAGAAAATTGGGCAAGTTAATGTTTGATCATTTTGGTGTTTTACTGAGGTATGGTTGCCTGATAGTGTGGGTAGCAAAGCTGTATGCCTTGAGGGAAATCGGTTTGTTAGAGGAGATTGGCGGTGTTGATAATATAAAGTCAGAACTTAGTTGTAAATAAATTAAACTACATGTTAAAACTATTGCGATTGGACTGTTTTGTAGACCACCAAATGTCAACTTACCCACCAGAATAACCCTAACTCTTTTAGACTCTATCTTTATAAATAGTAAAACAACGGTCAAACATTTTGGTACAATGGATGCCAGCAACATTTCTGATCATAGAGCAGTATATTGCCATTTAAATATTTTGGTTTTTTAAGTTTAGTACTAACTCTTTCCTGTCAGATTTGGAATAATAAATTGGTTTTCTTTAGAAATTTTATTCTGAGTGTTTTTGATAAACATGCTACTACAGTACGCTTAACTAAACCTAGAGCACTATGAGTGACCGTCGATTTAAAAGCTTTTATGAAAGAGCGTGACAGTATTCTGAGAAGATTCAGAGGTATCAAGCATGTTTCGGATTGATACCAGCATAAGAATTTCTATTAGAAAAGAACCAAGGCCCTGTAGTAGCTGAAAATAACTCTCGAAAGATGTGGAAAGGATTATTCTGTTTTAATATGCGCTTTTCTAATACCAGAAACCTTCTTGAAAACTTTACTTTACTTCTTTTGAAAAGGTACATATAACAGATCAGATCCGCTACTTTAGAAACCACAATCACACAAATAACGACACTTTTCGATTTGTACTACCATCGCATCGGTTGATGAGTTAAACAATATACTTTTTATTCAAAAATCTCACGCCGTGGTATCTGATAAAATTAGTCTTGTCATGTTGAAATGCTATAGTCCTTTTATGGTAAAATAACTCATATTATAAATTGTTGTATAGAAACTAGTTACTTGTTACGGCTAAAAACAGCAGTACGATTGGTGTAACAGATAAGTGAAGAATGCCGATAGCTAAGTAGTCGGAGGTTGGTATGGTGTTGTTTTGCATGTGGAGCGCCAGTTAGTTTCAAATCGAGAGTACTGGTATAATTATAGTACAAATAAGCGCTAGTACTCCACAGTAATGTTCAAAAACAACCAAAAATTACCCACCTTTCGTAGCATTCAACCAGTTAAATCAGCAGCAGGGTTCCTAGACTGGTGCTATCTATAAAATTTTCAAAATGTCCGCACGCAAACAAAAGGGAATAACGTAAGCGTGCTGTGGGACATCAACATTAATTACTCCAACTGTACTTTAGGTTAACGTCTTCAATGAATTCTTATATTCAAAATCTTCATCTCAATTAAAAAAAAACAGTATAAAATATAATCAAATAACCCATACTAAAATTTTTGTCAAACCATAAACAATTTAAAAAAACGTCCTCACGGCCAGGCACATAAATTCGAAACTTTACCATTAAACCAATAGCAACACAAAAATAATGCAAGCTATTACTAACTGCTAAATTATGGGAATCGTAAACAACAGTTGTACTGCAAGGTGGGGTAAAAATCACATATAATATTATAACCGAGAATGAAATAACACTTTAAATGCATTAACGACACACACACGCACGCACTCAAGCAAGCACGCACGCACGCACTCACTCACGCATGCACGAACGCACCCACACACACACCCACGCACACGCACACGCACACGCACGCGCACGCGCACGCCCACGCCCACGCCCACGCCCACGCCCACCCACACACACACACACACACACACAACACACACACCCACGCACGCACGCACGCGCGCACGCACGCACGCACGCACCCGCGCGCGCGCACGCACGCACGCACCCACACGCACACGCACACGCACACGCACACGCACACGCACACGCACACCCACACCCGCACGCACGCACGCACGCCGCACGCACGCACGCACGCACGCCGCACGCACGCGCGCACGCACGCGCGCACGCACGCACGCACGCACGCACAAACACACACACACACACCCACACACACGCACGCACGCACGCACGCACGCACGCACGCACGCACGCACGCACGCACGCACGCACGCACGCACGCACGCACGCACGCACGTACGCACGTGCGCGCGCGCACGACAGACATTTTTTTCGGGTTCAGGGAGTCGTAAAACATCAAAATAACGCAACTTATTTTTGTCGATTTTTTTCGTTCGCAATACTTTCTTGTTTGGCAAGAAAGTAAAAATTATTGAACAAAAAATTCATAGTTCCTATAATATTCCTATTGTTAAAAAACCGGAGGAAAAAATGGATTACATAACCTTTTCAATTTCAGTTTCAATAATTCTTCCTCGTAAATAGTTTTTGGTGCTAATAATTTAATTTTATTAGTATTTATTTTATGACCGGTTTCCAAATGATGAGTTGCTACTGAAGTTCTTTTGTTGAATTGCTAATTTATGTTCTTGAGATCTAATAAATAATTTATGATTTGTTCGGCCGATGTAACTATTTAAACAATCACTACATGAAATATCATATAGTCCTTGGCATTCACCGGTAATTTTGTCTTTAGGATTTCTTATTAATTGGTTTAACATTTTGTAAGGTTTGAAAACTGTTCGAAAATCTTTTTTAGGGTATTGTTTGGCAATGCGATCAGTAATACCTTTAATGTAAGGTAATATAAGGTGTTTTTTGGTTTCCGTTTTTGTAGCTGAAGGTCCTGGTTGTATATTAGAGATGTTAATCATTTTCATCACGTGGATTTGCCATTTAGTGTAACCAGTCTGTATTACAATTTTGGTGTTATCTTCGAGCCCATGATGTCGAATTTTCGTCGTTTAAGTGGAGTGACCTAAAAAACAATGATTTCATAACTGAATGTAACTGGCTGGGATGGTGGTGTGAAGCTGCGTTTAAATATCGCCCGGAATGATTAGGTTTTCGGTAGAGATTATATTTAAATTTTTCATTAGGAAGTTTTGTTATTAAAATGTCCAGGAATGATATAAAATTATTCGTTTCAATTCGTTTCATTCCAGGACATTTTAATAACAAAACTTCCTAATGAAATATTTAAATATAATCTATACGAGGGACAAACCATTATTTTTCAGAATGAAAGAACCAATGTAACTTTTTCAAAATGTGATTTTAGATATGCTCAAAGTAATTGCCTTCTGCTATAATGCACTTAGCCATTCTTTCCGCCCACTGCTTAAATCCTCCAAGCCAAGCAGCTTTAGGAATACTACTAAAGTAACAACGAACCGTAGCATCGATGATCTCTTTCTCTGAAAAAAACTTCTTCCTCGTAAGTTCTTTTTTAGCCAAACAAACAGCCAAAAGTCGCCCATTACCAGATCCGGTGAGTAGAAAAGGTGTTCGGTTACATTAATCTTGTTTGCGGTAAATTACTGCCGGTACTGAGGTACAAAACGACTTACGATTGTTTTCAGATGAAGGCGGTCGTGTGTTTTCATAGATGAGGATCCAATCCCCAATTGATTAAGCCTCTATTACGGTGTAACTAATGCTGTTGTCTGCTTCCATAATCTTGCTCACAGCAGCATTCTGTCACAGCGGTAATGGGGGAGGGGGGGGGGGGCTGCGCCTTTCTGGTGATCAACTGTAGTTCTACCACGGTAGAATTCCTTCTACCACCTGTAAATTGTTGTCAAGGGGGCCTGATCGCCAAATGTTGATTTCAAGTTTTCTTCGCAGTCATACGCACCTACACCTTTCCTAAAGTCGTAATAAATCATTATGCGCAAATGTTCTCGGGTTAATTCCGTTTTTTCACCACACTTGCGAAACTTAAAACTATCTTTTTCTAATGGTATTTAAGATAAATTAGCAAATGAACCCGCAATTGTCAACTAAAGCTTTGCTCTTATACTGAGATTACATTTTTTGTTTTCCATGGCCTTCCTAATTTCGTCATTCTCAATAGAAATGGCTTGTCCCTTGTATAGTAATTTTGGACATTTATTCACCTTTAACAAATTAAAAGCACGGTGAGTATATTTCCACAAATTTTAACGTTACCGTAATTAAAATCATTATCGTGTAATGGTCTAAGTTAAACTCTGTTGATTTGTTTGATAAATATTAATTGACGTTTAATTACGTTAAAGAATGCTTTTAAATATTTGATCCCGCTTTATTTTTTTTTTTTGTGACTAATATTCATTTCAAATTGAACAATTAATTATCGTGGACCAGTTATTATTTTATTTATTTGAAAAAATACTTTTATATGGATATTTGTACCGTAGATATATAATGAACTTTGAGTTTCGGTTTTTGCAACTTTTGCGGAGTTTGAAAGAACCTTAAAATTTTAGTTAAATGTAAGTGAGTTTTGCGTAGGTGTTTTTGAAGTAGAATTTCAGATAAAGGTGAGTGTTTTTTTTTCGAGAGAACATTATGGTTTCCTATAAAGTTATTATTTTAAAATCTAGATTATGACGTTTTTCCCGTTATAAAACTATTTAACAGGTGGCGCCTTAATGACATTCTATTACTGATTTTGGCTTTGTTGAGTTGTATCGACTGCCATTTTGAATCGTGGAGTAAGAATCGCATACATTTTTCAGATCTTCCAGAAGTCAAAGGGCACCTGAAAATGGATACCTCCGGTCCGAACGCAATTATAAATTTTTTTGATCAATGACAATAGATTTTCCTTCAGGCGGTAAGGGTAAAGATGAATCGATGTTGAATATTAACTACTCTGTTTTAATATTTTTCCTACCCACGCTCGTATATAATTAACATATTATGCAGTGAAATACTTGGATATAGGTAATAGCGCTTTGATCATTCGATGCTTTGGTCATTCTCAATGTAATGCCCCAACATTAAAATTCGGTGTAATGGGCGTTCGACGGAATGGTAGTCGGCGTTTTGGTCACATTCGCCGTTTTCGACTTTTAAAAATTGTGTCGGTGTTTTGGACATTCGGTGAAATGGCCTAAATCTGGTTCGGCGTTTGGTCTTTGTCAGTCTAATGGCCCAACTTTAAAATTCGACAAAATGGGCGTATTCGGCGAAATAGTCGTCGGAGTTTTAGTCAAGTTCAGCGTTTTGGATTATTTAAATACAGAGTCGGCGTTTTAGGGATTCCAATTCCCCATTAACTTCATCATTCAAATTAATTATATGTTATTTTTCTTTTTTTTTACACACATAAATCAATCCATAATGTAAACTTACATTATCGCTAACTTTATTCATTTCAAAATAATTATAATCGAATGATGGAAGCCACCAACTTGCCGGAGCAGTTATCTGATAATTTATATTATACTATAAAACTACAGTGGAGCTTTGCTCCGCGCTATAGTCACAACACACCGTTTACGATATTTACTTAAAGGTAAATGCTACCATACTAATATTTACGACAGTATCAACTTAAACATTTTAATAAGTAACATTTTTAACCTCAATGTCTGACTTTACTAATTATCAATTGAAACTTTAAATGTTGGCAAACTATATTTTTGGAAATATTCAACTTTTAGACGTGCAATGTCACCAAAATGATATTAATGTAAGTGCCAACCTAAACATGTTAATAAGTAACATTCTTAACCTCTGTGACTGACTTTAGCAATTGTCAATCAAAAATTTAAATGTTGTCAAACTATATTTTTGGAAGCATTCAACTTTTGACGGGCAATGTTACCAAAATGATATTAATGTAAGTGCCAACTTAAACATGTTATTAAGTAACATTCCTAACCTCAGTGTCTGACTGCCAATTGTCAATCAAAAATTTAAATGTTGGCAAACAATATTTTTGGGAAGCATTCAACTTTTTGAAGTGCTATGTTACCAAAATGATATTAACGTAAGTTCCAACTTACACATGTTAATAAGTAACATTCTCAACCTCAGTGTCTGACTTTACCAATTGTCAATCAAAAATTTAAATGTTGCCTAACTATATTTTTGGAAGCATTCAACTTTTTGACTTGCAATTTACCAAAATAATATTAATGTAAATACCAACCTATACATTTAAGTAGGTAACATTATTAACCAAAATGTTTGACTTTAACAATTGTCATTCAGAATTTTAAATATTACCAAATTACATTTTTGGTAGTATTCAACTTTTTAACATGCAATGTTATCAAAATAATATTTATTTAAGTACCAACTTACACATTCGAGAACGTAACATTATTAACCTAAATGTTTGATTTTAACAATCGTCATTCATAACTTTAAATGCCAAATGGCAAATTAAATTTTTGGAAGTATTGAACTTTTTGATATGCAATGTTACCAAAATTATATTTATTGAGTGTACCAATTAAAACATTTTAATAGCTAACATTATTAACCTCAATATTGGACTTTACCTATTGTCATTAAGAATTTTATCTGTTGCCAAATTACATTTTCATTTACTGTCTTTTTGACATACCAAAATAATATTTATAAAATTAAAAATACTATGAAAGTTGAAATGTTGTCAAATTACATGTTGGGAAGTATTCAACTATTGTAAAATGAAATGTCATATTGTCATACAAAACTACCAAATTAATATTTATGAAAGTAAAAATTGCATGAAAGTTTAAACGTTGCCAAATTACATATTGGCAGGTATTCAAGAATTGTAAAATAAAATGTTTGTTTGACATACAATGCTACCAAAATAATATTTTCTGCAAGTACAGTCTGATATGTAATAATTAAATTAAGTTGTTCAGACTCAAAATCTCATTCGGACCTTTAAGAATAACTAACTTCAATTTTGGAAAATAGTCAAATAAGGATGCATAAAAGCATATTACTACATTAAAACTACATTAAACGCTAATAATTCATTTGATTGGCATATTCTAATTTACATTTTTACGTGTCTTCAAATGATCTAAAAAGGAATAGTAATTAAAATTAATGTTAAAAAAGATTACTAATTACACTCACAACAGTTATGGATTAATGCACTACTAACTTAACTGTATGTTCAAATTTTTGGAGATGTTCCTGTATTTTATAAACAAATACATAGTAGTTTCAATTATTAATTTATAAGAATAAATTGTTTATGCACTAATTTAAATACGTAAGTAATGAAAACGAATAAACATTTTTACATTTTAAGTTAATTTTATTAATGCTTAGATAATTCTGTTAATCAAAAGAAGTACATAACTATACTAAAAAGTATGTTTTTTATTGGGCAAAATTTAATTAAAAAAATTATTTAATTTAAAATTTTGGGAATTTAAAAAATTATTAATTGGACGCACATAAATACCAACTTAAAAATGTAAAGCATCAAAAAGTGAATTTGTCTTATTATATTTAATAACATTGAAACTATTTCAAATTAAAAATAATATTTAAAAACTTATTTCTATTTTAACTGTATATATAATGAAATATCATCTTGCTAAATTATAGTACATTATAATAAAATCAATGTGAATTAAAAAAATTGTAAATTAATAAATATTCAACTAATTTGGTGAGCAAACCCTTTTATATCAAATTTAAAAAGTATATCTTGATCACATGAATTTCTACGGTATTTGAGCGAAAACATTGTGAGCGATTGAGAAGGGGTTGAGGTTAGATGAATCAAATTGAGATAAAACCCAAAATGTTTGTAAAAGCTCTAAAAATGATTTTCAGGGTAGTTTGGATCAATTTGGCGTTTTTCGCTCATTGTATAGCTCGGATTTAATTTAGGATTATATTATATTATATCAGTTTTAAAGTTCTATTGTGTTTAAGGCTCATAGTAGAACACGTCTAACCTGAGTTTCAACATTAGCTCCATTTCAAGTTCGAGTTTTGGACCAAAAAAGCCGACTCGCGTTTTTTGAGGGACTCTCTATGTAGGTGTCCCAGAGAACTTATATTTCAAATTTCAAAAAAGTTGAAATTCCCCTTTTAGCATTTGATGTCGATCTACATAGGTGCAAGGTTTCGAAAAAATTGGTCGGTAAATAACGAAATTATTAAGAGATGCGCAAAGACGACTTTCTTCAGAATCGATGGGCGTGAAAAACAAGAACCCCCCCATCATATGTGTGTGTTCCATCCCCTTGGGGTGGTGCGACTCTAGTTTCGACTATACTTCACGACGCCCTAATCTCTCTCCACTACTTCGCCGTCGGTCACGAACTCTCGACCCTCACGTTAGGCTTCGCCGTATTTTTATTTCGATCCCCGCAAACGCGACCGAGGCGATCTCAAAGGGGGCGGTGGCCGAATGCGAGTGTTCCTGTCGAAACGGGACCCGGTACGTTTCTTATCTCGTCGAACTCGGGCCGTGTGAAAATTTTGATAAAAATCGGGTCATATTCCGAATTTGAGAGTTTATTTTATAGTTTCTATTTAATTAGCTATATACATATACATACGATGGGAAGAGTGTTTATTCGATAGCAAATGGTAAAAATATTTACATCGTCGGATAAACGAAGACGTTTTCCGTTTAAACCGCATATATCAAGCGTCGCGACGTCGCCGACGCCAGACGTCGGTTTTTTATCTCGGTTAACATCTGTCAGATTTAAAAAAAATTCATCGTACTCGTCTTGATAACCACAAAATTTTCGACTTTTTCAGCTTTTGAGGTCAAAATTATAATAAATCGATACATTGTTCGAAAATATTTCCGACGGTTCAACATTTCTTAAAAATCTAGGTTGAACCTTGGAAATTAGAAGAAAGATGTTTTAAGCGTTATTTCGTAAAGAAAAAATACGCTGTGGTAGAACTAGTCGCCGTAAAGAAAAATACAACAAAATCACATTAAAATTTCAATGTGAAGTGGTTAAAAAAAATTGCCAAAGTTGCAATTTTTCGATTTCATATTTTGCCTTATAACTCAAAAATTATAAATGGTAAGAAAGGTAAATAAGCGGTAGTCGATGCGCCCCTTTAGCACAAGTCGTTCAGTTGTGAAATGGCAACTCTGCCTTTAAAAGTACAAAAGTTATGGCCATTTATGTGAATTTTGAAAAATCGAAACGTCATGATAACTGGAAGCCGGTACCCGTTAGAGAGAATCAGAGCCGATTTTATTCAATCTCGCACCATAATCCATCGCACAAATATTTAGAAAAAATGGTGTTTTGTTCGAAAAATATCTGTAGGCTATCCCCTTTGATATTCATTTTAAATTTTGAAAGGCCATTGCGTCGGAACTAACGATCCGATTTTGACGAAATTTTCTTCCCCGGTTCTTTTCGACGAAAGGAATTCAAATAGACCGGGGTAGCCCCCCATACCCCCGTTCCTTCCATTTTCATTTACACGTGAATTTTTCCCATTTAAAAAGCATTGAAAAAGTTCGCAACTCGCTCAAATCCGATCCAATTTTTGAGCTTTAAACCTTATTCGGTTCTAATTCGATAGTGAATGTATTTCCAAAGCACACGTATACGTCGAACACTTTGACCGTTTCCCCCACCCATCGCGTGATTCTTTCCAAAATTTCGCAATCCACGTTCGATGTGTACTCGAAGGGCGAGACGAACGCAAAAAACACGAACCCTATAACTTTTCATTCAGCCGAGCCAGTCGAAATTGACGAAAAACTCCCTTCACCCCTCTCCCAGAAACGAAGCAACAGCCGGTCATGGCGTTATCGGGATAATATAGTTCTCGACGGTCCCCATCGATGCTTAAAGTTTAAATAATTTCTGAGATCCCGTTTTCGAGAAAATCTACGAGAAATCTTCCGACCACACGTCTACAACTCCCGCCGCCACCTGCCTCGTGGTAGTTTCGACTACACGTCACGACGCCCTAATCTCTCTCCACTCCTTCGCCGTCGGTTGCGAACTCTCGACCCTCACGTCGGGCCCTCGGTGAATTTTTATTTCGATTTCTCGCAAACGCGACCGAGGCAATCTCGAAAGGGGGGTGGGCGGCGGCCGAATTAGAGTGTTCCCGACAAAACAGTGCCCGGCACGTTTTTTATCGTCGAACTCGGGCCGTGTGAAAAATTTTTTGTGGAGTGATGGACTACTAACACGATTTTGGTATTTACTTATACTGCAACTCTATTTTAATAAAGATATTCAAGCACAAAACTTCGTAGAGTTTGTATTTCTGAATATAGTTAACATAAAGTCATTAGAGAGCTATATTATATGGTCCGATCACGCCGGGTTGGATGAGAAAATTAAGAAATTAGTTTACCTGACGTTTGGACAAATTTGGGATTCTTAGTCGATGCCCGATGCAGCAATGTTAACTTAGTCTGGATAAAAGCTGCGGAAGTAGGTCTGTTCAAATTACTACTGAATAAGGTCTATTTGTTTGTTTTATTCCTGTACATGATCTTTATAAGTCTAGTGTTACTAGATCTCGATGTATGAAAGGAACAAATTAAAGCATAGGTTTAAAGGTCAGTTAACGAGAATTAAACATTTACTCAACCCACAAAACCTCTCAGAATTAGATATTGCTCAGTCTAAAAGTAGAATTGATAAGGTGGAACCTCTTTTGTTTCAGTTTAAGGATGTTGAAGATGACATTGAGACATATTAAAGTAAAGATGAAGAGTTGCACCTTGATACTATTTTGGAGGTTGAGTCTAGAGAGCGGATAGAGTTTGAAAATGAGTATTTTAAGGTAGTCAGGGCTGTTAAGTTACTTATTAAAAATGCTGAGCATAACTCATCAGGTAAATTTAGCGGCAAAGCTTCTTGTAGTAAGCTTGTGTCGTCTGTGTAGCTTTCTAGCCAATTAATAAAGTTGCCTGATTTGAAGTTGCCACGATTAATAGTGCCTACGAAAAGTGGTTTGGGTTTAGAGACGCATTCCAAGCTATCGTTCATATGAAAAGCTACATAAGTAATGAGGAAACATTTAATTATTTAAAATCGTGTTTAGATGGTGAATCTTTGCAAGCAATCATAGCAAATGGTAAGTTTCATTGTTAATACCTACTGTTTAAAAAAAACAGCCGACCTGTAAATGCAATGTATTAAAAAAATTTGATGTAATGGCTAGAATAGCCGCAGTTACGAAACAAAAAATGTGTGGAAATTGTTTTTATCCCAGTCATAACCAAAACTGCTGAAGTTCCTTTACCTTTTTTTTATGATTGTGGACCTGAACAGGCTAAATAAGGCCTATCGTGCTAAAGCACTCAGGAACACTTAGGAGGATCGATAGAGGGATAATGAATTGCCAATAGATCCCTATGAACAGCTACCTTAAATTTTCTCATATCATAAGTGAGAGGAAAACAGGAACTAGGGAGATCATTCCAGAGTTTAGAAGCCATGTAGAAAAATGTGGATTGCGCCCGTTTGGTTTATGTGGAAAAAATCACAATACCCTTTTGCACGTTACTTTGCGGTCTTAAAAAAATGCACAACCTGTTTAGAAGCAACGTTCTGTTAATCAGGACGTGTCAACTACAACGATTGGACAAACCATGAGTTTAACAGCTTTGTCAGTTCTGACAACAGCAAAGATAAGGATTTTTGATAACCTAGAAAACGTGTACATTGTTAGGGCGTTACTTGATCCAGGGTCCCAAACTGATCTTGTAATTGAGAATTTGGTGAGTAAACTTTAATAGAGAAGGCTCTAGTAAGTCTTAAGATTGTATGAGTATGGGACGTGTTATCTTCCACGGTCAGTTCTACAGTTACTATTAGAATTACGTCAAATATTAACGATTTCAATGAAAATATGTCACAGGACTTACCACTTATTTCATTTGACATTTCTGATTGAGAAATTCTAGATAACTTAAGATTAACGAATGAATCATTCAATATTCGAAATGATATCGATTTGTTGTTAGATGTCGATATATTCTATAGGCTTTTACTAGTGAATCAAATTCGTAAGCCAGGTATACCAGTTCGAAAGAAAACAAGACTAAGCTGGATAGTAACTGGTCACTACCAGAGTTTGCTGATAATTAGAGTTCAGGCGATTGATTTAAAGCTAACGACGTTTTGGAAGTTAGAGGAAGGATTTGTAACCAAGCTGTACTATTCAAGTCAGATGAATTCTGTGAAGACCACTTTGTTATTAATCTTAGACTCGATCAAACCGGGCGTTTTATAGTTAAATTCCCATTCAAGGGAAACTTAGATCTAGATTTGTCAAAGATATGGCTTATAAACGTCTTACCATACTTGAAAAATGACTCAGAAAGGTTGACTCGTTAAAAAAGAAATATATTGACTTTGTTAATCAGTACATGGCCACATGACAAAAGTTACTTGCAATTGAGGTAGAGTGTTATGAATTAAATACGGTTACTCATGGTTGTGTATCTTCCCCGTTTATTGCAAAAAGATGTTTAAAACAGTTAGCTTTAGATTTTAAAAACGAGTACCTGAAAACTTCTGAGACTATTTTAAATTGTTTTTAGTTAGATGACCTTTAACTACTTTTTTTACTTCGAAACTACTACAGATTCAGACGGAAATCTCCTTTATTGTGTCTTCAGGAGGTTTTTAACTGAGGCAATGGTTGTCCATTGAACAGGAGTTACTAAAGCATTTTCAAGTAGATGCCAGCTTGTCTTCAGTATTTTACATTTCAGATGAGTAAAGTAAAACTTTGGGGATTTTTAGGAACCCTACAGCGATGCTGTTCATTTTTCTCTACCGAAAATGAAAACTGTAACATGGTTTTCTAAAAGAACAATTTTTCCTCAACAAGTCAAATATTTGATCCCTTGGGTTTCTTAGATTCTATGACAGCTACGTTAAAACTCATTCTTCAGCTTCATTGACAAGAACACTTGCCTAGGGAAGAGCATGTACCGCATTATTTGGAAAATAAGTGGATTGATTTTTGTAAGGATTTTAGGGGATGTTTACTTAATAAGTCTGATAGGTGATCGAGAATTTCTTTCTTCTCATTTACTTTTGTCAAAAGCTCGCGTGTTTTTATTGGATCGATTTTATAGTAACACTATGTTGCATAAAGGGTTTTCCTAATCAATGAAAAACATTTGTGGAGGATAGAGTAACTCAGATTCAAAACAAGATGGTTGGTTTTATGTAAAGTCAAATGAATATGAATAATATCCAGTCCACGAGGGAGCTACAGAAATTATAACTAATTAATAAATAAACGTGTATTAAATTAAATGGAATTCATGAAAGTATTGACACTCTGTTCTTGTCGGTTCTATTATATTTTTTTTCAGTTTATCTGTTAGAGAAAAGCTTGCGCTGAGCAGATCTCGTTCCACGTTAAATTTCCTATACCATCGATTCCAGAATGAGAAATTCTGAACTAACGGTTAGGTGTGGGAATTTGCTTGTTTACTAAAGGTTTCAACTATACGTAAACTATTACAGTTTTTATTTCTAATAAATTCAGCCTTTGTGAATGTATACTACATACCTATATCTATGGTAAAGCAGTCTTTAAAGTTTTGAACCATCGATTATTATTTTCATTAAAAACTTTCAAAAGCAAATGATTCTGTGTTTGAGGTATAGTCAGCTTTAGATTTGTATTCCATGTGCAATTTTGTGAACCAATATCATGCTATACATCACAATTTTCGGAAAAGTATGTAGATTGCGAATCTCGATGTGGCGGAGGGAGAACTACCCTTAAACAATCCACATAAAAATAAAAGCTATGACAAGATATACCAGCAACTAATTTCTAAAATATATTCATCTGCTTAATTTTCTATGAGGCATACCAATAGGGGGTGCCTGAAGGGAGAAAATTACCCTAAAGAATCCCTATACAAAAATACATTTTGTATAATAAATAGTAATTATAATAATTTTATATATTTGTACAGTTTTAATAAAACAAATTATGCAGATATGCAGATTTTTTGCATTTTACAAAAGCACTGCACAGTGCATCGTCAGAGTCAGTATAGCATGATCTTTTTACATCTAATGTTTGAACATTCTGGATCAGCTTCGCATTCACAGATTTCCGTGCAACGTATTTTTTGGGTTGAACATTTGCGTCTCAGAGCACGATTTTTTTCTTACAAGAACATTTTATAAGATTCAGTATTTCGACAGGTGCACAAGAAAAAGTGCACATAATGGGTTCAAATTTTCCGTTGTCTAATTGCCAACCGTAACCCCTTGGTGGTGGTTAATTTGGATGAGCCAGTGTATTTCGATTACATTCAGTACATTGGTAGTGACATCTTTGTATTGCCAGTTTAAACTCTGCTTGTGTGTGGGGCATATTACCAGTAGAAACAACCATCTTAATTCTGATGCGACTTTTAAAACATTTTTTGTATGCTGAACATAAAAAAACAGTTAAAACCTCGATCTGATCAAAATCAGAGTCACTTAGTATTTCGTTTTTACCTAAAGAAGCCAATGCCTGAAGCGTAGACGGAGTCCCTTCTAAAAATTTTAGCTTTACCATTAAAACCTCGTGTAACATTCGATCCTGAAAGGGCATGAAGACCTGGACCTGGTATCCTTAGGTAATAAAGGAGCTCGCCCGTACATCTATACCTGGCGAAAAAATTCTTAATATGTTTGCTCCCCGTTCAGTTACACCTAAAGAATAGAAAATTATTCTGGTATCGGGCGCTCCGTGAGAACATTTTAAATGATTCATATCGCCACATATTACAATACAAAGCACTGTATCCTTATAAGAGCGAATGCTCCTTTTATTACGTATATTTACTGATGCAATAAGATTTTCTAAAAAATTCTGGGTTTTACCTTCCTTGGTTGAGGTGTGACACAATAGTATATTAAGTATCTAGAACAGTAAGCACATTTCACCGATCGAAGACAATTGTTTGGAGGAGGAGCGGAGCGACAACTCCAATTATTGTGTGAGATCACTAGTCCTTAATGTTCGAGATGCTTATGACGTTTTTTACGCCACTAAATTTATTAAACAGATTTAAATATGTACTTAATAAATAACGATATGTACCGGGTGAATCATTAAGGAAGGACGCCGGCTATATCCCAAAAACCGCTTATGTTACGACTTCCAAAAAAAAAAAAATTTCTTAAGTAAATGTGGCCAAGAGAAAATGCTGGAAATAATTTTAAAGTTTGTAAATAGACCGCTAGGTGGCGTAACTGCTGTAGTAAATTAAAGAGTGTCTAATAAGTAACAGAAACTTAGGAAAAGGTATATTGGAAATATCGTAGTTGTATTTTTGGGACAATTTTACCCATTTTTTGTATAAGAAGTTTTTCTCTAACTTCACAGGTTTTCCGTAGGGGGAGCTGCGAAAGTTGTCAGACAAACACGTAATTATCTTCAGAACCTGTCATCGAATCTTAAAAAGTAATATTTCGTTGGAAAGGTCTTTTCTTGCGCTATTCGTTGATATATTAAAATGTTAAATTTGATTAACGAACAAAAAGCTAGAGGACGCTTTCCAAATATTGCTAAAATTTTAGAGATTTTCTTCAAAATATTAAATAGAATGGTATGTTTTTTATATTTTAGTCAGAAAGAGTATAAAATTTTGCCTATACCCTGAAAATTTCAATTCGATATCTCTGTTGGTTTCAATTTTTTTTTTTTTGGAAGTCGTAACTTAAGCGGTTTCCGGGATATAGCCGGCGTCCTTCCTTAATGACTCACTCGGTACATAATGTATATTAGTCTCGTTATATCAAGTTGTATTAATGTAAAAATTTGTATTTCGTTGCTATAACAATTTATAAATAATCGCAGCCATTACAGTTTTTTTGTGAAAGTAACGTTGAAAACTACGAGTAGAATGAATGTTTTAAGTGAATCTGAAAAATTTGTTGCACACAAGGTAATAGATTACATATTAAAGTAAAGATACATTAGTAAATTATTATATTTTTTATAGGTAGGAATGATATTAGGAATACCTGGTGCATGTAGACGATAGGAGTTACATAATATAAAAATAGAAGGCTTTGAGCAACGTAATGGGTTAATTATTATAAAAATACCCCAAACGAAGACAAATATTCAGCGATCATTTGTTCAACAAAACTTACTGTTGTGGAAACAGGCGAGGTAAACAACCAGACAGAGAGTAGTCGCGCAAAAAATCATTAACGATTTTCTTCAATGTTGTTGTATTGGCACATATTCTTGTTGGTTTGTTTATTTTTACTAAGCTTATCAAGTACTGCATCAGATAATCTATTCAGATAAGGCACATTGAGAAAAAATTTGGTGCGAGTTTCTGCCCTTAGAGTTATGCCCATTAAACCGCCAGAAAACTTCATTTTTCGATTTTATTGTTGAAACGCTTCGGCGGCACCAAGAGAACAGAAACCAATTCATTTTTTACTGAATCTGCAGGTGAGGGCTCCTGTTAGTTTTCCTATCTTCTCAAGGTGTACTTTAAGAGCCATGTGTCCTGTTAGTGCTTCCGTTAGTCGTCCCGCCAGGTAATTGAGTTCTTCGTAGCATCCCCAAACCACGCGTGATGACGCCTCATGACTCGATAGAGTTTTTCATGCTGCTTGGCTGTCTGATAGTATAAAGATGCACCTATGTGTATAGTGCTTCCTTTTATTTTCCCGCGCACATCCCAGTATATCTCCATTTGAAATACGCCAGCGTATTTTCCGAACAACATTGTGATTCTCTCACTTGGAGTTGCTTCAGCTTCAGCTTTAGCACCTGTCTTGGTGTTTGACTCGTCGATGTACCAGACCAGGCTTCCTTCTGGGATTTCCTAGATTTACTTATGCCCCTCTGCTCGATTACCAATAGCTATCTTGAAGAGTTCCGTTTTACGTGCCTTGTTCTGCAAATTTTGAATCCTGTAAAGTCCAACCCTTGCTTCTCCCTCAATAATAAATTGAAGGGATGCCTACCACCATTGCGGTGGTAGGCATTGATCTCATTTCCCCCGTAATTCCTAACCACGCAAGTATCTGTACCTTGCACTGTTTTAGTTTTATTTCTTCCTAGATGGCTTTTGGCCACCATATCAGTGCCGCGTATGTTATTGCTGGTATGAGCACTCTGGTGTACAGCCAGTGAACCACACTTGGTTTCAATCCCCATATGTGCGTCTTATCACAGCGAATTATTTTCGTTTTTCTGATGAGTTGATCAATGTGTTAGTTCTAAGTAAGGTTGGAGTCGATAAGGACTCCCAAGTATATTACTTCCACCGAAAAATTGATGTTTCCCGCCAAGAAAAAGAAGACAGAGGTTCTCTATGTTTCTTTTGCGCGTGAATGGTACTATTGAGACTTTTTGAGGACTAACCACTTAGACGTTCATTCAGGGCGGTTTGTATATGTTCCATTACTTTGTTTACACATTTCCCTTCTGGCAAGATGACCAGGTTCTCTGAATAGGCTAGAGATAGAAATCCTTTACTGTTGAGTTCTCTCAGTACCCCGTCCATGACGATGTTCCACAACAGGTGCTATAAAACTCCCCCTTGCGGATATCCCCCTCCACCCGGACCGGACTATCCAGTTACTCTTGATGACTCTTCACTTTTATTTTTACATGTTTGCTCTCAAAACAGTGACATTTTTGTTTCAGTGGTTGTTATGGTAGTAATTCTTACGGTATTAGCATCATCTGGAGTGATGTATTCTGATAATCTCACAGGAAAAAACTTATTTTTCGATATTTTAATCGCTTTTTTAGGAAATGACCCGATGAGTCATACGATACGTGTCTTAGGTGTTGACGCTTAGTAACTTCTTTGTCTTGTTTCTAGTGTTGCTTCTAGTAAACTTTGATGATGTGGCTTCAGGTAAAATATCGGAGATAGTACCAGTGGTTTCTTGAAGACTAGTTGTGTCTTCCAACTGCTGAGCATTGCACTTTTTCTTCATTCGTTCTAAAGAAGCTGGTTTGCTAATTCTCTTGTGACACTCAAGGTGCAATTTCACTACCAAAAGTTTAACTTTCTCCGACGTGAACCGATCTGATGTTAATGTCAGTATAGGTACATCTTGCTCCTGGTGTGGATTCCATCGCTTGGTTTTCCCCAGAACTTCCGCAAGGGTATCTTAGGCTGCCTGCGATGGAGTTTTCTCCAATCCTTTATTAGTCTTTCGAGTACTCAAGCAGCACTTATCACTGAAATATGAAAATGTAAACTTTCACCATTAGTACACATATTTAAAATACTTAGAGTTTTGGGTTCTTAATAGTGTATTTTTGTATTTATGTTTATACAAATCTAAACGTTTCGAGAACACTTACAGTTATCGTCCTCAGTAGTAATAAATTCTTTTAGAAGTGTTTAAATTGTTGAAACAAATGTTGGAAATATAAACATTGAAATACTCTTAATATAAAGTTCGATAAACGTATAAAGGAAACTAATAGCAAATTTAATAAAACTTAATTAAATTATGATGTTAGTGTAAAGTTGTGAAAAACTTTATTTGGAAATTGATCAAAGCATTCACAAATAAAAATTCAATCAAATCTAACGAAGAAATAGTTTTGTTAATAAATGTAAGTGTTATTTTACAGTGAAAAAACAATTTATTAAAGCTAAAATTAAAAGTAAGACGTACCATTATGCCATCTTTACATTCCCGTATACTATACGACGTATAGTGTGTGTAAACTTTTAGGACACGTAGGGCCACCGGAAATACCTGTCAACCTACACAGTTTCCAAATTTTGTCAAGTAAACTAGTCGTTTAGATGGAGATATTAAATTGAAATTTCTCTCACGTACGGAAGATACTAAAAAAACTATTAGATATGAAATTTCAAGTTGATCCAGGCACTAGAAATGGTATTTAAATAAAAAAATAATTTTTGTATAAATTAAGACTTTTATCCAAGATTTTCGACTGGGATGCAGCATAATCAATAGTTTCAGCACAATATCAAACTAAAACTGGTAAAAATTAAACAGCTGTAACAATTTAATAATATGCTAACAATAAACGTTAAACATAAATAGAGCTATTGATGTAGTGTAATTATCGGACTGCTAATGTATGCAATGAGAGTTCTAACGCCCATCGGGTTGTATTATGTGGTTATATAAATCCGCTTGTAGTTTTATTGTATATATGTATGTATACGGGAATGTTGAGTGGAGACACTCCAGGTTCTTTAATTATAAGATGCCAAACCCTAGTTAAACATAAAACGTGATAATGAGTTTGTCTTGACAATGTTTCCATATTATAAAATTGAATGTCATGATTTAAATTATTTAAAATATGCTCAGCTAACGCAGACTCCTCTGGTTGACCTAACCTACAAAATATCATATGTTCTTTACGTCCTGTATTAAAAGCTACGTTTTCTGGTTACAATGTAACAAGATAACTTATACACTCCGGAAGATGATAATGGGTTTGAAATATCTTTAGGTGACAAATGTTCCTTAATTTTTCTTGTAGGTTTAACCATTAAGCACTGGTTTTTCTTTATGGTTATGTCTAGCAGGTGTAATAACATTACTATTATCACTAAGTGAATATTTATTATAAGGGTTTTGTTAGCTATTTATATTCAGCTTTCAAAAATGCAGGATCGTTTTGCTCGACTTCACTAAGGATTTAATTACACCAACTTTTTATTGTGGATATTGGTTTGATAATTTATGAAGGTATCTATCCGTGTGTGTCGGCTTTCTGTAAACCTTAAAAGATACCCTCTGAAAGATGAAGATATTTAGGTGACTTTAAATGTTCTTTAACCCTGCGCCGCACGCGGACATCTATTAGATGCGAGGGCACGTTTATCACAATTTAAAGCGCAGACAGGACAGGCTGAGCAGCGTCATTCACGGTAGCTTCCTATCTCATCCTGGCACACCGGTTCGTTGCATTTTTGGAGTAGAGTAGAGTAAACATTTTGACGATTTCATCTCTCAGATTGCCCGCGTTCAATTTTAGTTTATTAGTTTATTAATAATTTTTTTGTTTAGTATTTCATCTCTGGTAATTTTTTATGCATTGTATTTTCACTAAAAGTAATATTGAACTTAGCAAAAAAATCTGCGCCCATTTTTTTAAATTTTCAGTGCATAATGGCTTCAAGTTCTAGAACTTACAATTTCAATAATGAGAAGGACGTGAAGCTTTGAAATATTGTAACGGACGATCATTTTGAAAATGATTATTCAAACAAAAGAAGAGGATTCTGATACTGAACAAAGCATTCGGATGCCTCACTTGAAGATAAAGGTAATAGTTCTGATCATTACATAGTAAAGGGCATGAAAAGCAGAACCCAGCTGAATTCTTGGATTTGGAGAAAAAACCTTTCACCAATAAAAAACAATGTCAACCTCAAAATATTTTGGTTGATTTACCTGGAGTTAAAGGTGAAGCAAAGAATATATTTGCTGTGCTAAATACTTGAAGCTTATTATTTACAGACAATGTGTTAAATCAGATTGTTCAGCATACTGATAAGTATATAGAAAACATACAGCCAAAATTTTCGAGAACAAGGGTGCTAAGATAACTGATTTGGTCGAAATAAAATCCTGTTTCGGATTATTATATTTAGCGGGACTATACCGGGAAAATCGGCGAAATTTAGAAGAACTATGGGATGCACATGGATACGGAATAGAAAGATTCCGAATAACAATGGCTATTAACAGATTTAAATTTTTGAGTCGCTGCTTAAGATTTGACGACATAGATACAAGGTTACAAAGACAAGAAGTTGATCGGCTTGATTTTCTCCCAGCGAATAATATTTTTGGGAATTTGACACAAATTGAACGTTTGAGCAATTTGTGTTAAATTCCCAAAAATATTATTCGCTGGGAGAAAATGTCATAGTTGATGAAAAATTGGAAACCTTTCGCGGGCGCTGTTCATTCCTTCAATACATTCCATCAAAACCTAATAAATATGAAATAAAAATGTATGCCCTTTGCGATGCCAAATTATTCCATACTTATAATATGGAAATTTATGCAGGCGCCCAGTTGGAAGGGCTTTTTGCACTAAATAATTCTCCATTCCAGGAGGCGAAAAGGTTCTTCAATATTTAAAACAGGAAGGGATGTTACCTTATTTAATTGGTATACTAGTTTGGAGTTGGTAGAAGAATTTAAGAAACAGAAGTTGTCTCTTATTGGCACTATAAAGAAGAACAAGAAGCCAATCCCTCCAGGATTTAAAAATCCGAAACGCCGCCAAGAGTTTTCCAGTTTATTTGCTTTTAGAGAAGATTACACAGTGTTATGTTATATTCCAAAAAAAAAACAAATCTGTGCTTTTACTCTCTAGTTTGCATTTCGACGATAAAATTGACACCGAAATCCAACCGGAGAAGAAGAAACCAGAAATGATTACGTTTTACAACAATACTAAAAGTGGCGTTGATACAGTTTATTAGATGTGCGGAACCTACAACGTTGCCCGAAATACGAAACGCTAGCCAATGGTTGTATTTTTTGCCTTATTAAATGTAGCTGGGATTAATGCACAGACTACCTTCCTAGGGAATAAACAAAAAATTCCACACAGGCGAAAATTTCTTAGAGTTAACTCAAGAACATATTCAAAGGCGCGCTTCGAATAACCAAGGGTTTCCGAGATCTCTACAAGAAAATATGTCCTCAACCAATGAATGTCAATGTAGCCGAAGAAACTAATAAGAGAAAGCTATGTTGCCGCTGTCATTCTGAGAAACGTCGAAGGTATACCAAATATAAATGTCTAAGACGCACCGCGTGCGCTCATGTAAGTTTTAGGGTGCGTGCACTGCTGGGCTAACCTTCCTAGTAAGTTTTAAAAACAGTCCTAATGCCACAATTAATTAGGATTTCTTCAATGCATCTTTCAAAAATTCAGGATCACAAATTCATGTAGCTCGATCCAGTAAAGATTTAATTACACCAATTTTTTGACGTGAATATTGGTTTGATAATTTATGAAAGGATCTATCAGTGTGTGTCAGCTTTGGGTAGGGGAGACTGGGGCAAAAAGGAATGAAATTTAGATTTTGTTGTTTACAATCCTAATATTTAAGTAGAAAGTGTTATCAATTGAAAGATTATTATGTTCTCAACAAGTAGAGATATAAGCTATCTACTGGCAGTTTTTATCAAAAAAAATATAGAAAAATAAAAATGTGTTCCACTCTGTGGGGTAAAGTGGAACACAATGCGGGGCAAGGTGGAATAGTACGTAAGAAAGTAAGTAGGTACAATATGAAAAACAGACATTTATTCATAAAAGTCGCATACATAAGCATTTGCAGATTGGCTGTCATAAGCGGTATACTGTTCATGAGCCCATCCCTAGCAGACATTACAGGCTATCAAGATTTCGCCACGTCTAGAATTTAGAAAGTCGCTTTGCACATAATACATTCAGTGCCATTCATCTGTTCATCACCTTGTGAAGCAACTTGTTTCCCTCTTTTACATTGGCTTGTGTTTGTTCTATTTTGCCCCTTTTTTTACTTTCAAAAACATTTCTATTTACTGTTTGAATTAACTTCTGAGGGGTAGAACTATTTTTGTCTCGCAATTTTTGATAATACGGGCTGGAAGCTAATACTGCAGTTTTTACTCTGTTGCGGGTTGACTTCTATTTAGGCACCTTTACCTGAGGCACTGGTATTGTCACGTGGACTGTAAAGTTGGTTTTGAGGTGCAGGAGGAAGCTGGACAGGAACTTTTGTAGCCCGGAATTACGTCTACATCTGAAGAACAGGAGGGAATTGCTTCAACTTCTTTACTACAGGAAGGAAGGATCATTTGGCCGGCACATTCAGCATTTTTATTCATCGCTTTCGGAGAGACGCAAGGAATTCGTTCCACCACTACTTTCGCGGGACAAGACATTTTGTCTAAAAATCTTACGGCAAGAGGGGGCATCTCTTTCATTAACTTGCTTTGCATTTTTGTTTACATCTTTGTTAGGATCTGGTTCAGGTACTACAAGAGGGATATCGTTCTCGGATGATGTACCCTCGTTTTCAAGAGCTGGTCTGTAAAGAAACAAAATTATGGTTTAGGTATAAAATAAATCAAATTGAAAAAAAATTAATATTTTTAACCATGCTTTGAAACGTAATAAAAATTGTTACCTATTACTTGTGTCACTTGCAGCAAAGGCTTCATCAGAAAATATATTTGGATTAACAGGCGAAATGTCTGTTTTCTCAAACCCGCTTATAGCATTCTTTGCAGTGGATGCTTTTAGGTACGCACTTCCAACCAATTGACCAATTTGTCTTATTGTTATTGATCTACCAGCATGGTTCCTTAACCAAATCTCACATTCCTGTGTATAAAACGTGTTTAGAGAGAACATGAACGAAACGTCCAGTGGCTGGAGGCGGTGGGAGGTATGTGGAAGCAAGCAGAGAATGTGGACATGGTTTCTTCTAGCCATTTCAAGTAAAGCAACATTTTTTGTGTGGCTGGCGTGGCCATCCAAAATTAGTAGGACTGATTGATCGGCAGTTGGCTTGACATATCGTAAAAAGTGTTAGAACCATGTAGGACAAAATATGTCGGTATTCATCCACCCCGAAGGATGGCATACAAGTTTTGTATCGGGCGGCGTTCCCTCTAACAATTCTAAATTTTTTCTTGCTCTTGGAAATATCATTAACAGTGGAATATATCTCCCTGCTGCATTAAAACAAATTACCGACGTAGTTGTTGTGCCCTGTTCTGCTGAACTAAGAGTTCCCACCTGCTTCTTTCCTTTAGTCACCATTACTTTCGATAGTTTATTTGGAACCGTTGTGATTCTTGTCTTATCTACGTTGCAAATCTGGCTTGGCGTAAATTTGTAGCGATCGTACGTCCCATAAGCAGGCCAAAAAATCAGAAACGTTGTGCCGGTTAAATGCCGTAACTCTGGCGATAGAGGTTTTTTCGGGAGTTCGAAGAGTAAGCCTTGGGTTCCTTTTTAAAAACGCTAAAACCCAATCGATTCCTGCTTTTTATTTTGCATTATCAAATGGATGAGGTATTATGTTTCTCGCAGAAAATTGATAAGCTAGATGCCTTAAATCTGAAATTTTCAAGCCAAAGTATCGGTTTTCTATAAAGATACAATGGTCAACAAGTTCTTGCTCTTGTTGTAATGTAAACATCGAGTATCTGTCCAAAGTTTTTGTTGAAGCATCCTCAGCAGGAATGTCTTTTTTGGCTATTCGAAATAACGTCGTCCGTAGCACATTGTATGTAAGAGCCGCGTTCTCTGAGCTTAAACGATTTGTTCTACACTGTTCTAATAACATCGACTATATCATCCTCATTCCAAGCATTTTGTGTCGTTTTACGAACATAGTTTCTAACCATTTTTATCTGAAAAACAAATTAGATCAAAATAACTCCACTTATACTCCGTTTAATGAACAGATTCAGTAAATGCTCCTCCTACAAATTTGTAGGTGCGTGCTACTAACTGCGCATAGGCCTTGTTTACAACCATCAAAAAATTACTTTCTGGGTAATACAGTGGTTGAATTACATTTAATGTATGCATATGAATTATTGTAGTCCCTAAAATGTATAATGATGTAGTTTTAACAGTAATCAAATAATAAACATGTTTAGAAATATTTTAAAATCACACATTTTTACGAATCAAAATTCTCTGTCACCAATGAATCGGTTTTAATACGGTTTGAAAACAAGCATCTTTAGTCTATGGGAATGTTGACATGCTGTACATAACTCGTTAATGTTTACCAATCTGTCAAATCTCATATGAAGTCAAGTTAAATTGTCAGGGCACGTATTTTGGAAATCGAAAAATAACATTAATTTAAATTAAGTAGTAAATGAATAGAACTTTAAGCTTAAATTTTATTTTTATAAGAATTTACAAGTCAACTCCTTGTTGATGTCACAAGTGTTTGTTTATCTAAACAAACTGCAAAATGCAATTATGTTACAGTTGAGAAAAAAAAACCTATCTTTAATAATTGCCACAAAAACTTTATCATAAGTAGTGCCTCAATTCACAATTCTTCCGGTAGCTGCATTTGTATCTTTTACTAAGTCTGTAAATAAAGCACAACAGGTCAGTCTTGTTCGGAGTCTGATGAAGAAGAGTCATCGCCTAACTGGATGATCAACGGCTCCACTTGAACTTCTATAGAGATATCTAATTGCCACATATTTTCTTCCATACTGTATACGAGTCTAATGACATTTTTCCAATTATCTGACGTTACGTTTGCAACAGCGGTGCAAAATAATTGGTGCATATCTGGGATTTTAAATGTTTTATTGTTACTCGCAACTTCATCCTTGAGTTGTGCCCATATCAGTTCGATTGGGTTTAATTCGCAATGGTATGGAGGTAAACGCAATACAGTATGATTCTGTGTTTTTGCTATCTCATCGACAACAAATTTAGGAGCAATAGCAGCTTTTCAGATAAGGTGGAGAAGTTCGTCTTTGATCATATCTGGTTCGTAATCAATGGATTTGCTGGTTAGCCATGCCTGAATTTGGATTTGATTTGTAGACGTTAATACTTTTAATCAACTGAACTCTAAAACATCATTTCTTCATGATAATCGCCAGATTTCTTGGACTCTAATAACAGCAAACCATCATCAACAAAACCGTCCTCGGAACCAATGTGGAGTCTTGTCTAAGAAATATACATTATTTCTTTCTTCTCTGTACTTTCTAATATGTCGTAGATAACGTCGTCTCCACGCAACAATCTCGGATTTTTCTTTAAGGAAACTATTTCTTGACCTATTGAAATACCTATATTTATTAATATATACCTATATATATATATATATATATATATATATATATATATATAATATATGTATATGATATATATAATATGAAATATAACTCTTTATTTACTCACTTAAAGCCATTTTATTCAACAAGGATTCTTAATGTACTATAATTAATTGAGGCATCTCATGCTACTCACCAATAGCGGACAATTTTATTTAGTAATTTCAATGGACTACACGCCTAAGATTACCTTAGTTTCGTCGTCAATGTTGTCCAAAATTGCTCTGTCGGTGGTACAAGTCGGAGGATGTAAACATGTGTTTGTACTTCACATTAAGAATGATGTATACACTTTTATCTAGTAATCCTAAAATGATAAAAGTAATGAGTAAAATACATTTCATATAAAGTTATTATGTTACCTGCAATTTTCTGTAAATGTAACATTTTCAGTCTTTTTGTTCAAGTCTTAAAATGAATTTAAGATTCGCTCCTTTTCGTCAATGGAAAATGCCTGGCCGGCGTTTTTCGGCATTTCGTTACCCATAATAAATGTATTTTTGCTAATAGGCTAAAATCTGTAGTATGAAAATATTGATTTGTAAAATGAAAGTACTAGAGCAAAACTTTAACCAAAATTAAAATGAAAAAAATGCTAAATGACAAATTACTTTGACCTTTATAGGTTAATATAATAAAAATTCTTCGTGATTGTAAGAACCCGGCTAACCAATAGAAATGTGCCATTAAATTTGGCGTTAACTCGTGGGGAGCACTTACTGAATATGTTGTAAGAAGTCACTGCAATGTAAATCAAGTTTTTAAGGAATTTTCTCAAAACTGTAATAATCCTATATTTTTGTTTGACTTATGAAATGCCACTAATAAAGAAATTTTAAAAGCAGTTTCAATTTTTTGTAATATTTATATAAAAATATGAAAATATTGATAAAATTTATAATTATAGCTTTATATATATACAAATACTATATATATATATATAAACCACAAACACGTCAAAATTTCCACTGCTCAATTAAATACTTCTATAAGGAACAATAAAAAATATTGAAATATCACTACGGTTTTTGAAAATGTATCTAATGTTGAAAAACGTTTTTTCGAAAATCCAATTAAACACAAGCTCATCTTCCAACTTAAAATAAGATTGAAAACTAACCTCAGTAGTGCCCAGGTGCATAAGAAGGGTTATCTGGGTCCTTCAAATTACACCTCAAGTTTTATCTTGGCAATGCAGTCTTTTTCGGCACATTTTCATATTCCTAGAATGTTCTGCCTTTAAATGAGTTAAAGATCCATAAATTCATGAACTTGATACAGTTTCTTCCAGGAGAAATACCTAATTTGGCTAAAATTTGACATTTACAACATTTCATCTGTTGAAGATTGCTATCCTTTAATCTCCAGCTCTAAAGTAGTTTTCATTACAAATGTTGATTTTGGTATTCTGCTCCAAATAACATTGTTCACTGATTCACGTGGGTTTTGAGTTGCGCCATGCAAACATCTTTGAAGAAGATCTGGTTTGGCTAAGTCTTTGAAAATAGGCTTAATTTCATTCATTACAACTGGCAAATCAAAAGGCTTACTGTGGTCATATTCTTCTTTGAAATAATTGAGTTCTTTGTATTTACACCACGTGTCAGGCCCTTTTCAGATTGTGGTTTCCAGGATGAATTTGATGCTAAATCATTTATTTCTTCATCAGGAATCTGTGTAAGATGAACATAAGTGAGAATTAAACAATTAACATCATAAAGACTACTTACTAAATGCGAGAATTATAAATTAACTAACATTATTGTACAGAACAGTTGATTACAATTTAAAACACTACTTAAAGAAGACAGTTATTGAAGTCTTTCAAAATTATAAAAATTGACATGTATACCTACTGCGTTATAAACTAAAATTCTTAGAAGATATGAAAAGTACTATAAAAGCAAAAGCTTTAACCAAAATAAAGAATGAAAACACAAATTTTTAACTAGACCGCATCCCGATACCATATTTTTACTTTTTACAAAAGTGCCTCTAAAAGAAACTATTGAATACATTGATCATCTTTTTCCAAAGGACATAACCATTCTTTTTCAGCACTGTCTTACTACAACTTATTTTCAGTGGAATAGTAAATTTTATGAACAGATTGAAGGTGTAGCAATGGGTAGTCCCCTTAGTCCTGTTATAGCTAATTTTTATATGGAAAAATTTGAAACATTAACGTTACAAAATACACCTAAAAAACCTTCAGTTTGGTATAGATATGTAGATGACACATTTGTTATTTGGAGACATGGTGAAGAAGCACTGCATGAGTTTTTGGTTTTTATAAATGGTATACATCCTAGTATTCAGTTTACCATGGAAAAAGAAAAAGAAAAAAGAATGGAAGTTTACCATTTCTTGACATATTAATATCTAAAAATAATAATTCACTATCTTTTAAGGTTTACAGAAAGCGGACACACACCTTCATAAATTATCCAACCACCATCCACGTCAAAAAATTAGTGTAATTAAATCTTTAGTAGAACGAGCAAAACAAATTTGTGACCCTGAATTTTTGAATGATGAATATAAATATTTAAGAAAATCCTTACAAGATAATGGATATTCACTAACAGATATTAATAATGTTATTACACCTTCTAGGCGTAACCTTAAAGAAAAACCAGTTCTTAATGTTGGTACTGCTTTTCTTCCTTTTATAGCTAATGTTACAAATAGAATTGAAAAAATCCTAATCAAATATGGCATTAGGACTATTTTTAAACCTACAAGAAAAATTAAAGAACATTTAAGATCACCTAAAGATGTGTCAAACCCTTTATCATCTTCCGGAGTGTATAAGATATCTTGTTCATGTGGAAAAGTATACATCGGGACCACAAAACGTAGCTTTGATACAAGACGCAAAGAACATATGAGATTTTGTAGATTGGGTCAACCAGAGAGGTCTGCTGTGGCTGACCATGCCCTGAATAATCTAAATCATGACATTCAATTTGACAATATGGAAATATTGTCAAGACAAACCCATTATTATGTTCGTTTGCAACGTGAAGCTATTGAAATATATAAACACCCGAATAATTTTAATAGACAAGAAGAAAATCTCCGTTTAAATAGGTTTTGCCATCTTATAATTAAAAAAGAGCATAATGATACGCCTTGATTTTAATTTGTTTTCAAGTTTTGGTATGTCTAGGTTTTTTGCTGTGTTTTTCCTAGACCTTGAAGCAAATGCTTTACCAATTATATGTTGAATTACCACAGCACTATAATTTAACACAAGTAGTTGAAATTAAAAATTACAAAGAATGTTCTGCATTGTGCTTTTCATTGTTAATAACACTTCCAATTATTGATAAAGATATCTCTTTGTTAGATTTAACTGGGTTATTTTATTTGATGTAATATTTGGATTTGTGAATCCTTCTATCATTTTAAAATTGAAGTTTTTCACAACTTTACACTTACATCATAACTCGATTAAATTTTGTTAAATGTGTTTTTTGGCTGGCAAATTTCATTGTTAGCTTTCGTCGTAGAGAGTGTTCTGGTTTGTCATCTTTGAGGCAGTTTAATAATATTTAATTTTATGACCTAGTTATTCTTTACTAAAAAAAATTTATAGTTGGCTTTATGTTTCCCAAACTGTTATACTAATAGCAGGCTTATGTTTATGTTTTAATTTTTCAAATTTGACAAAATTGTTTACTACATCTTTAACAATTTTTAACAAACATTACTACTGACGAAGATAACTGTAAGTGGTATCTAAACGTTTAGATTGTATAATTTAAAGTACGCCATTAAAAAATCCCAAAAAAGATAAGTATTTTATTATGAGTGTTAATGGTGAAAGTTTACGTTTCCAAATAATATTGTTCACTGATTCACGTGGGTTTTGAGTTGCGCCATGCAAACATCTTTGAAGAAGATCTGGTTTGGCTAAGTCTTTGAAAATAGGCTTAATTTCATTCATTACAACTTCTGGCAAACCAAAATGCTTACTGTGGTCATATTCTTCTTTGGAAATAATTGATTTCTTTGTATTTACACCACGTGTCAGGCCCTTTTGGGCAGAGGTTGTGGTTTTCAGGATGAGAATTTGATGCTAAAATATGGAAATATTCAGCCCATACAGTCTTGTTTCATTGATTCCAGGCTTGTGCAATTCTTCCTTATAGCATTTCCATAGTATTCTTGAATTTTGTTTATAGCTGCATTTGTCAAACGGCCACGACCGCCAATAGAATTAACGTCCACTAGCAAACGCTTTCCCATGTTAGTTTTTAAACTCCTTAGCCTACTGCCCATCCGTTTTTGAATGTGGCCAACACATTCTTGCTTTTCTATAATAAAATCTTCTCCATTGGGGTTTTTAGCAACTACTGTGGGGAATGAAGAGCTATCCCCATAGCCCAGATAATATTTATATCGTATGCCGTGTGTTTCTTCGGATTTGTTGAACATATCAACAACACCATGGACTTCTATGCCCCCACTACTGCCAGTATAATTGGCAATTCATGCATCAAGGTGTTTATTTTGTAACCTCCTCTTGCACCTGCAGTATTTAGTGAGAACTCTGCAATCAATGATTTTGCCTGTATTAGTGCGTGTTTAGGAAACTGTGACCACGGCGCTGCCAGGTCCCATCAAAAATGGCTGTAATATCTTTGTTATTGTCATTTTCTGTAATGGTCTCTGTTACAGCTTCTTTTATGCTCTCCATGCAAACATTTTTGGCAGTTTTACATAGCAACTCAGTGTAGTGTCTGAACTCAGGGGGCTGAGGCACATTCATTAGTGCACACTTGTCTTGCAGCTTATTCGCCTTTGCCAATGCACCGAAACGCATAGGTTACCCTAACATTTATTTCAGCTGCTCCTGAATGTAGTGTTTCACTGTTATTTGCAGATACTTTATTCATACAGTTATTACAAACAATGTGTATTGAAAAACTCAGACCTTTTCTATTGGTTGGAAAAACTGAAAGCAAGCCCTGACAATTGGAGCATACAGCAATCTTTGTCAACAAGGTTTCCAAATTTTGAAAATTTATGAGGTCAAAAGTATTATTTTCTCCATCTTCCCCAATGTAGGATTCATACTTGTTTATATCACACTCTACCTTTTGCCTGGAGCAACTTTCCTTCTTTTTGGAACTAAATGTAGGCTCATTGTTTTGAAATTCTTCAGACATAGACCTAGACTCCGTGTCACTAGGTTTACTAACCTCAATCACTTCACCATCACTTCTTTCTGCAGATTTTTATATTTACGAATGCCACTGATGACAGGTTTCCGTCTTTAGGCTGGGCCTAGGCATATTTATGAAATAAAAACACACGTATCACCACTAAATTCTCACAGTAAAAATGTCATAACAATTTGTAAACAAAGCAACAAAACAGCCTGCTCAGTCTACTGCCAAATGTAAACAAACAGTTGACATTGCTAGCAACAGTACTAAAATAAGAAACTTCCACTGTCATTATTATTACATCAAATACTATAACAAAAACATGTAAGTGGCGAACAGCTGAAGTAAGCTCTAGACTTCTTGCAGAGTTTGCCCCTGCACACCCATAATAAAACAAATGTGAGTATTTATTATCAAAAACTCATAATTTTGGTACCAAATTATTCGTAATGAAATGCATAATTATTTAAGCACAAAAAAATAAAAATCGATTTTTCAAGTAAAATCACCCCTGACTCCCCTTAAACGGAGAATAGTATTTTCGAATTTTTTTTTTGTATATACAGATATTATTTAATTAATATTATTAATATAAATTAATTAAAATTAATTCAAGTGAGCATACTGTAATTACCGCTTTATTATCAATGGGGTAAAGTGAACTGCATTCCACTTTACCCCATTTAACATTTTCCACTTTGCACCATTTCGTACTTTTCTAACAAATGTTTAATTTGTCTAAACGAGCATACTTGTTCTTTCTGTATACTACAGTATAGTTGTTCATATATCCTACCTTGTAGCTAAGAAATAGAACCCTATAGTTTTTATCACAAATTGATCACGTAACAAAATATACGAATATTCGCCGATTTCACCTAACCTTCAATTCTGAGGAAACACGTGGACACAGTGTTGCGCGCTTGACGTACGGAGATGAACTGCTCTAGGACTACGTGTTTTGGCCAGGATTGTACAGTAAGGTCCGAAAGTCCTGTCACCCCCCCTTTTTTGTGTTATGATGCATACTTATATGTAATTTTACTTTTTAGGAGATGGAAACAAGTACGTATAGTATGGAGAACGTGTTTTGGCAAGTACATGGGCTCATGAACGTGCACACTCCGGGAAAACCATGAGAGATGTGCAAGGGGATTTTGCGGCACGATTCAATAAAGAAGCGCCACCCAAGAGAAGGATACTGCGATGGCAACAGAAACTGTTCACAACTGGATCCGTTCTGGATGGGAAGAGGACAGGTCGACCATCAACACGACAAGAAACTTGTGTAGCACTTAAATTATTAGTTTTTGATATTAGAGTCTTTACTAAAATTAGATTCCATAGTTGTCTTTATACGTTTATCAAACTATTATATTAATAGCAGGCTTATGTTAGCGTTTTCACTTTGTTCTAACTACTACTGAGATGGATAACTATAAGTGTTATCGAAACGTATAGATTATATAAATATAAATATTAAATATACACCATTAAAAACGTGTATTGAATTGAGGAAGGTACTGACACTCTGTTCTTGTCGGTTCTGTTATACGTTTTCATTGTTATCTGTTGGAGAAAGGTTTGCGCTGAGCACAACTCATTCCACGTTAAATTCCTATACCAGCGATTCTATCTAAACTAACTATAACGTAAACTATAACATTTTTTTTTATTTCCAATAAATTCGGCTTGGCTAAACTGCCTCTGCAAATAACTGCATAATATCTGTGGTAATGCAGTATTTAAAGTATGGAACCATCTATTACCAATTCCTTTAAAAACTTTCAAAAGCACGTGGTTCACTGTTTGTGACGTACGTGCGTTTTAATTTTAATTAGTTTTACTTTTTCGGTTTTGTTACAATAAGGTAAAGATATAATTATTCCCAATTTTAAACTATAAGTTGTAAAAGGTAACTATCTATTTATAATCGCGTTATTAAAATTGAACTGAAGATGGAAGCACTATAAATAAATCTCGTATAAAAATTAGCGCGCGCGCGTACACATATTTCACATTAAAAGCATATACTTGTTAAACTTGAGCATTCTGTTGATTTTTTATCACGTGAACAAGTTAAACGATAGCGGCACCTTGTCTTCATTTAATTTCGATATATTATACTATCGTTTAACATAAGTGCGAAACTCCATTTAACGAGTACTTAAATTAATTTGTGTCCATTTTTACTACAAGTGCCTTTACCCTTAAATATTCGAAAAAATGTCTGTTGAAGGAATTGAAGGAATTGAATACGACCAAATTGTACAAAATGGCCCAAAAAAGGTAATTTTTTTATTGATAACATTTTATTATAAACTTCGTGTACAAAACTTTTGTGAGTCATTGGGTTTTTTTTCTCGTCATTTTTTTATTCATATAACTTAGGATGTGTGATAATCACAAATTCCCATTCAAATTTTTCAAATAATTTTGACTAAATTAGCATTTATACGCATGTATGAAAAATGTTTCTGGACTATCTTTTACTTATTTGCTCATTTATCAGTACACTTATCTGCAAGTGGTTAGCGACAATGTGTGTATAATTATACGTTTATTAATTAGTGGAATAAAATTGATACACTTAATCCTAAAAAGTTATACTCATACGTTTTATAAGTTAAGATAAAATAGGTGTACGCTAGTGATAAATGATTACTTGTGATTTACTTTTATTGCCATGTGCTAATCCAGATAAATTCTCATTTGCTTACAAGCAACATTCAAACAACTGTTATTGAAATGTTAACTTTTTTAAGTACAAACTGGATGCTAACCATATGGTCAGTGACAAAAGTCATTCACCCAGCAATTTATAACAAGTTTTAAATTTTTTTTGTGACGGTTTGAATCGGTATATTACAGAAACACCATGAGCACTGATTGTTCAATCGATATTAATCTGAATTACTAACATTTTGCATTTATATTTGATCATTCAGGCATTATGTTTCCAAATCACTCTGAGGTGAAGTATTAATTACTTTTTTTGTGAATGAACATAAAAGTTAACACTTTTAATTTTTAATTATGGTATTTTTATTATCTGCTTAACCAGCATTTTAAAGACGATAAGCATTGCTGTAAATGCAGTTAATGACTGATACTAAAAGGAAATTCCTGTAATTTTATAATTTACACAACTTTGATATTATTAATCACACAATATTTCTATAAAAGCATAGATTTTGTGTGAGTAATTGAATGGGAGGATTCTGTTTTCGGTCAGAATGCGCAAATTATTATATACACCATGTCTACTTTTAATACAGACATATCTGATATTTAATCGTATTATGGAAGAAAACAGCTAATTGATTAGTCCATTCTTAAAGCTAAAACTGTGCTACTTTTCTACGAAATATCTGAAATAACGGTTTTAATATCTGTATAAAAAATTGCTTGTTCTCTATCATGTGATTATAGCGCCAATTGGAAAGGTATTCTTCGTAAAACTTAAAAAATAGCTCTCCTGTTATTGAGAATATCTAAATATAATCCAAAAATGCATACCGGCATAATTCAATATAATTAGATACATTCTATAATTATGTTTAAGTGTCAGGAATTTATGTATTAGTAACGGAATGAATACCGAAATAATTGTAAATGTCTGTTTGAATAAATTAATTTAAAAGTTGTGTTTATCATGAGTGGGTGTTTGTGTCAAATATTGTATTTTAATTTTAACCTTAAAGTGAGTAAAATTTTAGAATATGACTCATTTCAGAAGACTTAAAAGGAATAAAAAGCCCATAATGTTTTACAATCATAAAATCGGTAATGAGGCAAATTAAAACGTTTCGGAAGCAAGGTATTAATTATACAGGGTGTTTAGTACATCGACGCAAATATTTAAAGGGGTGATAGAATACGTGATTTTGAGTCGATTTAAGCAAACATACCTATATACCAAGTGTTACCGTTTTTCAGATAGGTAATGCCACTTTTAATATTTCTTGATTTTACCTTGCTTTTCTGCAAATATCGAAGTGTACAAGAGTAACAAGCCGTCTTATCGCAAACTTATACTAAGTTTTTTTATTCCTTATTAAGTGATTGTTCATATTATGTCATCAGAAAAGCCTAAAATGTCTTTGGTTCTTGCCTAGAACTTCTTAAACATGAAAGTTTTAATTTGTAAAAAAGCAATCACTAAAATTCAAACGTGGATTTAGTCTTTCGTTAATTTTTTTTCCAATTTCAGTAAAACTTCCTTGGGCAATGGTCTTTAAGATAGCATGAACAGATTTACAAAAAAAAATTTACAAATTGGAAAATTGAATTTAATTACTAAAGTACCCTCTAGGCGCATTCGCCAAAACGTAACATAGCCCTTCATTATTTAGTTTAGATAGTTTAAAAAAAGCAGATTTTTAGAAAATGTCCGATTTATTAAAACATTAATAGTATTATTATTGGTGTTCAAAATGAGATCCACCGTTTCGAATACAATTTTGAGCCCGTTTTAGTACTGCACGAGGCAAACATCATTTTTTTTTTTTTAATTTTATTGCAAATTTACAATCTACTCCATCTACAGAGTAATAAGTAAATAATGTGACGGTGTTGCTAGATGTCATAAGTTGGGCTCCATCCACTGATGGGTCTCCAGGATTCACTCGACTAGATCTTCAGGCCACTGCCTTTTGAGTCCCCGATTTGCGAGTTTATGGTTGTAGAGGTTGGCGATGAGTTGATTGGCGTGGTTCAATGTGCGGTCTCGGCTATTGCGAGCTGAAGTTTTGATGACATCTTTGATGTAGGGAATTCTAAGATCGTGGTGCAGTGTTTGGTTACTGATGCACCATTGAGCGTTTGCCAGAGCACGTATAGTCTTCGACTGAAAAGACTGTAAAATCTTGGTATTTGAGGGTTTGCTACATCCCTAGAGTTCGATCCCGTAGGTCCATACAGGCATTATACAGTAAGATTTTATTTTCGATACTTAGTTGCGATTTACTCCCGATGAACCAATATAGATTTTTTGTTTTCAGATTTAATTGTTGCATTTTGGCTTTTATATGGGGTTTCCACGTCAGCTTTTGGTCAAGGTGGAGTCCTAGGTATTTCACCTCAGTTTTTATGGGAATGGGATGATTATAAATAGTAACTTGTGGGCAGGTGGTGCGTTTAGTAGTGAATGTGATTTGGGTGGATTTTTTACTATTTATTCCGATTCTCCAGCGATCTAGCCAAGTTTGTAAGAGGTTTAGGTGTAGTTGCAGCTTCTCGGATGCCCGGTTTGGATTAGTATCAGATGACATTATGCCAGTATCATCATGCAAAGGTGGCAATTAGGGTAGTGTCTGTAGTGGGAACCTCTTCGGTATACAGGAGGTACAAAAAGGGTACAAGGACACTGCCTTGTGGAACTCCAGAGTTAAGGGAGTGGTAGGATAATAGTGAGTTGTCAACTTGAACCTGGAAGTGTCGTTCATTTAAGTAGGATTTTAAGAGAAGGTATATTTGATGGAATAATTTTCTTTTTATTTTGTATAGTAGTCCTGTGTGCCATACCGTGTCGAAAGCTTGTTGTGTATCTAAAAACACTGATGCACACATATTCTTCCCTTTCAGATTTTCTTTTATGTAGCTAACTATCCTATGGCATTGTTGAATGGTTGAATGCCCCTCACGGAAGCCAAATTGATGAGACGGTATTAGATCGTCTGGTTGTGTTATTTGCTTGATTCTGTATAGCAGTAGTCTTTCGAATAATTTTGGTAATAGTGGCAACAGACTTATCGGCCGATATGAGGTGGTTTCATGTGGAGGTTTGTCTGGTTGTGTTATTTGCTTGATTCTGTATAGCAGTAGTCTTTCGAATAATTTTGGTAATAGTGGCAACAGACTTATCGGCCGATATGAGGTGGTTTCATGTGGAGGTTTGTCTGGTTGTGTTATTTGCTTTATTCTGTATAGCAGTAGTCTTTCGAATAATTTTGATAATAGTGGCAACAGACTTATCGGCCGATATGAGGTGGTTTCATGTGGAGGTTTTCCAGGTTTAGCAATCATGGTAATTTTAGCATATTTCCACTGAGTAGGGAAGTGAGAAATGGCAAGCATGCGATTAAAGATCATTGTGATGAGTACTACTGCTTTTCTCGGAAGGTGTTTTAGTACTTCCTCTACTATAAGGTCGTAGCCCGGGGCATTATACGAGCTGGTTAGCTTAATTTCCCTATATTTACATCATTTTGAACCACAATTATATCCCTTACTTTTAGTGGTACGATATTCAACATTTTGATAAGATATTTATACTATACTGATGTGTAATGGAAAGGATGCTGGTTTGCAGTATCTTTTTATCTCTTTCATAGATGAACAAAATGTTCGCATATTCTTCGTTTGAAAATGATTCCAGTAGAACTACAACTTGCTATTAAAAATAAATCATGGAAAGCCAAGTACAACACTAATGAATAATTGAAATTTTTATGTAATTTTTGACAATAATGAATAGTCAATTCATCATTAATTTTTAATTAGTTCTAAAGGATTCGTAAGAAATAAATTAGGTAAATAATAGATAATAATTATAAAAATAACATTCGTAAATTCTTGTCAAATCGTAGTTATTATGGTAGCATTTTCTAACGAAGAATATGCGAACATTTTGTTTATCTATGGAAAAGCTAATGGTAATGCATCGGAAGCTCATAGGCTATATCAGGAAAAATATCCAGATAGGCGACTTCCTGATACCCGGGTATTTTCTAATGCATATCGCCGTATACGCGAACATGGAAATTTGTCTCGTCGTGAACCTGGAATGAATAATTATCAGTACGCGGTACATGTTGATGAGCAAATTTTGGAAGTTTTTAATGCTGATCCCACAAGGAGTGTCAGAGAGGCAACGCAGCAACTAAACTTGTCTGTTTGGAAAGTTTGGACCGTTCTAAAAAATGCGAACCAACATCCTTTCCATTACACATCAGTACAGACTTTAGAAGACAAGAGATCCTGTACAGAGGTTGAATTTTTGTCGATTTCTTTTAAACGCATACATCGAAGATGGACTCTTTTTGAAAAGTATACTGTGGACAGACGAATCACAATTTACAAGGGAGGGAACAACTAATTTCCATAATTTGCATTTCTGGGCAAATAGTCATGAAAATCCCCACATGAAAAAACCATCACGGTTTCAGTACAAATTTAGTGTGAACGTGTGGACAGGGATTATTGGCAAAACATTAGTTGCCGGACACTTTAAATGGTCAGAATTATTTGCAGTTTTTAAGAGATAATCTTATTGATATTTTGGATGACGTACTACTAACTGTAAGGGATAGAATTGTGTTTCAAAACGATGGATGCCCCGCGCACAATACCGCATTAGCAGTGAGGGAATTTTTGGAACAGAATTTCCCTAATCGTTGGATAGCAAGAAATTGTCCAATATTATGGCCACCTAGGTCACCTGACCTAGCCTCCGTTGATTATTATGTTTGGGGAAGAGCAAAACAAATAGTGTGCAAAGTCGAAATTCTTAATCGGGAACACTTAATCGAAAGAATAAACGACGCTTTCATTCAAATGAAGGGAGAGGTTAATTTAAATATTACAACGAGGGAAATAAGAAAACTGGCTCGAAATTGTATTCGAAACGGTGGATCTCATTTTGAACACCAATAGTAATACTATTAATGTTTTAATAAATCGGACATTTTCTAAAAATCTGTTTTTTTAAACTATCTAAACTAAATAATGAAGGGCGATAAGACGGCTTGATATTCTTGTACACATCGATATTTGCAGAAAAGCACGGTAAAATCAAGAAATATTAAAAGTGGCATTATCTCAAACACGGTAACACTTGGTATATAGGTATGTTTGCTTAAATCGACTCAAAATCCCGTATTCTATCACCTTTAAATATTTGCGTCGATGTACTAAACACCCTGTATAATTAATACCTTGCTTCGAAACGTTTTAATTTGCTCATTACCGATTTTATGATTGTAAAACATTATGGGCTTTTTATTCCTTTTAAGTCTTCTGAAATGAGTCATATTCTAAAATTTTACTCACTTTAAGGTTAAAATTAAAATACAATATTTGACACAAACACACTCATGATAAACACAACTTTTAAATTAATTTATTCAAACAGACATTTACAATTATTTGGTATCTCAAACACGGTAACACTTGGTATATAGGTATGTTTGCTTAAATCGAATCAAAATCCCGTATTCTATCACCCCTTTAAATATTTACTTCGATCTATCAAACACCCTGTATAAAACTGATAGATCAAAAATAAATTCATTTATTAGTGACGAATTAAAGTCCGAAATATTTGTCAATAAGATAAATGCACCAATCGGCGACACTTTAAGGATCTTAAACGTCTAATTTTGCTTTGTCTCAGGACATATTAAACAAATAATTACATTGAATTACCTTATTACACCGGTCTGTTATTACACATTGTGATTATCACTGTTTCAAAATTTGTAGGTTAAGAAAAAACTGTTTTTTATTTTTTTTTTGAAAGTATGTTTTTGCGTCAAAAGACGACGCTCAAATTACAAATTGAGCTAATAGTCGTCACCTATTGCACCAATTGTCGACACCTTTATAATATTTGTAAAATTAATTTAAAAATAAAGAAACTACAAGGACAAATCAGTTTTATTCAAAGTATGTTTACATTTCTTTTACTTGTAGGGAATTTATAAACTGATAACTTACTCTCTTTCCTGTAAGTGCAACGTTAGGGTTTGAAGTTTTCCCTATAATTTGTTTAAATGAAATAAGAGAGATGGTATGAATGTCTTTTTTGCTGCATCAGCACTCCTAGACCCCATTAATTCAATTTCATTAGATGACACAATTCTTTGAATAATACACAAATATACAAAATTTCGTTTTCCTCCTTTAAACTCCACTAATACAAAATCACCCTCCCTGACATCAGAGCTTCTAACGGACATCCGATCGTCTGAACTGGAATCAGAGGATTCATGTTCCTCAATTTTTTGTTTTTTTTACTTTTCTGCTTCTGTTTTTCTTGCTATAAAATTTTCTTCTTAGTTTCTCTTGACTTTTTCCTTTCTTCCTTTAATTTTTCGGCTTAAATTTTTTTCAGTTCTTTCATTTTATAGTACTCTAACTTCTGTGGGGATGTCACAACCCGCTGGCAATTTCTCTTTACTTCTTTGTGATTATAGACACTCTCTTGGCTTGGGCCACAGCAGGACGCGTTTAATTGGAGATGGTATTAGATCTTGCTCTGAAGTTGAAGGCGTTTGATTATCTTCTAAAGATACTGATACATTCTTCTTTAAGGGTGTCGTTTGCTCCGAATCTGTGCCATTTTGTCTGTTTTCTATCAGTTTCTTTCTTGTGGATCTGGAATTTGTAATGGTGTCGATTCCATTTTCTCTAAAACCGTCTCTTCTTCTAGACGCATGGCATAATTCTCTTGAGCATTTATTGTCACTGCTGCTTCTTCTAATTCTATTATTGGCTTTATTGAATGTTCTTCTTCTTGCCTGATGTTTATTTCTGCCAGTATTGTATCTTTTAATTGCATCCAAAGGTTGTATAAAGAATGATCCTCCATAGGTCCGTTCCAGTTTCCTTCATTATGATATAATGTATTTAATTTCTCTTTGCCATTCTTTTTTTCGAGTGTGGATAGGAATATTTTGTCTTCTTGGTTGTGCTTATTGCGGGCAAAAGCTATGGGTGTGTGCTCTTCTTTTACTTTTACCTGACTCGGATTCCATGGTGATACACCGCATTTCTTGAATCCGTTTTGAACTGTAGTTGGTGTTAGCTTTATTAGCGTAAATTTCAACAATGGCGCAAAATCATACTTTTGTAATTGGGCTCCGTTATTTTGCATTCGCCATTCCTGAACATTCTGGCGCCACATGGACTTCAATGAATGGAAAACGGCTACATCCATTGGTTGGAGTATGTGAGTAACATTAGAGTAGAGAGCTACAAGTTCTATATAATGTTCTTTGCAAAATTTTAATAAGTGGCACGGATATGTGAGATACGTGACCAGCTAAACTGGTAAAGAAAACTGTCAAAACAACATAAAAATTAACATTCTAACTATCAAATCTTTGACAGCCATGGCCTACCCTTTACTAATGTTGAAATGATTAAGTGTTGTTATGTTTTAACTAAGATAATGAAATATCTCAAGTGGCTGGATTTAGGTATAGGGAATACTGATACCAAACGAATTGGCTTAAAAAAATACAGCGGAAAATGTAATAAAATACAGGGTGTTCTATTTAAAGTAAGCAACTTATAAATGATTTAAATTGTGCATTTTGGCGGCTAAGTTTAAAACACCCTGTATAAAATATCAATGAAATGGATATATGGAGTTAACGGTCAAGCGCTTGTTATTTATTGGTTACAATTTCACATCACTAGCTTCGTTATTCAATGTGGACTAGGATTTTTTCAAAATTTAAAAAAAAATCGAAATATCTCAAAAATACTTCATTTTTGGTATAGGACATTGTGCACAAATTTTATCTAAAATTTCATGTAGAATTCGAAAATAAAATAAAAAATATTAGGTTCCATTTAAAATAACAAAGTTGACGTCTACTTCCGGTATAACCGGAAGTGCCACATTCAGGAAAATATTATATTTGAACTCAGCGTCATCCAAAACCTACAGCTTCGTAATTTCAGATTTTTAACATAACTGTATACGCCATTACTTTTAATCAAAACTCTTCGCGCCACACCCTGTATATTTACGTATATATTTTCTTAGTGCTTGATACGAATTTAAAATATAACTTGCCCGTTTTCAAACCTGGCCATAGGGATTTAACATTGATTTTAACATTTTTGTGAATTCCTGCTCGCCAATTCGACTTACAGAAAATATTTTGGTATCTGTGGAATGAAAAATTATTGCGCATCGGATCATATCGAGCATTAAATTTTTTTCATCGATTTTTAATGAAAAATTCTAATTTAAAATTTTTATGTTTTTAAATATTGAGTTGCCATGATTTTTAAAACAATTAACAATTGTAGTTGAATTAATTTATTATTTCTTGACATTCTGAGCTAGGTTACTAGTTTTTATTTACAAAATGAATAATTACTCAAATGAAGAGGGAGTTTTTATTGATTAAAACATATTACAATGGCGTTTAGTTTGCGGAAAGGAAGAGATTTCTGTTAATATTTCAGCAGAATGAGAAGCTAGAGGTGGTTAGTATTTATTATTTTTAGCATTGTTTTTTTTGCAAAAATTTAAATAATACGATTGTAATACAAGTAATCGAAGAAATGTTGGGGCGGATGGAACTAAATTGGAAAAACCTGTTTTGGGTATGATAAATATCCACCGGAGGGGTGTATCACGCCCTAAAAAAGTGTACATGTACTCCCAAAATGCGATGTTTTTACGGGACTGCTTGAGACTGGCAAGAAATTTCAAGAACTGCCAACAAATCTGTGATTGCCTAAGATGGCCACCGACTACTACCGACTGGCACTGAATTCTTGAGACTGCCATTGACTCCCTGGAATCCCCGACAGATTGTCGAATATAATTATTATCGAATATCTGACAATTAAATAATTAAATTTACATACTTTGCGATTCTGTCATTTATGAAAGACGAATTTTGGTTTAATGGTGGATTATCGCAGTATAAATATTGTGTTTCTAAGGGACAAAAATGGTCGTAAGATTAAAACCACATGTTAATAAAGGCGCACTCCGTAATTCTAATATTTTAATCACGGTTACGGTTTTGGGCTCAGATGTACATGTACGGGGTGGCCAACTAAGAATGCGAGGTACTGTATCTGGGAAACTATACATCGTAGATATGAAAATGTAAACTTTCACCATTATCACTCATAATAAATTTTTCAACTTTGACAAAATCTTTAACAATTTTTAACAAATATTACTACTGACGAAGGTAACTGTAAGTGTTATCGAAACGTTTAGATTGTATAATTTAAAACACACCATTAAAAAAAACAAAAAAGATAAGTATTTTATTATACATCGTAGAGGCTTGCGGAAAAAAAAGTTACTACTAAAACGGCCAATACAAAAACCTGGAAAATATTCTCATGTTTCTGAAATGGCGTAACTGCAATCTTGAATCTAAAAAAGTGATGTTTCTGTGAATTCTGCTGTATTAACCTAATAAAAAAATAACTGATCTTTGAAATCGAGGATAATCTGAACTTTTTTTGTTAAAAGTTAAAATATCGGCCAAAGAAAACTTTATACGAAAATCCCTTAAATTTTTATGTTTTTATATTTTTCTGGTCATTTGTTTCTATTATGTAAGTTGTGGCCCTAAAAAGGACCGATTTAAAGGAGGAAGGTTTTTAACGTCATCGTAAATGTTCGAAATGCTGACCATCACGCTCTATGCATTGCTGAAGCCTCTGATGACTAGACAAAACTGCAGCTTCAATTTCGGCTCTCGGTATGTTACGTATTGCATTACGAATTCGGTTTTTCATATCTTCTCTAGTAGTAGGTTGAGTCCGAAACACGATGTCCTTTAAGCGCCCCCATAAATAAAAATCGAGGCAAGTTAAGTCTGGAAACAGACTTCCTATTCCAATCTACCGCTGTTGAAATACTGCATTAACATGCTCTCGCACATTAATAGCTAAATGTGCTGGCCAACCATCCAACTGCAAAAACAATTTTTGCCTTGTTTCCAGAGGCACATCTTCCAACAACAACGATAATTTATTGGCCAAAAAGTCAAGAAATACATTCCCATTTAGGGGTTGCTCGAATAAATATGGCCCAATAATTCTGCCTTCCAGAATGTCACACCATACATTTAAACTCCAACGTCCTTGGCGCTAAACTTCACGCAACCAATGGGGATTTTCTGCAGACCAATGATGCATACTGTGCAGATTGACTCTCCCGTCACTACTGAAGGTGGCTTCATCAGCCCAAAGAATTTGAAATAAAAATTCTCTATTTTCGCGTATCATGCCTAACATCCAATGGCAATAGTTTAACCTTCGATCAAAATCTTCCTCTTTCAAGGCCTGATGCAAAACGACATAATATGGGTGCATTCTTAAAGTAATTAAAAAAAGTTTAAACGAATACCTATATATTTTGATGGCCATTAGAACTTACCTATGGTCCTTCAAAATATTTTGAACCGTTGTCCGTGATATGCCCAACTCAGTGGATAATGCTCTTGTGCTAACATGAGGATTTCCTTCAATATAGCCCAGTACACGGTTAATATTTTCTTGTGTTCTTCCAATTCTTTGCCGTTGAAACGTAGGCCGAAAACTACCATTGGCTCGTAAGCTCGCCACTAATCGGGCAAAAACTCTTACATCGCAAGGACGCCGATTTGGATATCGAATCGAGTAAACTCTTTTAGCTACTGCGGCATTCTGAAGACATTCAAAATAAACCGCAAGCATATCAACAGCTTCGTTAAACGCATTTTGAAAGCACAAAAACTGCTCAAAGTAACGCGAAACTATTGACAATTCGAGGATAATGTATGTTTTGTTTAGGTATCTGTTTCCATTGCCTGCTTGTATTAATTGTATTTTTCGTATATATCCATAGTGAATAAGCGTTTAAACAAACAAAAAATAGGCCTTTCGTACAACTTTTAGCATTGCTTACTTGCCCGTAGTAATTTCAAAAAGGGTGATTTTATTGTGGTGTATAAATTTACAAACATTTAAAATCGCAATTTCTAGGCAACCTATTCAGAGCCGAAATTGAAGCTGCAGTTTTGTCTACCCATAAGAGGCCTCAGCAATACACACAGTGATGGTCAGCATTTCGAGCATTTACGGGGGCATTAAAAACCTTCCTCCTTTAAATCGGTCCTTTTTAGGGCCAAAACTTACATAATAGAAACAATTCCAGAAAAATATACCTAGTTAAAAAAAAAATTAAAATTTAAGGGATTTTCGTATAACATTTTCATTGGCCGATATTTTAGGTTAGGAACAAGATATCGAGATGCGGTTTTCGCGAACTTGTTTAGGCATCGTTTAGCTACCTGTTCATGAAAAAAAGTCATACCAATGCATTTAATTTTTTTGCGAAAATTCTCCCTTTCTGTCGGAATGTCGAACAAAGCCCTTTAGCGACGATATGTGAAACTAACAAAACTTCAAATATTATAACATTTGTAGCCCAAAAATAGCTCATTTCAACGCGCCCAAGTTTGTTAAAATCGGCTTAGCCGTTTCGAAGATACAGGGGGTTATATAAGGAAAGCTTTACATACCCCCTACCACTTTATTGTCAAAAGTGCCAAACAAAAAAAGTTTACATTATCCTCGACTTCAAAGATCAGTTATTTTTTTATTACGTTAATATAGCAGAATTCACAGAAACATCACTTTTTTAGATGCAAGATTGCAGTTATGCCCCCTAGCGGCCATTTCAGAAACTTGAAAATATTTTCCAGGTTTTTGTATTGGCCGTTTTAGTAATAACTTTTTTGCGCAAGCCTCTACGATGGATAGTTTCCCAGATATAGTACCTCGCATTCTTAGTTGGCCACCCTGTACATGATTTAAGGGCAAAACCGTAACTGTGGTTAAAATGTTGGAATTATGGAATACGCCTTAAGAAATGGCTATGATCGTTGTAGATTAAATGAATAGGGCACATTAATTAAGTAATTCTCTTATATTAAAATTTTTAAGTAACTAAAACAAATTTTTGTCATGTTATTATATTTATTTTGTTATGACGCTTTAGTTGGAAAGGGTAATAGGGCCATAAAAAATGTACTTGTTTTCAACATTCTGGATCTCTTGTTTGGCAGGCCAAACATAGTCGTGTAATTGCTTCTTTAAAAATTTTATTCTGCTTGTGGTTTCTGATACGATTTCCACTACTCTTCCTATATTCCAGGATTCATCATAAGAGACGCTAAAATATTGTTCTACTTGAATTTTTATTTCTTTTTCTGTATCGTTTGGCGAATTTTTTGGCGAACCATCTAAATCTGACATTTCATCCTCAAAATCGCTAAGCAGTTCTATCGTTTTTATTTTATTTTCTTCTTCGTCACTACTACCATCTTCACTTTTTGAAAATTTTTTTATTGGATTAGGGACTTTAGGGATACTTTTTGAGGTCATCGATTTGCACCGTAGAGGTCAATCACTGGAAAGTCCCAAAAAAATACCAACATAACGTTTCTAACAAATTTTTCTTTGTTTTTAGTGCAAATGTTTAAGAGTGTATGATCTTTTGTATTACTTACAGACTTAACTGTTCCGCTAAATTCTCGAATGTTTAAACTTTCAATAATATTTATGATTTCGGAATCTTCAATATCATTAGCATCTTTAACGTTTGGCTGCCGTGGAATATTTACCTGCCAAGATTCGAGAATATAAGCAGATTCATTAATCTCAGTAGTGGTTGGTAGAGATACAGTTGAAAGTGGTTTTTAATTCGGATATTAAATGAATATTGAACTCTCTGATATGATCTACTGCATCGTTTTTTCATTTCTACAAAACATGTTTTATTTCCTCAGCTGAAGGAATTTTGATAGTACCTAGAGTATTAATGCCAAGCTTCTTGTTTTTGTTTTCTGGGGGAAAACAAAAATTATCACCTAAAACAATAGTAGAGCTGTTTAGTATTCTTCGTTTAAACACGATCAAATTGTTATGTGATGCATTTTAATTGGAACCACCCCTGCAACTTCTTTATTAATACACCGATTTCAACAAATTTTTAAAGTGATGTGGAGAATACCAAGTCCTACTAATTCCTGACTGAAAATCCATTTTCAGGGCACGCTATGATTTTTTATCAACGCTGAAAATAGCAAAATCGTATCAGGCATTTTTTTTATTAAAAAACCGAGTACGCCACTAGATTTGTAAGGATGCAAAGAAACTCTAGCCAACATTTTGTAAAAAAAAATAATTATTATTAAAAAAGTTATAGCAAGTTTAAAATTTATACACCGATTTCAACAATTTTTTCGAGTGACGTGGAGAATACAAAGCTACTAAACCACAAAGCTTTGTGACTGAAAATCTATTTTCAAGGCACCCTATGATTTTAACGCTGAAAATAGCAAAATCCTATAAGCTTTTTTAAGTGAAGGAGGTCGTCCATATCTCAAAGTGATCCAAAAGCATTAATTACAACAGGGTCACTGTCTCTGTCAGGGTATTTAGCAAAACTAGCATACGGATTATACTCACACCTGACTACGATATTAAGAACCAAGTTTATTTTAACATTAGTTTAAGTGTAAGTGTAAGTTTAATCTTCTCTTTTTGTAATATTCTATATAAGCATTTTAGAAACTGTTTGTTTAAATTTCTAGTAGGGTCTACATACTATTTTCAGATCTTTGTTGTTTTTCGTTTTAAAGGTATTTGCACCCCCTCCAAAATAGAACCACCCCAATTTCTCCCCCTTTAGACAAAATTTCAAAAAACGGAGAATCGTGTTTGCTTATTTCATTAGTAGACTCTACTTGTAAATTTCAGACCTCTGTTGTTTTTCGTTTTTTGGGATATTCAAACCCTTCCATCATAGAACCAAACAACGCCCTGTATACATTTTTAAAAATCTTAAAATATGTAAAAAATAAAATAAAAAATACATATTTTAGTGTTTTTTTTAAATAAACCTTTTTTAAATAAAATATATTGTAATTTTTAAGGGACGGTTTCCTTAAAATTTGGATTTTGAAAAATCCCTTCTTATCAAATCTCTACACCACACAATCAACCTGTATGCCAAAATTCAACTTTTTACGTCAATTAAGGGTTTTATACATACAGGGTGTCCCACAGATCTTGTCTCGTACGATTACGAAGTTATGGTAGAAGATAGAATTTTCAAAATTTGCTGAAAGTTGTACTGTGAATGAACATATATCTCGCCCTCTATTTATTATATTCTTGGATTCTCCTTGAAGAGTTGATTTCTTCGTTTTATCACACTTGGGGTGTAACATGCATGTTTACAGAGTTATCTTTAGGGTGTTAAAAATCAATTTTTTAATTTTAGGAATTTTTATGTGAAAATATTCACTATTGGTCAAAACGGCTTACCTGTCTCTATTCTAACTTTTTATTTACTATACCGGGTGACCAAACCGTCACGTGACGTAAGATTGTGGCTTCGCTGTTGATTTTTCACTAAAATCAGTTATGTGGCTCCAATACGCGCACCACTTAAAAAGATTTTAGCACATACAGGGTGATTCGTAAAAGTAGGGGGGCATCAACTTTTTTATTTAAATGGAACACCTTGTATATCATTACATTTTTGGATAGCCTAATGAATAAGCTTTTCAACGATGTATACATTTGTACATATAAAATGATAAAATGCAACGTTGCCAAGTTATTTAACAAAAATGTATTTTTTCCTAAATGTAAGGTTAGCAATAAAAATTTATTCTTGGTTTATTATCTAAGTTGAGACAAATTAGTTCAGGAATATAATTAAACTAGGTATAGGCTTTGAAAAGATGTATTTTGATATATTGAATAGGGGAGAGAAGGCTTCGTGTGAAACTTTAGCATGTTCAACGTACATCAATTCTCTTATTTCAAATGGAGGTATTTCAAGCAGGTGAGGAAAGTAGAGTTATATTTTGAGAACAGATGCAAGAGCGTGCGAATCAGGATCGTCGCCTTATATCGTCAATTTCTTTTACGGACGAATACACTTTTACGTTAAATAATGAACCCATCGATACTGGGCTCAAGAAAACCCAAGGATCAATTTATCCACAAGAACCCAATACTCTCAAAAAATTAATATTTGGGCTGGAATTTTTAATAATAAAATTATCGGCACATTTGACATTAATGGAAATTTAAATGCTGAAACATTTAGTGAATAAGGTAAGTCCTGCTTTGGAGGAAGTTGCAAGATAAAATCAGGAGGATCTGATTTCAATACGACGGCTGCCCTGCGCATTACGGTATAGATGCCAGAAATCATTTAAATGATACATTTCCAAATCGTTGGATTGGCAGAAGTGGTACCATAAACTGGCCATCCAGATCTTCTGTTTAGCACCTTGCGACTTTTTTCTGTATGGCCACCGTAAAGGAAGATTTATAAAAAACGCCACCCAAATATTAATTCTTTGAGAGAAGCAATCGTTGCAGAATGTGGTTTAATAAACGAAAGGCAGTTATTTCATGTTCGAAATTTTGTAGCAGGCTTGTATATTGTTTATGGCAGAATGGAAGGTTATTTGAATACATGTTATAAGTTTTGATTTTAACCCACCCTGTTATAATATTTATTAGCAATTCGTTCATAGTGTGTGTAATAAAGGTTTGAAAACGGACACCCGCTGTACTAATCATATTTCAACAAATCAATAAACGATATCTCTATTAATAATATTCTTCTTTAGCTCTCTTCCTTATGCGTTTATGGCGTCGGTTATTGTTCTTTTAACCAATTCCTCTATTTTTCCGGTCTGCTGCTATTTCTTGTATTTCTTGAAGGTTCTTCTGGTGCCTCTTAACTATCTCTTCTATTACATTATCCATCGTTTTCCTTGAGGGTTCAGCTGACTTTGCTTGTAGGTATTGTTTGGTTTTTCTGCTTGGGTTCATTCTAATTACATGTCCGTGCCATGTTAACTGTTTCTTTTCTATCTTATGCATGTCTTTTCTTGCTTTAATTCTTTATAAATTGTTTCATTTTTCTGCCTATCTAGTTTTCTTAGTCGTCTTATCTAAGGTATTTAATTCCGATAGCAGTTAGTCTCTTTTCGTGTTTTGGATGTGTTGGTAGGATTTCTATGGTGTGCAGTATGCCCACATTTCGATGGAATTAAATGGATAACTCTTAATATTAGAGCTAACGACTTGTAGTTTCCGCTTTCCTGTGCTCGATTTTGGAACAAAATCGATAACCTAAACAAATTTTTGCTAACATTTTTAGTTTTAAAGTTACAGGGCGAAATTAAAAATTGTCCAATTTGGCAAGGTGTCATATCTCGGTTATTATAAAAGATATTTACATTCTGTAAACAAATTTTTAAGGTACATTTTTCAGAGGATCAACGTGGCATTCCAGATTTCCACTCCGACGTTTAGGCTCTTAGGTAACATCATCAGGTCAATAGAGTTAAATACAGACTTGGATTTGTTTTTTTTTAATTTCTGTTTGCTTTTTAGCTATTATAAAAATAGTAAGACAAAAATTGCGATATTTTTACGTATGGCCTGTCAAAAAGGTTTTTTTTTCATTTTATTTCTACTACGGTCCTGGATATAATATAAATGAACGAAATTCTAATTCTGCAATGATATTGGCTAGCACTTTAATTTATTTAATACCATAAACCTACTTGAAACTACTAACAATATCTACTTACAATTATATAGTAAAATATTGAATAATTATTTAATTTGTTGAATAATTATTGAACATTATTATGAATTATATTAAAGTCATCGACTAAATGTCACTAAGTATGTAATATGTACCAGTAATGAAACGAGATTATTTTTTTAGCTCACGTTAAAGCAACAATAAAAATATATTCTGCATTTTATATACAAAACACATCAAAAACTATCTGTAATTTTCTTTAACTCAAAGAAATAGATCAACTAAACAAATGTTGACATCTATGGGCTATTCATGATCTAAACAAAGCTGACATCTATAATTATCAAGGGTCTTTCTTGCACTTGCATCTCGACAGGCCATGAATATGGCGTATAAAACAAAAAATTAAATGTCGCCAAATTCAATACAAATTTTAATGTTATAAAGCATTTAGTTTCTTGTTTGTATTTTCGTGAAAATACCAAATCTTTTTGAAAATTTCGAAAAATATGACATGATGAACTGTTACAATATTTGTGGAGAAAAGCTTCCGATGCAGGCGAACTTTATTTTAACAGGTACATACAGGGCCGGTTCTACGGTGTTTGGCGCCCTAGGCGAAAACAAATTCTGCGCCTCATTAAAGTGCCTTCGGTAGGGTCTCACGGGTATGGAACTGGTAAATGGTAATGGTACTTTTCTTGCTTTCTGCTTAGCAAATTCTTGTATAAGTGCTTTTGAGTCTAACTGTCTTGCTATGTCACTTTCAATAGAAATTGTTGCCAAACCCACAAGTCTCTCCTGGCACATTGTACTACGCAGATAGGTTTTAATTAGCTTAAGTTTAAAAAACTTCGTTCAGCACTATTTACGGAAAGTGGCAACGTAAGCAAAATACGAAGGGCTACACACATGTTAGGAAATCCATTTTCAAGATTATGTTGGTAAATGTAGTTTAGGACTTCTTCAGGGTTTGATACTGAGTCATGGAGATGATAAGAAATTGCTCTTAGTTCAGAACACAGTGCTACAGCAGTAATGTCAAAACTTCATCTTTTTCGATTTTTAATGCTTTTTCACATCGACTTAACCTCTGATGTAGTCTTGTTTTTAATGTCAGGAACGTTGTACAAAAATCCAAAAACACCAGATATAAAATGAAGTTGTAAAACTTTTAATAATAATTAAACACAGATTAAAAGCCCGTGAACAGTTAAAGTTAATTCTTAACAAAACTGGGTTCCTAAATCAGTCTTGAATAATTGATTGATTCAAGTAGGACAAATTCCAAGTTACAAGCTGGAACCTTCTCTTTCTACGAAAAGTAAATTATTCAACAAAATTTATTATGTATTCAATCGAACTTTTTAACAAATCACATTAAAATCAACCCAAAATATTGTTTTAAACTAGTATTTCTGATGAAACTAATTTTTGTATTATAATAAGATCTAGCTAAAAAAAGTACAGCGTTACATGCATATCTCATAAAGTTAATAACCTGTTCGAAAAGTTATCTAAAATGGCATGTTGGTTTAAAGAGTTTGATAGACTTTTATTAAGTTTGTAATTTAATTCAAAATTAATAACAGCTTCATTGCATTACCTGCTTTAACTAACTAGCACTGTGGTAAAACCCCAGGTAACAAAATGTGAATATGTACGGTATTTATTCATTGTTTTCAATTGCGAATCATACATTCAATTTTGGTTAACAAGTTAATTAACTGATTACCATCATTAGAACGTTATTATCAAGCAATAGATTTAAACGTTTAAATTAATTATATAATTAATTTTAATCTTGTTAATTCTAATATTGAAAAATCCAATTGTTTATTAGCTTCAATTAACGACCTGTTTAGGATTAATAAAGTAAGGGTGACCCAGGCTATAGACCAAATAGAACAATTTTAAAATGTTTGTAAACTTCATATCAAACGATGGAGGCCATTTTCATACTAATGATTATAATAATGTTTAATAATAATCAATAAAACAGTTAAAAGCCCTGAAGTTAAAGTTAATTTATTTACAAAACTCTGGTTCTGAAATATCTTACAAAATATTTCACACATTTTAGGTTTAATCCAAGTAAAACTGGAAAATTTAGATTAACTAAATTATTAGTTATCAAAACTTTCATTAATGTATTAAATTTTAATTAAAATTCAAGGTAAAATATCCCAAAATATTTTAATTAAATATTACAACTAAATGAATTTTAATAACTAGAATATCTCCATAAATATTCAAACAATTTTAGATTCTAAAGGATCCATAAAGTATCTAATTAAAGTATCCTAAAGTATCAACAATTAATTATTTATCTCTTAAACGGTGCACTCGAGTACCTGTGAACGAGGCTACACGCAAAATGAATATCAAATGAGGCTTCAAAATGGGCCCTAAAAAGGTAATGCTAAAATGAATACATCTTAGGAACGAAAAACCAATACTTTATAACGTACCTTAATTAATAAATAATTCAAAAATAATCCATGATTTTTGATGAATCGAAGCGACTAATCACGCCGTTTAAATTATTTAAAGGTCAAGAAGAAAATAAGAATATTTGGATACTTTCAACAAATAATTAATTTAGTTGTCTTCTATCCAATAATGGTACTATATTGAGTACTGATGATTTCAATCAATGGTGAAGCAACTAAGCGCGCAGTAACAGGCTTCTGTAAAATTGGTACACAAAAATGAAAAAAAGAAATTTTTCATTTACCACTATTTTACACATTTTAGGGTTTTTTCTGCTCAAAATGTTTTTTTTTATGATTAATTAAACGTATGTGAAGTTAGCATAATTTTCTAGCAATAGATTTTGCATATTCGGTTGCGTATTGAGTGTTGTGAAGTTAGCAATAATTTCGAACAATGAATATGCTAATTACCATGACACATTTCAAACCTTTTCTTTTTGATACATTGTCCATATCCAAAAAGGATATATGGCAATAAAATTTTGGTTCATATTTTTTATTTTAAACATTTTAATCAATATGTCCTTACACAATAAAGAGTAATTTAAGATAATAAATTTTAGTACACACTTTTCATTTTTTCGGAAAAGATTTGAACTCTTAATTGTATGTACCATTATATTTATAGGATTAGTCTGAATCCAAAATGAGGCCATTTGGACCCAAATACTAAAAAAATATTACTTTTGACAAGTAATCGCTATGCAATAAAGGATGATTAAAGATAATACAATTTTGGTACGTACATATTTTTTATCTTTTCAGAAAAAAATTAAACTTTTAATTGTATGTAAATACGCTTAATAAGATTAATATAAGCCAAGAATGAGGTTATTTTGGAGATAATACTTTTGATAAGTAAGCAATCCTCATGTAATAGCAGATGAGTAAAAATTTTTTTTGTTCTTACTACAATCAGATCAAGTAGATCAATGTGCTAAAGTTGTTTTTTCAAAATCTCGAGTTTCATTCAGTAATATGGCAATAGGTTGTAACCTTAGATTATAGAAAAGAGAAGATGTAACATTTTTGTTATAATAAAATACGGCAAGGCTAACATTTTTTTTCAGTTGGACGTCTGGAGGCGTGTACTGGATAGGAACGGACTCATGAAATTGCAACAATACTTGGCTTTAGAAGTTTATTTAGGCTAAATAATATATTAATATTGCTTTCTCATATACGTACGTATATGAGAATAATCGGTTTAAATTTTCAGTGATCTCGTGAACAATATGAGTATGTCTAAGGACAAATGTCTTTATGATATGAATACTATAACATTTGTGATTCAAATAAAGGATTATGGGGATTTAGTTAATTCACTTCAAACTATGGTTGTAAATCTAAGCATGAATTCACTGACGTTCTTAACTCGACCTCTCTTTGGAAATTGAGAGATGGTAGAAAAGCAGAAAAGAACTAAAAATTTAATAATGTTTAATGTTCTGACTCAAACCCAATGAACTTAGTGGTTAGTGTTATTAAAGATAGAAACATTGTATCCGGAATCATTTCATCAACTCAGAAAAGCTGCAAATTGATAGAAGTCAAAAGAAATAATAGCTCAGTTTGCCTATTAACGATCGTACTAGAATCTTCTAAAGCAGTGTTAACCATTTTAAAGAATAAGAATTATTATAATGGCGTGGCCAAAATTAAACCTGGTCTCACTGTAAGCGTTGAATGAAAATGATTTTTACTCAATGCTATAAGGCTAACAGCCTTATAGCATTGAGTGGTGCGTTAATACTAATCTTGAAGTCAACGTTAGCAAATGTGCAGTCATGACTTTCTCACGTAAGCTAAATAATACAATGTTTGGGTATATTATAAATAACCACTGACTGAAAGGGTTGAAAACTTTAAGGATTTGTGTGTAATATTTGATAATAGGCTTTTAGATTTTTAGCAATCATGTAATTAACATATCCAATGAATGTTTTAGAACTTTAGGTTTTATAATATATGATTGAAATGTTTAAACCGTGTTATTGATATTGATTTTAGAAGGGCGCCATTGGAATTTTTTTCAAGTTAGCATTGAGTTGTCTGTTAACCTTTATCTGACATGAAGGTTTAAAAGTCTATCTGGCATAAATTATTGTTTTTGTACAATGTTGCCTATTTTTAGTATGGATGTACTATAAGAAAGGTTGCATCCTCAGGAAATGTATTGTTTCATTTCTTTGAATTTTCACTTTATAGGCTCAAGGGCAGTGTGTTGTTCCACCAGATTTTTTATTCTTTATTTTGCCACAAATAAAGGAATTTAAGATTAATTTATAAACAACTATTTCAAGAACAAAAACAAAATGGGAGCGATTCAAAAGGGCCTTTTTGAATCATTTATTTTAAAATGTTATGTAAAGAAATTAGAAACTGGTACCGGTAATAATTTATTTTTAATCTTAAGTAGTAAATATATAGTTTACATAGGTATTTTGAGAATTACAAATAACAATTATTTTATTACATTTGAGAAAAATTTTTCTTCCATTCGGTTCAAGAACGTGATTTTAACCATTTCATCAGGAATATTCAAAGGTTTTCTTTCTTAATAATGGGGAAAAGGAATTACCCATTTTAAAAAAATCGCCGGTAAATTTTTTTCAGGTTGGAGTTACTTGACCATAGAACGGCTTGAATGAAACTCCTGTTTTAAAGAAGTATTGGCCATTTTTATTTGCCTCTCATTGTAGTTATTATTAATTGTTAACTTCAACACCTTTGTTTTGACGGTTTTTGACTTGGACACATGTTTCGTGGTGATTGTATCGAAATTTTATTGGTTTCAAATAGGAAACTATCACGTTTTTTAAAGTTTTTGAAGCAAAACTTCTTTCCTTTGAAAAATAATCCTGAATGAGCGCAGGAATTAGGATTATTTGAATATCCAAGCATGGTTATTTTTTTTTAATACATCTGCCCCAGACGTAAAAATTATCACACGTTTTGTGACCTTTTGACCTTTTCCCAAAGTGTGATGGATTAGGGGTCGCAATGAGGTACTAGTTTGGTACCGAATTTCAAAATAAGACAAAAACACCACTTTGTTAAATCATTATTTTTATTTTTGCCGTAAATAAAATTAACTTAATTATCAAAAAACGTAAACTAAAATTAATAAAAATTATTATTTTAAGTCCTAAAATAAAAAAAAATAAACTCTTACAATGTTAATAGACCCATGCAAACTGTTTTTTAAACTAGTTTTCAAATTAGTTTGTATTTAACACTTAATTATATGGGTTTTCAATACGAACGATTTCTCACTTTTGTTTTAGGGCGTCATAGAACGAGAACTAACTCACATAAACTGGTGATCGAGCTCTTTTTGCCAAGTGAAGTAATTAATATTTTGTTAATAAACCCTTAATTTTATCTTGCTCAATTTTTAATGTTCCACCTTGAAATTCTGTTCAAATATTTAATTGTTCAAAAATATCAGCAAGGAAACCAAATAGGATCGAAAATTTTTTCATATGGGGACTTTATCTTTCAAATACAGAGTCTTCCTCTTAGTGAAAATACTCTTTTAGACGTTCCCAAGAACCTTAATTCCGGTGTTGATAAAAGTTTTCAAATAAACACCCTGTTTCAATTTTAAAATAGGGTTTCAAATTTTCTTTAATGAAATTTACAGCCTTTAATGATGGTTTTCTAACACACCATTTGGAGGTTAAAGGCTTTTGAGCAAGCCCTTTATGTGTAAAACAATGTCTCCGTGTGGATTACATTTATTTCTTAATTTGACGACAAGACCAGTTCTCATAGCTTTGCGCCATCTGTGCGTATTAGAATACATTTTCCCCAAAATTGATATTTATTTGGCTTACAAAACGTGAATAAACAATACTTCAAACGAGTGATTTTCCAGAATAAAGCTATTTTTATGGGTGTGTCTAATGAATTACAGTTAAAAGATAAAAACGCGTTATTGTTCCAAAGAATTCCATTTCAGGAATGTTACCCCCTTCCATCTTGATCCAAAATCTAGATTCCGTGTAACAAAGTCAAACATTTTATAGTGCTACCAAATGGGTATACTGTCCACCCTTAAAGCCCGTAGACAAAAGGGAGCCATTTTATTCGTATGTATAGGTAAGGATATAATCAACAGTGAATTAGTAGTCCCAAACAAGGAAACGAATAGCTTACATTTCGAAGTGGTTTTTCTCCAAATTAAATCGGCCACGTACGACCCTGGAGTTGTACTAAAATGTTATTACAATTCAAACAAAACAAACACAAAATCAAGTTACGGCAGGATTTTCCAAAATTGGATTCACTTAAAATGAATCTTTAAAATCAACACTAAGCACAAAAACAACGGTGTTCTTAAACACTGTCTTATTTTTAGCCTATATAAGTATTAAATTAATCACTTAAAAAAAGAAAGCTTCGTTAATTTTGATATTTATAACATTTAGAACGTATTTGAAAAACAAATCAAGATTAATCATGCCGCCCTTGCTTCTGAAAATGTCTTTCAAACTATTTCTTCCTGGACCACCAATACGTTTTAAGGTAGAACGTTCCATTTGATTTTAAGGTGACCCAAGCTTCGAACAATACATTAGACTTAACACACTTAGCTTTTTGGATACGAAAAATATGAAAACGCAAACATGTTTACATTTTCAAATTTTTCGTTATTTCATAAATCTATTGTAACATCTTAAACAATTTTTAAAGAATTACCACAACTGAGGACGATAACTGTAATCGTTATCGAAACTTATAGATTGATATGAAATATAAATATAAAAATACACCCTTGGGTTTTTAGCAAAAAAGCAAGATTTTAATTATTGAAAATTGTGAAGTTTACATTTTCATTAATTAGAAATTAACAGTTAAGTAGTTTTATATTTCAAAGCATTTGGACAAGTTATTGCCAACTCCTTCGTTTGGGTTAACTCGTTTCCTTGATAAAAGGCGAATACGTGTCGTAGTTTTCAGAAGAAGTTGGCATTATCGTAGGCGCGTCACAGGGATCAGTGATAGCTGACAAAACTTAATATTGTTTTATGCCCGTCAAAAAGATCGACCATTTCCTGTTAAGTATGAATGGCTCGGATCTTACGTTTTTAGATTCTATTACTAAGTTGGTTAGCTACTAAAGCAGCTGCTAAAATAGGCTTTTTGTACAGATCTGAGGAGTACTTTACCTCCCCACTACTCATTCTTCTATACAAGGCCTCATTTATAACATAATTCACACCTGTGGGTTAGTGTTCCCCAATACGTGTCAAAGTGATGCTTTTTTCAAAATAAGTTAGCATTAACCGGGCGTACCAAACAAGGGATCCGTTATAGGCCTACACTTTTTCTCTGTGCATAAATGACTTATTTCTTCAACAACAACCCATCCATTGTTTGAGAGATAATTTCACTGAGTTCATCTCAAAGCTATCTTTAATCACTTCTATGCAAATCAAAAATGGTGTTCAAATTAACAACAAGCATTCAAGTATTTCGTGGGAAGCAATATCTAGTTAAATTAATGCTAAAAAACTCAGTGTTGCCTTATTCCGCAAAAAGATCAATTAAATCCGTTGTGTATGAATAGCTCAGTTCTTATTTTCCAGGACCCTAATACTCTGTTGGGTAAATGAACGTATCTTTCAAATCAGCTGCTAAAAACAGTGCTGTAAAATAGGCTTTTGTACAAAGATCTAAGCAGACTTTACCTCTCACAATCTTCGTTATAACCCAATTCGGCCTCATTAATATAATTCCATCTGGGTTAGTGCTCCCCAATACGCTTCGATATCGTTGATTGTATTCAAAAAGACGATTAGGCTTATTTAAATGGACCCGTCCTTAACTTTTCAATACAGTCCCTGAAGCATTAGAAGGATGTTTCAGTTCTTTCTAAGATTGTCGTTATTCAACACTATTGTCTGTTAATATTTCTTTGATACACTAGGCTAGTTTTCGAGAACACTTGTTAGCTCATTCACATTATCAGTATGCAGACAAATCTAATTGTTTTACCAAAACGGGCAATCCAATTTTCTGCCGGCTTCTAAATGATCTCCCTAGTTTTTTTCCTTCACTATGATTGAGAAATTTAAAGGTAGCTGTTCATAGGCATCTTTGACAATTCATTATCCCTCTACCATCCTCCTTAGGCCTATTTTAACGAATAATTAACCTGTTAGGTCCACTCAAAAAAATATGTTTCGCATGATGTTTGTACTCAAAAAGAGCAATTAGGCTATAAATGACCGTTTAATTTCGACATACATCCTTGAGCATAGAAGAATATTTTAAAATTCTTTCTTTGTACTATGGTATTCAATGGTTATTGTGATACTCTAAAATGCTCTTGATGCTTCAAGTAAGTAAATTAAAGCCTGTTGGACCAAATTATTACAAAAATTAATTCTATTTTGTCCGGAAAAGGAAAGTTCCGTTGAAAGGGAATTAACGAAATAATTTCCTTTATGATGCTAAAAGATCACATAAATTCCTGGTAAGAAAATGTTATCTAGTTACGTACCTTTAGTACTATTTATGTACTACAATTTTAAGTGTACCAAAACAAATTCCTAAAATTAAGGTTTTTACAGAATTAAAACAATGACCTTTTTTGTAAGAATTGGCCTTTATTTTTATAATTCACACCTTGGGTTAGGTCAAACGGTTATTCATGTATGAGGAAAAAACGAATTGGAAAGCACCTTTTCCCAAATCCGGATAGAAGGCACTTTCAGTGTTTCTAAGGTATTTACCAGTTTATAGTTTTTACTGCTTATTTTTTCTATTCTATTTTTCTTTGACTGGACTACTTGTTGACATTACAAGATCATAACTCAGGTTCGTAATCGGCCTCGCCATTTTCGATTCGAAATGTTCTACACTTTTCTTGAATGACTTACGCAAGGGTAGCAGGATATTACGATTTTTTTTTTCCTTTGGATTTAACTGAACAAAACCTTTTAAGTCTAATTGTCCAACACGATTTCATCCAAAGGGAATTGGATAAATACCCGTCCAACCTGTAACCCGGGCTTAAAGAATTTTAATTCTTTTTTGTGTGGAATTCACGTAGTGGATACATATATTTTGAGAGTTTCAGCTTTAGTATGTAACTTACCGTTCACCTCTTATTAAAAAATTTTGATGTTTACCTATTTTTTGGGAAATATTCCAAAAAAACGATTTTATCCATTTATTGTAAAATTTAGCGAGACCTTCCAAACTAGATGTACATATGTAGCTACAGAATGTTATGTAACACATTTTTTCACTATCGCTAAATTCACTTGTTACCTCATTTTATAACGTTTGACAAAGTTTGCTAGATGACCATATTAGTGTGGTGCGTGTTTTGTGTTGTGGCTGTTTGGTTTTGTGTGTGCTTGTGTTTGTGTGTTTGGTTTTGTGCTTGTTTTGTGTTTCGTTTTTTTTATTTTTGTATGGTTTGTGTGTTTGTGGTTGTTGTTTGTGTGTTTGTTATGTTTTGTTTTTGGTGGTTGGTGTTTATGATTTGTATGTTTGTATTTGTGTTTCTGTTTTGTGTTTGGGTTTTGTGTCTTGCGTTTTATATTTAAGTAATTCTTATTTTTGTTTCGTGTGTTTTATGTTTGGGATGTTTGTAGTTTGTATGTTTGTATATTTGTATATTTTATTTTTATTTTTGTATTTAAATGATTTTATATTTTTATTTTATGTTCATGTTCATTTTGTATTTTATTATTTTATGTTTTTGTTTTATGTTTATAATGTTTATGTTTGTATGTTGTAATTTGTATGTTTGTGTTTTGTGTTTTGTGTTTTGTGTTTATGTGTTTGTGTGTTTGTTTTTTGTTTGTGTGTTGTTTTTGTTGTTTTGTGTATTTTGTTTTATGTTTTATTTGTGTTTGTTTTGGTGTGTTTGGTGTTTTGTATTTATGTGTTGTTGTTTGTTGTTGTTATTTTTATTTGTTGTTTGTATGTTTTGTTTTTTGTGTTTATGTTTTTGTGTTTTGTTTGATTTGTGTATTTGTGTATTGTTTTGTTTTTGTATATTTATATGTTTTATTGTTTGTGTTTTGTGTTGTTTGTGTGTTTGTGTTCGTGTGTTTGTGTTTTGTGTTTGTGTGTTTGTTTTTGTTCTGTTGTTTGTGTGTTTGTTTTATGTATTTTGTGTTGGTGTTTTATGTTATGTTTTGTTTTATTTTGTATTTTATTGTATGTTTGGTTTTGTTTATTTTGTATTTTGTTGTTTGTTATTATTGTTTTGTTTTTTTGTTTTGTGTGTTTGTGTGTTTGTTGTTTGTGTTTTTGTCTTTTTGTGTTTATGTGTTTGTGTATTTATGTGTTTGTGGTTTGTGTTTTTGTTGTGCTTTTTGTGTTTTGTGTTGTTTGTGTATTTGTGTTGTTTTGTTTATGTTTTGTGTTTTTTGTTTTGTGTTTGTGTTTGTGTTTGTTGTTTGTGTGTTTGTGTGTTTATGTGTTTGTGTGTTTGTGTGTTTTGTGTTTGTGTTTTGTTTGGTTTGTGTATTGTGTTTTTTTATTTTGTTTTGTGTGTTTTTGTTTTGTTATTTATGTTTGTGTTTGTGTTTTTGTTTGTATGTTTGTGTTTTGTGTTTTATTTTTTGTGTTTGTGTGTTTGTGTATTTTATGTTTTTTTGTTTGTTGTGTTGTGTTTATGTTTTAGTTTTGTATTTTGTGTTTTTGTGTATTTGTGTGTTTGTTTTGTGTTTCATGTGTTTGTGTGTTTTTGTGTTTGTGTGTTTGTATGTTTGTGTGTGTGTGTGTGTTTATGTGTTTGTGTGTTTGTATGTTTGTGTGTTTGCGTTTGTGTATTTGTGTTCTTGTTTTGTGTTTCTTGTGTTTGTGTTTGTGTGTTGTGTATTTATGTTTGTGTTTGTATATTTGTGTGTTTGTGTGTTTGTGTGTTTGTGTGTTTGTGTGTTTGTGTGTTTGTGTTTGTGTGTTTGCGTGTTTGCTTGTCTGTATGTCTGTGTGTCTGTGTCTGTGTGTTTGTGTGCTTGTGTGTTTGTGTGTTTGTATGTATATGTCTGTGCGTGTGTGCATGTGTTTGCGTGAGTGCGTGTGTCCTTGCATGCCAGTGCGCCCATGTTTACGTGCGTGTGGAAGTGTGTTAGCATCCACGATAACAACAGAACGACAAAACGTATGTACTTAACATTTCTTATTTAATCATAATTTTGTTTCTCCTGGAGCTGATTAGATTTTGAGAGAAATCCAGCCACGGAAGAGGCAGTTTTTGGTTTTTAAACAGCGATAGAAATGAAGTGTATAAAAATACCGGTATGTAGATTTTAAAACCATAAATTAAGCATGTTACAATATATGTTACACATACGGAACTTATAGTTTGTGATGGATACATTCAAATATTAGTAGTTTTAGCAAGAGTTAATTCTTAATTATTTATCCACATTCTTGTGAAGTGTTTTCTGATGTATTCCGAACTAATTTATGTTAATTAACAGTTTAATTTAGCAAACAAGTGCATTTAAACTTATTTAAACCTATTTAATACTATTAAAAAGGTCCACCGTGATATCGTGAACTGGTCATTTGATTGTGTTACATCTATATTACATTCTAAACGAAATTTTTGTAAATATGCCAACGTGTACGAAATGTTCGCATAATGTGAAAAAGTAATTTCTAACTTGCATTGATTGCAATTTTGTATATCATGTTAGTTGTGCGACTAGAGTAAAAATTATAAAAATTTTAAACGGTGATGAAGAGTAGTGCTGCTCGTTGCACAAATCTAACAACGAAACACTAGCTCTAGACGAAAAATTTGACAAATTCCAACAAATTCAGTGATTTCGTGAACAATATGAGTATGTCTAAGGACAAATGTCTTAATGATATGAATGCTATGACATTTGGGATTCGAATAAAGGATTATGGGGATTTAGTTAATTCACTTCAAACTATGGTTGTAAACATAGAAAAATCTAAGAATGAATGCACTGACGTTGTTAACTCGACCTCTCTAGAAATTGGAGAGATGGTAGAAAGGCAGAAAAGACCTAAAAACTTGATAATGTTTAATGTTCTTAAATCAAACCAAATGAACTGAGAGGTTAATACTATTAAAGATACAAACATTGTATCCGGAATCATTTCATCAACTCAGAAAAGCTGCAAATTGATAGAAGTCAAAAGAAATAATAGCTCAGTTTGCCTATTAACGATCCTACTAGAATCTTCTAAAGCAGTGTTAACCATTTTAAAAAATAAGAATTACTATAATGGCGTGGCCAAAATTAAACCTGGTCCCACTGTAAGCGTTCAATGAAAAATGATTTTTTACTCAATGCTATAAGGCTGCTTAACTAATTGCAAATGTTGGTCAATGGAAAGAGAAACGGAGAAGAGGATTTCAAATTAGATACATAAGTAATGTGCCAAAAATAATATGTAAAGCCGCCAATTCAGGAAACTAATTGTCACCCAACAGACAGCTTCCAATACTACAAATGTAACAATTGCAAGTACATTTGTATCTATTACCAGACCGTAAAAAACGAATGAATTTTATAGTAATCTGCTGTCTTTACATTATGAAGTAATACTGAAACTTGAATTAAACCTGGGTTAGAAAACGGTGAGATTTTTTCAGATGATTTCGTCGTTTTCTCCAAATGATTGACTAATCAGAAAGAGTGGAGGAGTTTTGTTAGCTTTCAAAAATAACATGAATAGTTGTGAATTTAGAATTCATTTAAACAGTAACAAAATTAACATGGTATCTATTAAAGCTATGGTTCGGGCTGGTGTTTAAATAAAATAAATATAGTGGACTGTATATAGAATGCTGTATTCACCACTGCTGCGTAACAAGTAATGTTTATAACAAAAAAAACAGAAAGGGTATATATTAGGGAAAGTACCTGGAAATTCCTTGTACCGACTGCCAAGTACCCCCCCATCTTACGGTAATCCTCACTAATTCTAAGTACTACATAATATGCACAAATATAAATGCAAAATAAAATACTACATGAAATCAAATTTAACCAAACAAGCTAATTTAATCAAGTTTCAATAATTTTTATATGGTATACCACCAAGTCTCAGTACAGCGGAGTATGTGGAATTATTTGATGTAATTGATGGAGATTTTAACATATCACGTTTTGCAAATAAGGAAGGACGTGTTGATAGCATTTTATGTGCACTTTATAACTTTTTGAACCTACACAAGGTTTCGCAAAACAATCATATCTTTAACGTTAACGGAAGGTTATTAGATCTAGTAATGTATCCCAGTACCTTATCTTGCGCTGTTTGTCATTCAGTTGACTTATTTGTTCCAGAGCATCCGCATCACCCAGCTGTAGACATTATTTTAAAATTAGATATGATTAAGCCACCAAACTTTGTGAATAATGACGAATACAACTTTATGAAAGCCAACCTTGGGACATTATATCATATGTTATGTAACACTGATTGGACAGTTATCTATAATGCTAACAATCCTCAACAAGCATGTAATTATTTGTATGAAATACTGTATGGTATTTTCAAGTGTGTTCCCGAATATTCTCTGAAACGATCAAATAAAAAATATCCTCCCGTTATTTAATAAAGATATTTGAAATTTAATTAAATTGAAGAGAAAGAAAAGTTACGTTCAAGATATGTAAGAGTCAAATCGTTGAAAAACGAAAATAATTATAAGTTCATTCGTGGTCGTCTGAAGCAACAGATTAATACCCAGTTTAATGCTTTTGGTCATTATGCAGAAACTGAACTAAAATTTAACCCCAAAAAGTTTTAGAGTTTAATATAATATAAACACCAAAAAGAAAACCACGAGGATATCTGGAACTATTGAATATGAAGGTGAATATGAGGAAGCACAAATTATCGTTAATGGATTTTCAAAGCATTTTGAGCTTGTCCATCAAGTCCGGGATTCTCAGGGTAGTGAGCATGGAAGGCCTGAAGTTTCGGAAAATGTATTAGACTACCTAGGTGCACTTTTTATAAACAGCATCGAAATCAATGGGTCTTGACCAGATACTACAATTTGTTGTAAAAGATGCCCGCTTTATACTCTCCTTGTGCTTTACCTATAATTTAATTTTAAAAACAGGTGTCTTCCCTAGTGTATGGAAAAAAGTTCGAGCTACTCCTACTTTTAAATCAGGGAGCAAGTCAAATATAAAGAATTATAGACCCATAGCCATTGTAAGCGTTTTTTTTTAAATCTTTGAATCCGTCTTGGCAAAATAAATTTCTGACAAATTTCAGCAAAACCTACCTAACGTGCAGCATGGATTTATTTCCAAACGATCTACAGAGACAAACTTACTACACTTCACAAAATTTGTGTCACGTAGTATGGAAGCCGGAGTACAAGTGGACGTTGGCTAAACAGATATACCTAAGGCCTATAACCGATTAGATTGGAATGTATTACTAAAAAGGCTTACTGAATATGGGATTCCATGGAACATGCTCTACGTGTTTAGGTGCTACCTCACAGGTAGTTCTCACGTAGTCATGTACGCAGACCAGAAATCAGTGTCATACTCAATGAAAAGCGGTATATAACAAGGTTCGAACTTAGGTCTATTGTTATTTAATGTGTTTATGTGCTCTGTAACAGAAGTGTTACACTGCGAGGTGTTAATGTACGCTAATGATGTAAAATTATTTTACAGTGTTAGTTCATTTGAAGATTACAAAAAATTGCAAGAAATCAAACTTATTTAGTGAGTGGTGCGTTAATACTAATCTTGAAGTCAACGTTAGCAAATGTGCAGTCATGACTTTCTCACGTAAGCTAAATAATACAATGTTTAGGTATATTATAAATAACCACTCGACTGGAAGGGTTGAAAAATTTAAGGATTTATGTGTAATATTTGATAATAGGCTTTTATATTTTTAGCAATCATGTAATTAACATATCCAATGAATGTTTTAGAACTTTAGGTTTTATAATATATGATTGAAATGTTTAAACCGTGTTATTGATATTGATTTTAGAAGGGCGCCATTGGAATTTTTTTTCAAGTTAGCATTTAGTTGTCTGTTAACCTTTATCTGACATGAAGGTTTAAAAGTCCATCTGGCATAAATTATTGTTTTTTTGTACAATGTTGCCTATTTTTATTATGGATGTACTATAAGAAAGGTTGCATTCTCAGGAAATGTATTGTTTCATTTCTTTGAATTTTCACTTTATAGGCTCAAGGGTAGTGTGTTGTTCCACACCAGATTTTTTATTCTTTATTTTTATTCACAAACCAAATTTACTACTAGTATAAGCAAAAAAATTAAAAAATGCGTACTTGAAACTAATTAGAATAATTCTTTTACATTCCCGTATATTATACGAAATATAGTATGGTAACAATATACGTTAAATATAAATGGAACTAATGGCGATACGGTCAAGTAATGCGACTGGTAATGCAAGGAATGAGAGTTCTAACTCCCTGTAGGTAATTGTTTTTTTTTATTTTAATATGCATTTACATTTTAAAATAGCGGATTTATTCACACTTTTGTACAAGAGTTAAACATTAAAAACTATTTATAATTGTACTTTGATTTTTGTTTCAAATACAAGGCATTAATATTTGAACAAATTTGTTTTGCAACATCTTAAACAATTCCAAAATATTTTACTACTGCTGAGGACGATAACTGTAGGTGTTATCGAAACGTATAGATTTGTGTGAAACATAAATACACCATTAAAAATCAAACAAAGCCAAGTATTTTAATTATGTGTAATAATGGTGAAAGTTTTCATTTTCCTAAGAAATTTTTAATTATTTTCAATTTATTTTCCTTTCTCCACACTTGCCACACTTACTGGCAAGATCAACAAAATTCTTAAAACAACGCTGGGTTTAGGCAAAGTCGTTCAACAAGTGATCTTTCATATGTGACCCAAGTTTGGAACAATACAGTAGAGCAGTTCGGTGAAACAGTTAGTCGCTTTAGATATCTCAAAGGCATTTAACCAAGTTTGGCATAAGTGTTTACTTGCCAAACTCACTTCGTTTGGGTTAAATGATACGCTCATCAACTGGGTTTCTATTTTCCTTGATAAAAGACGAATAGGTGTCGCAGTTGATGGGTTTTTTTCAAAAGAAGCTAGCATTAACGCGGGGGTACCACAGGGATCCGTTATAGCGCCTACACTTTTTCTGCTGTACATAAATGACCTTATTTCTTCAACAACTAACCCCATCCATTGCTTTGATGACGATAGCACTCTTCACTGTAGTTCATCTCAGTCTACTCATAGTGATAATGTACCTTCTATGTCAAATCAAGAAATTAAACCTGAAATGGCAAATTCAATCAACAAAGACATTTTACGTATTCTCGAATGGGGAAGCAATAATCTAGTTAAATTTAATGCTAACAAAACTCAGTGTTGCCTTGTGTCCGCCAAAAAAGATCGATCATTTCGTGTTGTAAGTATGAATGGCTCAGTTCTTAAGTTTTCAGACTCTATTACTCTGTTGGGTATGACTGTATCTTCAAATCTCTCATGGGTTGACCATCTTCTGTCAGCTACCGAAACAGCTGCTCATAAAATATGCTTTTTGTACAGATCTAAGCAGTACTTTATCTCTAGACAACTCCTTCTGCTGTATAAGGCCCAAATTCGGCCTCATCTGGAATTTAATTCTCACCTCTGGGTTAGTGCTCCCCAATACGCTTTCGATATCGTTGATCGTATTTAAAAGAGAGCGATTAGGCTTATAAATGACCCGTCCTTAACTTCTCACATACCGTCCCTTGAGCATAGAAGGTTTCAGTTCTTTTTTTGTATTATCGTTATTACAACGGTTATTGTGCTGCTGAATTATATTCTTTGATACCATCTCGAGCTATCTTTGCGAGAAACACTCGGTTCGCTCATTCACATCATCAGTATGCAGCACAAATCTCCACTTGTCGTACCACACGAGCGCAATCCAAATTTTTCTACACGGCTTCTAAACTCTGGAATGATCTCCCTAGTTCCTGCTTTCCTCTCACTTATGATGTGAGAAAATTTAAGGTAGCTGTTCATAGGCATCTATTGGCAGTTCATTATCCCTCCATCCATCCTCCTAAGTGTTCCTGAGTGCTTTAGCACGATAGGCCAATTTTAGCCTGTTCAGGTCCACAATCAAAAAAAAACAACAAGCCCTAAAACGGATTCTACTTCATTTACTAGCTCAAGTTCGTTCACATCTCCCGATTTACCATCAGTCTATGTTATTTCCAAGTCCTTATAATATTTAATTTAGGTAAATTCATGTATTTTGAACAAAAGGTGAACTCTAAAAGATTAATAGTTTGATCTATTGTTGCAGGCTAAATACCCACTAGAGCATCCAGCCCGTAAAATCAATTTGTGCCACGGCATAGCTCAGTTCTGTGGGCGGGGTTCTTACTTAAAGATGCAAAAGGACACTCGTAGAAACTCCAAAAATTGTCAAATTCGGGTAAAAATGTCAAATAGGCGCCACCTGTTAAACACATTTATAGCGGGAAAACGTCATGAACAGATCTTATATTGTCGTAACAGGAAACCAAAACGTTCACTCTGCGAAAATAAAACCCAAAACTCATTAAATATTTCGATAAACCTATACGTCAAAAATTATTAGCTCAACTAACCCAAAAATAGATGAAAATACGATAATTAACTCTACAATTTAAAACACAAAAATACGTCCCTACCACAAAATTAAGCGTGATGGAAAATTTACAAAATCCTAAAATGTAATAAACGTTCATATCGGGATGTAATACCTAAATTCGTCAAAAAATACAGCAACAAATAACAAACTGCTTACCTTTTGACAAATCAGCCCATGAATGATGTCTACAATCGGTAGGTCGATACCTCTAAAGACACTTCAAAAATATTGACAACTTTTCGCAATACCCTCGTATGCAAAATCAACTGGACGCGTAATATGAAAAAAATGAGTTTACACTTTAAAAAAAACACAATAAGTACCTTAACCTAAAGATATACTTATATTGAATAATAAGAAAACATCATCCTCGAAAGGTCACACAATTGTTACATAAATCAAATCCTTTAAATATATAAAATCTAGTTTACTTAAAAAGGCTGCAATATTGGCCTTAGTAAAATAAATTTGAAATAAAAAACCAAAATTACAAAGATTGTAACCAATAAGCTGCGTTCCCTTGTAACGCATAACCACATTTAATTTTGATACAAATTCGTCAGATCGTAATTAAAAGCAAACACTCAAAGAAAATTAGAATTATCTCACGAATGGATACGCTAGCATTACAATTTAGCAAATACAAAAAAATCAAACGTGAATGTCGTACTCAAACGTTAGCATACAAAACATAAAAAATAACCAGGATTTATTAAAATGTGTCAACCACAGCAAAACGAAATGCATAAAAGAGTTTACCTTATATTTGTTATACAGACACCTTTGGTACCTAGAGATGACCTCAGCGGCGGAAATGCGATTGGGGCTGATACTGCACTAGGTTCTCCTAGCATGACTTGACTCGTGAAAATTTCTCCTGTCAATACATTCGATTGATATTACAATTGGTTGTAATTGCACTAATATTTAAATTTCCATCAAACTTCGACTACGTTACGCTACTACATACAAGTTCTAACACTTACTAATTTAGAATCTCAAAAGAACCAAAAGCTTTCTATTTACAGCAGTTTGTATTGTTTACTTGACCCATTAAGGACTGCTATAAGAATTTCAAGTCAAAAAGTTATCAACATTTAAAATACACTTAAATATCATCTAAATAATAGTTTTGAAAAAATTTTCTGAATATTTATTTTTTAAATGTAATTTTGAAGGTGTCTAAAAAATTATACGCTAGGCTTTCATAACAGGTCAATTTATTTATTTCTTAAGTATACATGCTAAGGTTTGGTATGATATTCTACAAAGCAAGTAATGTGCAACCCAACTTTACACTTTGTACATATATGTATGACAGCTTTCTTGCACTTGGCACATCTTCTCTGAGTAGGATTTTTGGCTGGTCAATGATCCATCCTATCAAAACGCACTTCATTTAGCACATTGGAATTTCTATGTGGAACCACCATTCTTATCCTTGGAACTATTGGTGCTGATAGTATTGGTATAGTTGTGGAATTCCAAACTCTATATATCTATATAACAGCTACGCATTCACTAGAGCTCCATTTATACAGAAGCGCACAATTGGCCAGTACCATTTCTTGCTTCTAATGTTGACTCTATGTGCACCTCTAAACTGATCAAAAAGGTCAACACCGCTCATTGAACTGTTATACTCAGCAATTATTGAAGGTTGTGGAAATTCAATTTTTCTTTTTGATGTAGAACTGTACCGCAAACATCTTGTTTCCGTTTAAGTCAAAACATCAGTACGATTGGTTGCCATGGTCACCTGGTTATTGTCATGCCAATGACAAAGTGTTATACCGCTTACTTTATCTTTCATAACCTGATAGGAACCTCGATTCTGCTTCTTTAAATCTTTCAATGGTGCTTTTTCGGTCTTGTCAGCTCGTATAGTCCTTGTGATATAAAGATGTTTCGAAGTCATTTGTTCGAGCAACTTCAGTGAGTTGAAGTAATTATTTATAAATATGTAACTGTTTTGTGGTACAAAATTATCCACCATATTTACTGTAACAGAACTACCTAGTCCCATATTTTTGTCACGTTCTTCTTTTCCTTCGTATAATTTGAATCTTGTACAATATCCATTAGGTTTGTTTAAACACCAAAATTTAAACCTAAACCTAATAGGTTTACCTCTTATAAACTGTTTCATATGGTGTCGTCCATAATACGATTACATTGCCTCGTCAAATGACCAAGTTTTTGGCAATGGTTCGGCATATTTTGTAAACTTTGCATCAATATGGGTTAGAAGAGGTCTTACTTTTCGTGATCTGTCTTGATCATTTGTTACATTATTGTCAAAAAAATGAAGATATTTAAAAATTGTCAGGAACCGGTCACGTGACATTAGTTCCCGAAATTGCTGCATTGTGAACATCTGATTGAGTCTGCCAATACATTTTTCTATGTGGTAGTTTATTGTAACCTGATAGAATCAAAATTGCTAGTACTTTATACATGTCTTCGACTGACACCTGAAAATTATTGTCAGAATATTTATATTTAGCATATTTTGTTGATTCTTTGCAAATATGGTTTATAAAGTCTTCATCCCAAAATAATTGGAAAAACTGTAATAGAGTCCCACCTTGTAGTAACATAGTTTCAATAATAATATGGGACCTAGCAAATTGATGCTATCCCAAATTCTTTTAGTTTGTAACTTATTTACTGTTTTACTTTTTTTCGAAGTAGTAGGGCTCTGGAAGAAATTATTTTTATCATCAAACCTGGATGATTGTTTCGATAAAATGTCACGTTTCTCACTGTTGCTTGTTATAATTTGAACTTGAGAAGTTTGAGCTAGAACACCTTTGCCTAGCAGATGAATATTATTTTCATTTACTTCGCACTCCTCTTCGCCAACTTCGTCCTCATCAGTATAGTTATCTTGTTCAGGAGGAAACAGAGTGAAGTCGATTCTTTCTGCATCAGCTAATTGATTTTCATCATCAGATTCTTCTAACACAGTCACAAGTTCTTCTGTTGTAAGAGGTTTCCTGAGGAAAGAAAATTTTAATAAATAACTATTTCATACATGTTTATTAAATATTTATTTCTAAATTATTATTATAAATATATTTGAAATATTTTTGTTACTAATATTCTTAAAATTTAACTTACGCAATTATAGAAATCTAATATAAAACATTATTATATCATATACACATGTTATATACTTTAAAGCCTAGCGTATGAATATTCATACATGCAACTTTAGTCCTAAAACAATACCACATAACCTTACTCTATTGTGACACTTTAGTTTACATATTATTTTATGAATATGTAAGTACAAATTCCAGTGGAAATATTTTAAATAAATCGATACATAGGAAAATTTAAGATTATATTACTCTCATTTGGAGATTTTTGCAGAACCACTAGTTTGTTTTCGCTTCTGTGAAGCCATTAATTAAAATTAAAATGATGCAATAAGCTGTTCTGAAGCATATGCCGCCACCTGTGAATCGATGTCTAAACCAGCAATAAAACTAAATAAATCCGAATCAGCGAGAGCGGAGCATACTTCAACGGTAGTTCGATACACCCTCAGCATGCGTAACTCCTTCCAACCCCTTCTTAACTCCCTTTTTGTGGATATTGCGTTGACCGCAAACAAATAAACGTGAATCTATCCCAGTATCCTGGTCTAGACTGATTACTTCCATACTCAGAATTCGCCATATTCCTTAATATCTCCCACTATATTACTTAAATCTTCAAGAGCCAATTATCAAAAGAATTAAAATTTTAAATTGTGCCAGAAACGAAGTGAACCCGAAATTAGTCGAAAAAAAATTAGATCACCCACGGTTATCCAAACCAACAAATGCAAGCTATTAAGTTTCACATGGCGAAAACATGACATTTCCAAGAACCGATAATCCCACGGCTTAATTAAAACGGAACGTAGTTGAACAACAATTTTACAAACAAAATTAATCCAAATGATTCGTTAAACTTTAAAAAACTTGTGCAACCATTTAACCCAATGTGCCTCTAGTTATGAAAATTTACTCGCTATTAATTCTACAAACTATATTTAATAATACTCAAAATAATTAGGAATTTATAATTAAAAAAACTCCAATTTATTAAGGCAATGAATCCGAAAAAGAAATACCTATTTGATCCTCCCAAAATTAGAATGCTAGATATTAATTTGCAATAAAAACCAGCTATCCTCAAATACGTAAAAATGTGACTTAAATGAAAGTTTCCAAAATTTACACACAGGGTGACACTATTGTAAAAAAATAAAACTGCACTTTAAATTTTATTTTGGAATCTGCGATCGGATCATCGCACGCTTCGTAAAGAAAGCTTGTCGAAGTCTGTGACGCGGTTGTGTTAACTCGAAATCAGCGGGATGTCAATAACGTCGGCGAATTCCTTTGCATCACAGAGCATTTTATTAAAAGCTTCATCCGAACGGAAATCCTTGAAAAAAACAAATTTCTTATTAGCTCGATAGCAGATGATAAATCATAGTCTTTGGTCTGTAGTAGCTTGCTGATCGGATTAATACAGTTTAAGATTGTATACCAAATTACAATGGAGCATAAACACTTCAACTGTTTAATACAGTGTAACAAGCCAGAAGCCTCATCTCCTATAGAAATGACAATTTCAATATCGTCATAAATACTTAATAAAGCATTCCAAGTACTTCCCAATTTATACTTTAAGGGTTTTAGAGCTTCTACTCGACTTTCCCAACGAGTACACTAATCATATGGCCCATCTAAAGGTTAACAAAACAAAAACAAGTAAATTTTTTGAAGCAAATAAAATGCTCGTGGATTTGTCGCTCTTATTCTAGATTGCACCTCTCATTTATCACCTGTCATGTTGGCCCCATTGTCGTAAGTCTGGACTCACATATCCTGCAAATTTAAACCCCAACTTTGCAAGCTTTTCAATTATTACATTTGTTGTCCTGTCGATCTTTTAGCTTTCAATAATTTTAATGTTAATATTATTGGGGTTACATTTTTCAATAGATACGTATCTAACTAAAAATGTCATTTGCTCTACCTTACTGACATCAGGAGTACAATCTAAAATAATGGAATAGTATTAGGATTGCTTAATTTCGTCACTAGTATGTGATTTAATATGTGAATGTAAAAGATAAATCAGTTCGTTTTGGATATCTTTTACAAGAGAGTGAGCTATAGCTTTATGTTTTTTAAGTACTTGCGAACATTAAGGCAAACATGCTCTTCCATTATTGGATCAAATTGAGCTAAAGTACGTCCCAGAATATCAGAGAGTAATAAATCATGTCATTAGTGAAATAGTATCGTTTTTTTGAATGGAAGCGGAAAACAGAAATCAGTAGTAAGTCGGGCTAGTTTAAGCGAAGATACTGTCAATATGCCGCCTGCAAAATATTGTGTTAAATAAAGATGGTTCAGGTAAACGAAAAACACCCTTTAAAATTAGACTTAGGCGTGAAGATCAAACAACTCGCAGACGTGCGGTTGGGACTTCAGTGTATTAAAAATTATAGATTTTAATATTTTACAGACCTTATAGTATATTCCTTGACCTGTCGCTTTTAAGATTATTTATTACTCTGTAATATTGTGGGACGTACGTTACTAGTTGAATGATTTGTAAACAATTGTAACTGGTAGGTACCCTTAATAGCTAAACAATTTGGAGCAGACATTTTTATTGTTGACGCAATACGTAGAAGCACCTTTCACCAATAATTTGTCTGCAGCAATAAGCCTCTGTGAGTCACTGTCAATAGTTTTAGAAGATTATAATCGCCGACTAAGTTCAATCCAAGACAGTTGGCATTGAATGTGATTTTTTAATTACTCATGTCCTTTTAAAGCGTCACTGAGATGCCTCCAACGTGTAAATCCTTCAGTTGAAAGAGAACTAAAAGAAGAAAAACTAAAAAGTTTACAGCAAAAAGAATACACAAAATTTTTTTAAATGGGAATAGAACAACCAGTTACACAGTATTTTTTCTCTGTTTTTCAATGTTTTCGTATAATAACGCGCACTAAACTTTCTATGGGATATTTATAGCCCTTTAATGGTTTAGGGGACCCTTCTTTTATTAAAAAAAAAAACATTTTTTAGCGTCTGAAAAACTAGATGGTCAAGATTCTGGATCGGAATCTAAGATAACCACGGTTGTGTATTTTCTTTAGAAGTTCCCGGAGTAGGTTCTTCTAGATTTGTGCCAATTACGGTTACCTAATCGACTGTATCCTTGTAATTTAAGTTTGAGTCTGCTTCAACTTGGGACAGTAAACTCCCAGCCTGTTTGTCATTCTGTGATTGCTTTTCGAGTCTTTTTCTTTTGTAGTGAGCACCAGATAGCTTTTTGTGTCCATTTGACATTCTAAAAATTACTAAGTAAATACTGTTAAAGTCAGTACCTAAATTATGTGTAATTGTTACTTTATTCCGCACCTTAAATACAAATATAAAAGTACGGTTTCAATTGTAGAATGAGTACGTGAACCATAAAGAAAAACACTGGTACTTCACACTGTATCCTTGCTTTTTGTGGAACTCACACCTCTAGGAGATTTTTTTCATTTGAGATGATTATTTACTTGTTTACAAACTTATTACGCATTCTCTTACGCGTCAATAATATTTTCAGATCAAAATTCACTTATGTATCAAATTTTGATGAAAGTTTAAAAAAAATCGTTGTAGTTTAGTCATTAGTCATTAATTGGAAATATCTTTTAGAGCCACCCGTATACTCTTAGCCGGCATGAATATATTCGCAATAACTACAAATAAAATAATCATAGTTGTAATAGATGTTAGGTTATCCAAGCAACAGTAATAGCTATAACTGTCAATTGGACATATTTTTAACTAATTAATAAATAACTTCTATAAACTAAACATTATATTACAAAGATAAAACATGGTGGCAGCGGTCAAAGGAGTGGATATACGAAAAAGGTCGCCGGCGAAAAAAGGGCGCCGACGAAAAAAGGTCGCGAGCAATTGATCGCGCGAAAAAATGTCGCCACATTTCAGCAACTGAGGGCGTGTTAAAAAAACACTTAGAAAAATATATTTGTTTGTGCGTAAGAGCATAACGCTGAGCTGCTAACATGTACTTTCCCACAACACTAGTTCTGCTCCAAATTGCATTTAACTTCCCTTCACACTTTATCCAGGCTTAGGACTGGCAGACAGAAACTGGCGTGTTTAAAAGTTTTTTTTTGTTTTTTAGCTTTGTATATCTCTGATGTATTGTAATATAAATAAAGTCGGCTTGCACAGCGCCCTTGTCGTTTTTTGATTTTCCTTTTTTCTTATTTATTTTTTTTTCTTTTTTACTTTTTATTTCTGTAGTTGGACATTATAAGCAATTCTCCTTAAATACTCCAAAGTTGGCCGATTGCCGTATTGCTTACATATAGTTTTTATTCGCTTCGCAGTATCTTTATAAATTTTTTTACGTGGCTGTTCGTTTCCAGTCATATACTGTTCCACTTTCAAATAATTTAAACTTTCCTCTTTCTTTAACGCATTTATAAATTTCCAAACTTTTGGATGTGCTGCATTTAATATCGAGAAAAACTACTAGTGGAGTTGATCGGCCTATTTCCACAGTTTATGCTTTTTGAGCGCGACGTTTCGGAAGCGGACTCTGCTTCCGTCATCAGGCTTAGACCTGAGAAGGACTGTTTTCGCACTTGAGTTGAATTCATATTTTATATGTAATTTTTCCCAAGCACTTGACTACTCTTAGATTCGAACCTGGTACCTTTCACTTACTAGTCTGACACCTTTGCCACTGAGTCACGGAGTAATCCAATATATATATATATATATATATATATATATATATATATATATATATATATATATATATATTAAACTTTTCGTGGTTGCGCAGATGTTTATTGCGCATGTTGCGCAGTAACTTCTTGCGCATGTGTATTGCGCTTGAGCTCTTCGCGCATTATTGGAATCCATATGGGTTTCATTTCTACACTAGCTTGGCTTATTGGATTTTCTGCTAGTGCGAAACCATTTGAGTCGTTTCTAATAAGATTAAGAACAAGAGCTCGTACATGTGAATAGGGAAATTTGAAAGATAGTCTAATTACTACATAAATAATACTGGGTATACGAAAAGACGAAACCAGAAAGAGGCTTTTAAAAAACCTAACGTTTCATTGGAGGAAGTTATGAAAATTTGCTTTTCAGAAGAAGCAAGTGAGAATCGGGCAACAATTCTGAAAAGACAGTAGAAGAAATCAAGGAGACTTCATTCAGCAGGAAGATTCATGATGCTGATAAAGTAATTAATTGTTTTAACTGTAATAAACAACATAAATTGAGGGAGTGTCCAGCATTTGGTAAAATTTGTAATTTTTGTAAGAGAAAGAATCATTTTGAGATATGCTGCAGATTGAAAACAATATATCAAACAGAGAAAAGAGGTAATAATAAAGTAAAAGAAATAGTAATAGATATTGATAACAAAAGTGATGAAATTTTAATTACTGAAATTAATTCAGCTGTGATCAAATCACCAATGCTTGGTACTCAAACCTTCAAATAGAAACAAGCATCGTGAAATTTAAATTAGATGTCATTTCTGGAAGTTTGTTTGAAACTTTAAAAAAAGATAATATTTTTCTTAAGCTAAGCCCAACAAATACTACTCTTATTTTATATGGCAATTTTAAAGTTAAAGCTTTAGAATAAATATCTTTAAATTGTGAAACAAAAATGTTAGAATTTATTGTAAACACAACCAATTTTGGGTTTGCAAGGCTGTATTGAATTGAATTTGTTAAAACGGGTAGATGTCATATCTGATTTGTCCAAAGATGAATTAATTTCCAAATATAAAAAAGCATTTCAATGTTTAAGAAACATGAGTGGTGAATATTCGATAGAAATCGATAAGAGTATTAAACATGTTGTGCATGCCCCTAGAAGAGTTCCTTTTTCGCTTCAAGAAAAGTTAAAAAGCACTTTAGAAGAATTGGAAGAAAAAAATGTAATTTGTAAAGTGAATCATGCTACAGATTGGGTTAATAGTCTGGTAATTGTCGAAAAGAAAATGGAACCATACGTTTATGTTTAGATCCAAAGCATTTAAATAAAGCAATAAAGAGACAACATTTTATCTTACCAACTCAAATAGATATTACTGCAAAATTGAATGGTAAACATTTTTTTTCAGTTCAGATTTATGTACATTTAACACACCATTTGGTAGGTATAAATTCTAAGAATGCCTTTTGGAATCAAATCCGCACCAGAAGTATTTCAAAAAAGAGCAATGAGAGTATTTGGAGGAATTAAAGGAGTTCTGGTTGTTTTTGATGACTTAATAGTGTCTGGTGAGACAGGAAGAACATGATAGGATTTTATCAAGTGTTTTAGAGACAGCTATTGAAAACAATATTACATTTAACAAAGGAAAGTTCCAATTCAGAATTAATAAAGTAAAATACATGGGTAATGTAATAAGTAAGGAGGGATTTAGTCCAGATCCAGATAAAATTAAAGCTATTGTAGAAATGAAAGAACATCAAAATAAAGATGATTTAAGAAGATTGTTGGGTATGTTAAATTACATGGCCATATACATACCAAATTTTGCTGAAATAAATGCTCCCTTGCGTGAGTTATTAAAGAATGATGTAAAATGGATTTGGATGGACAATCATAAAAATACTTATAATTCATTAAAAATGAAATTATGTACGGGGTGGCTAACTATGAATGCGAGGTACTGTATCTGGAAAACTATACATCGTAGAGGCTTGCGGAAAAAAAAGTTATTACTAAAACTGCCAATACAAAAACCTGGACAATATTTTCATGTTTCTGAAATGGCCGCTAGGGGGCGTAACCGCAATCTTGAATCTAAAAAAGTGATGTTTCTGTGAATTCTGCTATATTAACCTAATAAAAAAATAACTGATGTCTAAAGTCGAGGATAATCTGAACTTTTTTTGTTTGGCACTTTTTGACGTATGTCTAAAAATAAAGTGGTGGGGGGTATTCAAAGGTTTCCTTAAATAACCCCCTGTATCTTCGAAACGGCTAATCCGATTTTAACAAACTTGGGCGCGTTGAAAAGAGCTTTTTTTGGGCTACAAATGTTAAAATAATTGAAGTTTTGTTAGTTTCACATGTCGTTGCTAGAGGGCTTTGTTCCACATTCCGACAGAAACGGTTAATTTTCGCAAAAAAATTAAATGCATTGATATGACAAGTAGTTAAATGATGTCTAAACAAGCTCGCGAAAACCGCATCTCGATATCTTGTTCCTAACCTAAGATATCGGCCAAAGAAAATGGAGTCATGACTCATCTTGTATACGGGAATGTTGAGTGGAAACACCTCAGATTTTTTTAATTTATAAACTAATATAATAATCAAATACATAAATAAATAAAATAAAATCGTAATAAATTGGCAAATCGTTAATACAACTATAACCCTTACAAAAATTCAACGCGTTGATAAGTACACCCGTTTTATTTGAATATTTCCAGATTTGTGGAATCGTCTGATCTCATTTCTTAACTTTATAAATAGTATTATTGTCTCCCTTTTCATTGTCTACCCACGAGATTCGCTTTTTGTATGGAAATTTTACGTAATTTGGTTATTATGTTTAAACCTGTTTAAGATTGACCTTACGTTCCACATATGCTCTCTAATCGACCATTTTACCGTACAAAATTTGAAACTTTACCTGCTAATAATAATGGCGGAATTAATTTTTTCTAATTAATTTTTAATATCTCCTTTTCTCTATAGTTAAAATAAATCAATAAAATATAATAATTACACCATTCGCTTTATTTAAGCAGTTTAATAAAATAATTTTAATTGGTTTTCACCTATTGGTACTTGTGTTTAAACGGTTATTTTTCTTTAACAGTAAGTATAAACTGAACAACACATGCCACTATCAATCAATGCATCAGATATATAATCAGATTGTATAATAATTGTATCAGAGCTAACAGTTTAATAGGATCTTAAATTATTGAACTTAATTCAATTTAAATTCCATGCTAGTATTATTGTGTATAGGCGACTGATAATCAATACTCCTGTTGCGTTTAATTTTTTGGACGCATTCTTTAATACGTGTATTGCATTACATATGTAAAAGTCGTAAAAGAAAGTGCACGAAATTGTATTTCCTATAAAAAAATTAATTATGTTGTAATCAAGTATTATTATAAATTGCATTCATAATTGATGCATGGGTTAACGTACCTATTAATCAAGCGTATGTTTGCAATTTATTGCAGAATTTTGACATACCTTCTTAGTTAATGAATTTTATGATTATTATGATTATGCTTATAAAAATAAGATAAATTGGCTTTTATTGTAATATATTGAAGTGGAAGGGTGGCACCTAAATAGCTTTATTAAAAGATTAGTATGGACACTGGTAAATTGTGGTGTACCACAAGAGTCTGTATTTACAGTCTTATTATTACCTAAAATTATGTAAAATATCATATCACTACTTGGAACTGGAAGGATTTGAATTGAAACTAAAAATTTGGATTACCTAAGCTTTGAACTTTTATATTGTTACTAATTAAATAGGAACGTCCACTTTTATAATTGGTCATAACCCCTGCTCCACAGATGCGTACTGATCACTTTGCCCACTGACGTTAGTTTAACTTTGTATTAAGACTTTTGTTAACTTATTAGATTAGTACTCATGCTTATAAGTTAATAATTGTTTCATCTGTAGATAGTTTAAGGATCTTTGCCTTTTTAATCCTGGGTCGTTAAATTATTTGTTGTAGTTTTGGTGTATTGCTTATGCGCCAATTTTGTTATTTATGTGGCAAAAATGCTTTTATAATTATAATATTACTGATACTGTTGGTATAATGAGGTTGTGTGGTGTAGTGTGGCTGTAAAATTCCCCTTTTGAGAGCGGTAGTCGTCATCATTTGGGCTTTGAGGGTAAGTCGAGTAGTTGAGTTAGGACTGCTGGAGAGTGTTTGAATTTGTGTTTGGATTTTCTTGGATTGTAGTGAGGTCTATGTCATGGGGCGTTTTCAAAATATGTTTGGTGGTATTGGTGTTTCGGCGGATCCTTCAGGCAGTGTATTTTGTCTGTAACGATTTGAGCCTGTTTTTGTATGTTTGCCACGTCCATTGTCAAATTATTGTGTCTGTATGGAAGTCTATGTATATCACGTAGTAATCTGGGTTCGCAGCAGGCGAGGGATTCTAATTGTGTTTATTTATAAGGGTTGCGTACCATGGGGCTCAGTTATCTAAGGTTAGCCTTTCACGCTTCCGCGAGGGGCTTTCAGCATGTCCGCACGTATTTTGCCTAGGGTTTTCTTTAAGTCAAGGTTCCAGTTAAGGTTTTTTTTAATGTCACTCCTAGGTATGTTATTTCGTCTTGTAATTGCAGTAGGACTTGACAGGGTTGTAAGAGTATGTCGTCGGTGGTTTGTTTATGTTATCTTGTGAGGTTTGGGTGACCGAATAGTTCTGTTAAGATTGATAGTAATTGTCCATTGATTTGACCAGTTGGAGAATTGTTTGAGTTGGAGATAGTATAAGAAGTACAACCGGTGCACATAGCCGAAAACGTAATCCAGCCTCCGACACTAGAAGAGACCATCAAGGCAATGCAAAAACAAAAAAATAATAAAGCACCGGATCGGGTTAATTTTCCTGCCGAGTTATTTAAGAAAGGTGGAGAATAACTAGCCGGTACGTGCACCAGCTCATGGCACGGGTCTGGGAGGAAGACTGGAAAATGGAACAAAAAAAGGCGATAAGAAAATATGTCTAAACTACAAAGACGTCACTCTGCTCAGCAGCGCCTACAAAATAATGTCAAATATCATTCTCCAATGCATCACTCCATATGCCGAAAAAATAATAGGCGAGTACCAATATGGCTCCAGATGTGGCAGATCAACGACTGACCAACTATTTACAATACGTCAACTTTTTGAAAAATTCTGGGAGTTGAATAAAGATCTGCATAATTTATTCGTTGGTTTCCAGCAAGCATACAACAGTGCACCTATGGAGACGATGCTAGATCTTGGAATCCCAAACAAATTAGTACGAGTAACACAAGCATGTGTGGAGGGCTTTCGTCAGAGTAGACTAAGAGTGCAGCGAAATATTTGCTGTTGTACAGGTCTCAAACAAGGTAATGCCCTACTACCCGACCTTTTCAATATTGCCCTGGATAAAGCGTCTCGGAGGGTGCCATCACATATCCACATTTTCGGACCTCGAAGCCTGAAACTTGTTACTGGAATATGCAGATGACATTTGTGTGACAGGAAATAGCGCAGTCAACGTGAAGGAAAACCTCTTCCATTTGTAAAATGAAGCAAGAAGGATGGACTTACGCGGCAACGAATCCAAAACAAGAAATCCGAATCGGGACCGCATAGATCAAAACTTTATGATAAACACGTACAATTTCGCATACCTAAAATCCTTTCACTTAACTAGGAGCGATATTAACTACAGATAATAATATACACGAAGAGATAAAACATCGTATCTCTCAGGGAAACAAATGCTACTACGTGTTGCAGTCACTATTGAAGTCCCAACAACTGACCAAGTCAATAAAAACTAGCGTATATAAGACCATCATAAGACCCACAGTAACGTATGTCAGCGAAACATGGACTGTGACCGTAAACGATGAGCACACCCTGAGGAAATTTGAAAGGAGAATCCTTTGGAAGGACAATATAAAATAAGGACCAATAAAGAACTCGACTCTATAATGCTGCAGTCGTCGTACAAGAAGTTAAATCAAACAGACTGCGCTGGACAGGACATGTACAAAGAAGCTAAAACATCAGTTACAAAAATGGTCTGGAAAGAAACACCGCTAGGAAAGAGACCACTAGGGAGGCTTAGAATAAGATGGCGTGGTAATGTAAACAAGGACCTCTCCATCCTAAACGTCGACCTCTACACCTAGAAAGAAGTAACCGTAAACCGTTCTAAATGGAAGAAGGTGGTGCTGGCACCCACCCCGAGTTGTGATGTTATGGATAGATATCTGGTTGGGAATCTCGCTTCTCCGATTAACCGCCCAGAAGGCAGTCTCATCGGCGAATTGACCTACCGGAGCCTTGGGGTTGGTGTTTCTAGGTGTGACGGTGCAAATGACTAGGATATAGTTGCACCTACTTTTGACGTTCACAGACCTGTCCGTCATGTACGAAAGGAATTGCAACGAAGGGGGGTAGTCTAGCGATAAAGTCTTATGTATGAGTCTAGCGTGCCAAACCATTTCGAATGCTTCTTTAATATCTAGGAAAATTGCTAGGCAATAGTTTCTGTGGTTTAGTGCTTTGGATGTTTCTCTAGGAAGTGTCTGTTATAACGTTAGTAAGGTTCAGTATTGCTATGTTTGTGGAGTGTCCAGGTTAGGGTTCGGTAAGTTATTGAAAACATATTCAAGGAACACTTTCCAATCTGCATTGTTAAAGATTCGTCGTTGCATTGTTGTTCGAGATGGTGGAGGTCCAAAGGAAGTGTTTACAAAGAGTGGGAAATGGTCGGAAGTTATTGCCGTTCCCATTTAGCAGTTGTGCTAGTACTTTTGAGCGTAGTATGTGGTCTATTATTGATTCATGTCCAAAAAATTCCGTTTCTAATCTTCCAAAATAATAGTCGTAATAAGTAGCTAGTTAGTATAATGCCGTTTCTGTTTGTAGGAATGTGTCTGATTGTATCTGTCGAGCGTTAAGGTCACAGTGTTTGGGAAGGTGGATATGTACTCGAGTAATTCCGTAGAGAATGTGTCGAATCCAGACGGGTTATAATAAGAGAAAACTATTATCTTTGGAGATAATCCAGATAATCTTAGTAACGCGAGGAATTTCTATGCCCTGGATTATCTTCTCGTTGGAAATTTCTTGGTCAACCCCACGGCTGACACAAGAAAAAGAAATAGGTTTAGAATTTTTCGTTGATGGTCTAGGTTCAGACAGCTGGGTGAGGGTGATGGGCTGGATTCCAAACAGGTGCTGGAGTTTGTGTTTTGAGATTATGTAAAGGATAGGTGATAACTAAGGCCGGTGTGGTTAAAGTTAAGCTTTAATTCGAGCATAGGAGGGTTAAGGGGACGTAAGGAGTTATGAAGTTCTTTCTGGGATTATACCTGTGACGTAGGTTAAAAGTAAAGTTATGGTCGTAGGTCGAGTAGAGTCGTCTCGTCGCGGTTGGGTGAGGGAGAAGGGACCATTTTTGACCATAGAATCGTAAAATTTAGGGACAGAGGTTTTTGTTTTTGAAAGAGCTGATACACAGAAGTACAGCCTCACATCCCACTGAGTTCAGGCTTGGGCGTTGAGAGTGCGATAGAATGGAGAGCAGTTTTGTTTAGAAGTTCAATACACAACGCAGTATTCTAATATAGCTTATCTATATATACTTATAAATTCACATCTTACAGTACTTGTTAGGATCGTCTAACTGGTGTTGTCCTGTCCTGATGTTATATCTTGATGTGAATCTAGCGGCGTCCTATCCTGGCGTATGTCCTGTGGTACTGTGCTTGGTATTATTGGTTTTCTTCTGCTTTTCTGGTTCTCGATTTCCGGGCTTCTGTGCTCTGCTGTTCCTTTTTATTAGTTTCTATTTACTAACTTAATTAGTAACTTAACAGCTCTTTTTTTGTTTTTACTGCTCGCGCTCACGCTTTTATCATTTTTATCGGTCATAACGCCCACTATTAGAATTGGTCACGTCTACCGATGCATGCTGGTCAAATCGCTCGCTAACGTTGGTCGTAACTTCACTTTTTTTCTAGTTCCACATCCACTTTTAGCTTTGGTCACAACCTAAACTCTGATTAATACGTCAACCATTGTAAGGCACAAAACCCATTGGCGTTGCTCGCATCACAAAAAAAGTTGACTTTTTTTATAAACACAAATTATGCATTTGCTATTGGGAATAAGAGTACCAACAGTTAACAGTAACATTTTTATTTATTAATGCAAGTGTTTCAAAAGGTTGATACAAGTCCACAATTCTAATGGTTATTATTTTCGTTACTGGATCCCTTCCTGACTCGTTTATTGACTCGTCCATGATTTTTGTTTGCGCTCTAACTTTTGATGAAATTTAAACACGAAGCCGAAATTTTCACAAAATAAAGTTAGGTATTTGTTGTCAGCCAGATTCCCGTGTAAACATCGAAGATGTGGGCTAAAAGGTCTCTAAGCATGCATGTACATATCCTAAGTCACGAGATATAGAAACTGTATTAGAAAAAGTGGTAGAGCAGAATAAAACAAGAAACTTTTTAATCCCACGTTTTTCGTAAAATCAAAAAAAAGATCTGTAGATTTAATTTTATTATGACCAGGAGCTAAATATTGTACCCCATAGGTGTTTGTCATTGTTGCCATAGAATGTTGATAAATAATTCGATCGGTAGGTCCCAATTGAAAGTACAGTATATAGGTGCGTTAAGTCTCGTATTGGATATTGATTCATTTAAAACTGCAATGGAGATTTTTATTGAAACGCTTAAAAATAGTTTGTAAATCGTTTAACGACATTGTTAAATCGTTAAATCCATTCTCTGAAAACTAGTTGTAATAATAATCGAATAAATATTAACCTTACCAATTTCGGTGGCCTCCAGCGAAAGGACTTCAGGAAATTGAAGATAATCACAATTTTTTTAGAGAACAAAACGGTAGATGAGGGGTTTAATGACCTGACGTGAATTTTTGCGGAAAATGTGACAGATTAGATTTAAATAATATAGTTTCAAACTGGAAACATTTAATGCAGCGTCGAGTTTAACTTGAGTATAAACCGTATATTGTACGGTATTGTAGTGTGTTGATATTGCAATTTTAAATTTTAGTCGTCAAATTATTTCGTGCCTACACCCCTGAAACAGTTGTGGTTCGGACCGTGTCTGTGACTAACGACTAAATTATCTAACCCATGAGCGTCAACATTTGCCCAAAATCTATATTTATACACCAATTCTGTTTGGTGGGAGGCAGCAAAATGTGTCGCCTCGATAACCATGTTACAAAACAAGAAGTACAGAGTAGCTTTCAAAACTAGTACCAACGTTCTTAAATGTTTTTTTAATACTCAAGATTCAACTACCGATATTTTGAAGTTGGGTATTTATAAAGTGAAGTGCACATCTTGTAATTCTGTTTATATTGGGCAAACACTTAGATACAAAGAATACATTAGATGTTACAAATATAAACACACAGACAAATCAAATTATTCCAAACATTTAATAGTAAATAATCACCTTATGACTTCACAAAACTACGTTACATTTTTACATTTTTGTAATAAAAAAGATAAAGGTTTTGGAAACATTCGAAATTTATGAACATAATCAGAAAGTACCGTTAATGAACAAGCATGTTGTACTTATACTCACCTTTAACAGATATTTTAAATACGGAACTTAGCTGTTTTACTTTAATGATTTGTTACCATAACTACTTGTTATTTGTTTACTTATGTATTTTCTCTCGATAATGATGCGTGTATTGAAACGCGTAGAGAAATAAATAGTTATATAAACGAAATTGCGGGATTCTATTGTATCTGAAATATTACTGCTATTAAATATGGAATTCATTTTTTTTTTACTAATAGTATTCCTGAACAGGCTAAGGTTTGCGTAACGTGCTAAAGCACTCAGGAACGTTGGAAGGGTTTGGGAATATTGTTACGCGATCGAGAAATGTTTATGAATGCCCTTAAATTTGCTTAAGTCAAAGTTTGGAGGAAAACAGGAACTAGGTGGTGCATTCCATAATTTGGTCGCCGTGTGGAAAAATGTAAATTGCGCCCGTTTGGTGTGAATTTTGAGTGCGTAATTATAGTGTGAATGGGCAAACCGAGTGTTCCTAGCGAGAATGGCCTGCGAAGGTATTAAAGAGTGTATTTCGGAGGCACACTTGCCACAAGGATAGAACCGAAACTATTATTCTATGCTCAAGAGACTGTAGGTGAGAAGTCAGAGACTGGTCGTTTATAAGACTTATAGTTCTCTTTTGGATGCGGTTTACCATACCAAGGGCGTATTGGAGAGCACTGACCGAGAGGTGGGAATTGTATTGCAGATGAGGTCGAATTTGAGTCTTATACAGTAGAAGGAGTTGTTATGATGTGTATAAAAAGCCCAGTTTACATGCCGGTGTTTTGCTGGCTGACAAAAGGTGGTCAACCCATGAAAGGTTCAATGACACGGACATCCCTAATATAGAAATAGAGTTTGAAAACTTGAGATCTAAGCCATTCATACTTACAGCAGGAACTGATCGGCCTTCTTTGGCGGACACAAGGCAATACTGGGTTTTGTCGGCGTTGAACGTGAGTAGATTATTCCTTCCCCATTCAAGGATACGTTCTAAATCACTGTTGATTGCCATTTTTACTTTAACGTCCTGACTAGACTTATTGTTGTGTAGAGCGCTGTCGTCTGCAATGCAATGGATCGGGTTAGTTGTTGAGGAAATGAGGTCGTTTAGGAGTTGATTGGACTCGAGGAATGAAAGTAGTCGGTGGTTGATGGCTTAATCTATGATTTTCGATAGAATGGCAGTGATAGCTATTGGTCGACAGTTTGAGGGATCGGTTTTCTCGCCTTTTTTAGGAATAAGTTGTACATTTGCCAACTGGCACGATGAGGGAACTCTCCAGATGACATGGAGATCGAAAAGAGTTTGGTCAATACAAGTACTCGCTCGGAGTACCATTTTTTAAGGACGATAACTGGAATACCGTCAGAGCCAGTCGGCTTGTTTGAGTCAAGTTTATTGATAATGATTCGAGGAGCTTGCAGCGAAAGTGGATTGGTTTCATAGCGTGGGGAGGGTTGCCTTTTGGAAAAATCACTATAATTTGAAAAAAATAAGCAAATGTTTTATTTTAAAGTTCTGATACAAACTTAGTACCATATTAAGATTCAGTGAGCAGTAGTTAAAATGTCCGACAAAAAGAATTTCAGTGCATAATTAATGTTTAAATATTTAATTGTAAAATATCAATTTAGGATATCGGTCTCTTTAATTGAACCATCTGGTTCCTAAATCGAACTTATTATTGAAAGACACTCTTAGTGTACAAAACCTATTTTATTTTGTCTCTTAAACACAGAAACAGATTATTAAGAGAGCAACGAAACTTAAGAAATATTTTATGCAAGATGAGGACCAAATTATTTTTACTGACAAACGGAACAATAATTTTGAGGTAAAAGAATGAATGTCTCAACTCAAATTAGGAAATTTGTGAGAAGAAATCACAAAAAAGTTCTTGGCGTCTTCTTCATCTCCCGCACACTGCTCATGTGCCCATTTTAAACACTTTTGGCACCGAACCCAACCTTCGTTTGGTTTGGAGTCAATGCAGTACACATCCATTGCTTTTCTCATCATCTGAATCGGTCGATTCGGGTGTCTGGCCTCGGACATGCGTTTTTCTTTTATGGTTCTTATTTCTGGTTTCTGAAAATAATTTAACACTTGCTTTTTCCAGGGCTGATTTATCTCGTTTCGGCACTTTTGGTTTACGTTTGCTCTTTGGTAGAGACTCTTTTTTTCATGTGTCTTTTTTATAAGGTGTACTAGTAACCTCTACTGCAACAACAGTTTTTTTTTATTCTTCCGTTTTTGAACAACCTTACTTGTTCCAGGGAAACGTGCCAATTCAGTCAGGCTTTGGTTCAGTTTTTCTGGAGTAATTTCTCCCAGTTTCCTGTTGCAATGGCTAGCAACTCTTGGCATACATGGAGAACTGGTATCTGGTTGAGAGGTGCAGCTTGAACTAGGTTGATGAGGCGTAGTAGAACCTACAGCACGTTCAATATTACTGGGTTCTGACAGGGTAACACCACCTTCTTGACTTTCATCTGGCGGTTCTACAGCAGTAGAGGGAGCAAATAGATGATCACCGAATCTATTTCGATTAGGGGGCCATATTCCCCCTCCCATAAAAGCTTGTTGGCTTATGCCTACAGTAGCGACCTTCCCATAAGTTCTACCTAACAACTCATCTTCATTGTAGACTGTTATCGGCTGTCCTGCGTGAGCCCACAACCATGATCTTGTTCCTGAACATAATAATTTTGCAGAGGCTTAAAAAATCCCACGTCGAGCGGTTGTAACCGGTACGCCGTATGGCTAGGTGCAAGTTCCGGTGAATAGCGCTTCTTTTTAAATATGAGTATGAGTTGAATGTAAAGCCCTGCGGCGTTGCAACAACAAACCATAGTGGTGGTGACGCCTCTTTCACCACTGGCGATTCCACTAACTTATCGTTTGTGCTTTTCTGCTAGCTGAAAAGGTAGTCGCCGTGTATGTGTTATGGTAAATCCATATGGCATTTCTTCAAATTGAACAATATGTTTTACTAGAGCTTTTCAGTTTCGGGTGAAAAAACACACTTGGTTCCCAGTGTTTCACATTATCGTTGACGTGTTTGTTAGTGCCTCTCTCATGCCTGAGAAAGGTGGATTTATTAATATTGTACCTTCGCGCACATTCATTTAAACCTACTTTGTCTTCTTTGTATGCTCTGATAATCAGAGCCATTTCAGCTTCTGTCCAAAATTCATACTTTCCCGCATAAACTGAACCGGTTCAATATAGAAAACCGCAATCGGTTCAATATAGGCAGCAGTGTATCGTTTTATTTTTCTAAACACACTTTTCTAAGGAACAATAGTTCCAGGTCGAAATGATGGGAAAGTCTTTCTAAGAATATGGTATAAATGTCTACAAAAGGGAAAACACTGCTGCTTGCTTGGAGAATATTCAATTTACTAAGTAAGATGTAAAAATTACATCAGAAGAACTACAAAACAATGTCAAGTACACAGCTCACTATACGGCGCCAAACTGAATGACATCTGAGATTGCAGGCCGACCGATGCTAACGTTTAGTTTTCTAACGGTAGATAGCGCGGGATGCCAATTTGCATAAAATAGCTATGAGGTTGAATTTATATGTCGGCTCAATATAGACAACTCTCCCCTATGGCGTAGATTTGGGCGACGGCATAATTTTACCAGAATCATTGAGATATGAATTTGATGCAAAGTAATCGACAAGGAGGTTTGATTTGTCAACAGGATCAGCTACTACAGCTCTGTCGTGAGACGTCTTGGAAAGAAAAGGAGACGTACTAAAGTTTTTACTGACGGCTTTAGCTAATCACCAAAATATACGACTATCCAAAGGACATGAGACTAATTCTTTGCATTTACGTTCGTCAAACAACTTTTTGGCTTTGGTGATGATGCTTTTGCAACTATACCTTGCGGCAATATAGTCGGTGTGATTTTCGGCAGACTTACGAATTTTACAACTGTATTTCCGGTAATAAAACGTTATTGGTCAAGATTGAAGTATCCAATTAAAAATTTAGGGTTACAACCGTCACTCGAACGGGGAAAAATTTTTTATACTGTATGATGTCTTTTAGAGCTTAAAATTGACGTAACTTGGCATTTTCAGAAATATGCACAATTGAGATACTGAATTTATACTATGTGATTGAAACACAGTATGTAACAAAACTGATTACGGAGAAAGTATTTTCAAAATTCGCCCCTTAAATGTCCTGTTATGTTTTGCCCATCAACTTTTCTATAGAATGCAAATTTTAAATTCTTAACCCACTCTTGGTGAAAACTACTTTTCTTTGTGGAAAATTTTGAAAATTGAGAATATTGAATTTAATTAAATGAAATAGGTAGACACATACGTATGTCTGCCGTTTATACAACATTATACAAGGATAAATAAGCATAGCACTTTATGTATGTTATCATCTGCAATTTGCAATTTTTTTCCTGCACTTCAAATTTGTTTATTGATGGATTGATATTTTTATTACTAAATGATAACTACTAAAAGAGCTATAAACAGCGAGCACGTGTTTAAATAAACATAATTTCATATGCTTTCATCATTTGGATAATTACGCATCTAAGTTTAATTATCACTGTAAACGTTTAAATCAAAGTTGTAAATATATTTTTTACAATGTGTCTACATTTGTCACCTATTCCAACATAAGAATGCTTAGGTTTTGGTTTGAATTTTAAATAACCACATCCGTTTTATTCATTCCGCAAATCTACTTTGCATAGAGTAAATGTCTAAAAATAATAATTATTGTTAATATATTATTATTTTTATGTAGTATTGATGTGTAACTTTTATAAGCTTTCTTCTTCTGTCGTAATCGTTGCGGTATTACGGATCATCAAATTTGGTATGCATTTATTGCACCAATGTGAATCATTACCATAACAGTATTTATCTTGGTCATTGATGCTTACATATGCTGGCTTGAATACAAAATAATTACATTATCATCTACCTAGTTTGAAGCAAACACATAATGTGCGTTTGTTTTTTAATAGAAATTCAGATCCTTTCGGATTTGCACAACGCTTGATCAAAATAATCAATTTTAGTATTCAATTGACAGTTTAGATAAGAGAAGTAGAGACAAGCATTGTACAACAATATATATATATATATATATATATATATATATATATATATATATATATATATACATAGGACAGCAAAAATGGCAATTTTTATTTATTGGTTGTAATTCAAAAAAATTTATTTCTTAATTTTATATTGCTTTGTCATCTTTTAGGAGCAAGATTATACTTTTACTTTTATAAGAAATTAGTAATTGTAAACAGAAAAATAATTTACAAGAAAGGTTGATTTTTCTTCGATTGTCACGCATTTAGTTTTCCTTAGTTTTTTTGAAAATTCAATAAATTATGTAACTTTTCTGTTCAGAATTCATAAATAAAAAGTTTGTTAGCTAAAACTGCATAATTTTTTGAAACGTTGATCTTATCATAAACAGGAATAAACAAGTACAAAATATGATGTCATATTTAGAGGACACTGGTCCAATTCGTATACGTTTATACCTTGAATTTACACGTCCAGACTAGATGATTCTTGCAGAGATTGTTGGTATATAAATTAGAGGCGATGCTCCCTTATTCATTTAGGGCATTTATTGTGGTGTAAAACATGGCAAGTAAGCGGTTTTTAAGTGTTAAAGATATTGAAGCGTTATTCGAAGATGAGGAATTTTATAAACATTTGAAAATGCGGATAGTGTACATATAGCTGTTTTGCCACCGAATCGGGACATTTTAAGTGATTGTGATGAAGGCGACGAAGACATAACAAGTGAAAATGAAATCAATGATATTCCTGGAAATATAGAAATTCAATTACAAGGAGCTAATGTGTCTAATCGTGGTGATAATCCTGATACGCAATGTACTCGTAAGAAACCCGATAAAAGTTATTACAGATCTTTTACGAATCGTAATGAGCATTTGGTATATTTTGATAACTTTGAAAATCGTAATCAGCATTTGGTATATTTTGATCACTTTTTTACAAACCGTGACATACTGATTCATCTAAAATCAATTGGATTTCGTGCAACAGGTATATACTGCAATAATCTATACTTTTCTTATCCTACTTGTTACAGGAACAATGCGTGAAAATAGAACAGGTAAATTCCCGCTTTTAAATTCAAAAGAACTTTCAAAAAAGGACCGTGGCACATTTGATTATCGATTTGACAAAAATGGTGAAATTTTAATCTTAAAATGGAACGATAACAAATGTATCACAATTGGTACAAATTTTGACACCATTGAACCACTAGGTAATGCTTCAAGGTGGTGTAAATCTAAACAAGAAAAAATTTATGTCCCCCAACCTAACGTTATCAAAATCTACAACCAATATATGGGAGGTGTTGATCATCATGACTGGATAGTTGGAAAATATGCTATTAGGATTAGAGACAAAAAATGGTACTGGCCGTTAATTACAACAATGATCGACATGTCCATAATAAATGCATGGATCTTGTACAGAAAAATTCACGGGCCAGGTTCTTTATCTCGTTTAGATTTCCGAAGAAGTATTGCCACATTTTATTTAAAACAAGGCCATTCTAGCCATCGGAAACACAACGTGCATGGCGTAGTGCCTGATGTTCGCTATGATGGAAACAGCCATTGGATAAGACGGAGGGAAAAATAGCGTAGATACCAATTTCCAAATTGCCAGAAAAAATCTTTAACATTTTGTTCAAAATGCAATGTAACCCTGTGTGTAGATTGTTTTGAATAAAAATGATTTTTTGGTTTCATAAGTCGTTAAACCCATACTATTTCAGATTGCGCGTAGTACGTTCATTGTCATAGGGAGTGCAATCCTATCACATTGTACTAGTGTCACTTAATTTCTTGTAAACCAAAAGCGACAAAAAAAAATCTTATTGTTTTTATCTAATGAAAATAGGATTATAATTGATAATTAGTAACAATTTTCTAAATTTCATTATTATTTTTGACACCGGTTCGTAATGGGTTAAGCCTTAATGAGCAAAGATCCACTTTTTATTCAATATGTACTTTTTTGAAATATGATAATGTAAACTTTCACCATTATTGTGCATAATTAAAATACTTATCTTTTGGATTTTTTAAATGGTTTATTTTTCAATTTATATTTTATATAAATCTATACGTTTCGATAACAATTACACTTATTGTCCTCAATAAATGATAATGTCTGTAAGAATTCCTTGGGATGTTAGAATAAATGTATGAATTATGAAAAACATGAAAACGCAAACATAAGCCTGCTATTAATATAATAGTGTGATAACGTATAAAGCAAACTTTAGTAAAAAATAACTAGATCCTTAATAAATTAAATATTATTAAACTGCCTTGAAAATGACAAATCAGGACACCCTTGAACAGTCGAATGCTAACAGTGAAAAACGTCATAGTCAAAGAGTAAATTTAACACAATTTAATCAAATGATGATGCAAGTGTAAAGGTGGGAAAAACGTTAATTTGAAAGCATTCACAAATAGAAACTTGACATACCAATTAAAAATCTAGTCAAATTTAATGAAACACAAGGTTAGTTTCCACAAGGTTAGCGATCTCGTGCGATTCGTACAACTCTACATTCGTTCTATCTTTCTATGTGTGCGTTGTATTCCCTTCTTTGTGATACTCAATGCCGTATATTTTGGGCTTTACATGTTTTCCTTGTCTGTCAAGTCTTGTTTCCCCAGCTACTCTTCTCAGTACATTAATTTCTGGTACTTCCTTTTGGTGATTACTGTTTGATGTTTGCGGCTTTGTTTCTTTTTTTGTATTAAGCTTTTATATATGCTGATCTTTCCTGATGCACTTATTACTGCAGATGATGTGGTTTATACATACTGTTACTCTCTTTTCGCTTTTGTAATATGTTCTTTAATTTCTTTATTTAAGTCTCCATAGTTGTCCTCAAGTATTTTATTTCCAACACCTGTTGTATAGGTTTGTCATATGCTACCAGCTGACTTCTTATTAGCTCTTGCGCGATTGTCATTGATTTTGTTTTTGGCACGAATATGTTTAGGTTAAAGTCTTTACAGGTGTTGAGAAATAAGTGCAGCGTTCTTTGTAACTTATTCTCGTTGTTTCCACGTCACCTGCGTAGCATATTATGCTTATCTTTTTTGTACCCATTTGGAACCCGTGACTTACGACTTTTATGATTTAGTCCATTATGAGATTAAAGAGTCGCGGGCTCAATCAGTCCCCTTGTCTTACACCCTTCTGAGATTGTACGGTTCTTGTTAATTTATTGTTGCATTTAATTTTCATTGTGCTGTTCGTATATATGCTTTTTATAGTTTTTATAAGGGTTTGTGGTGCTTGTCTGTCATATACTATGTTAATGACGTCATTCATTCGAATGTTATCCAATGCTTTTTCCAGATCTATCAGACACATATGAGCAGCCTTGTTGAACTCTACTGTCTTTTCTTTTATTTGTTGTAATACAAATACTGCATCATTACACGATCGTCCGCTACGAAATCCTTGTTGTTAACCCTTTCTTAGACACTGGGACTAAAATGCTGTTTCTCCATTCTTGCTTCTCGATATATTTTTTGTATTAGTTGAGTGATTTCCTCCACAAGAACTTTCCTCCATATTTTAGGAGTTTGTTATAAATTCCGTGCTGTCCAGGTGATTTGCGGTTTTCAATTTTTAATAACTTCAGCAACTTCATCTTTTGTTATTTCGACCTCTTCTTCATTTATGACAGCTCGAACTGGGTATACATCGTTGCCATCTTGATCATTGAATAGGTCAGTGATATAGTATGACCATTCCTTCTGCGTGATTCTTGAAGATTCTAGATACTCTGAACCTTTCCCATTGCTTTAAGATGACGAACGATAATTGAATGGTCACATTCCATCTTTTCCGCAAATTCGCGTGTTGTTTGTAGAGGGTTTTCATGAAGCAAAGCGTTTAAACATTTTTCGTCGAAGTTGGATATTCGACCTTGGCGATCAGCGTCACTTAACTCAACATTTCCATCTCTGAACTGAGAAAACCATTTTTGGGCAGTTCTATCATGTATTATAGCTTTTCCATAAACATTTGGGATGATTTTCGCAGCTTCTACTGCTTTAACACCTCGATTATATTCGAATAAAAGAACGTGTCGAAAATGAGCATTTTTTCAACTTAAGGTTCCATATTCAATTAGCTAAAAAAGACAAATTCATAAAAGTAAAAAACTTTAAAATGGTATGTAATAGGTAAATAAAAAATTTTATTTCATCATAAAAAACTATGCTCAAAAAAAATAACGAACTTATGCACCAACCTATTATTATACGCATTCCATGCTTGAGGTGTTTGTGTTTGTCTGTACTACAGTACCCGTTTCGCCTTGCTTAGCAAATAGCATTATTTCTTTGCAGAATCATGGCGTTTTCCCACAACTCCAGGATTTTGTTGTATTCTCTTTATGCCCAAGATTTCTTTTTATTTTCGTTTTTGTTAATAATTTTAATTGTTATTATTCAGCGAAAACACAATGTAGTACGTTTAACGTGATTTTTAGGGTAGCCTTTTAGTTCTGTGGTACTTAATTTTTACATGGAGCAAAGCACTACATCAATTTTCATTTGTTATAAATGACATTCATCCAAGCATTCAGTTTACCATGGAGAAGGAAACTAATGGAAGTGTACCATTTCTGGGCATACTAAAATCTAAAACTAATAATTCGCTATCTTTTAAGGGCAACACACAGGAATACCTTCATAAATTATTAAATCAACATCAACGTCAAAGTTGGTGTAATTAAATCTTTAATGGATCGAGCTAAACGAATTTCTGATCCTGAATTATTGAAAGAGAAATATAAATACTTAACAAAATCACTGTAAGTTAATGGATATTTACTTAACAATATTAACAATGTTATTACACCTGCTAGACATAACCATAAAGAAAAACAACTGCTTAATGTTGGTACTGATTCTCTTCCTTTTATAACTAATGTGGCAGATAGAATTGAAAAACTCCTAATTAATCATGGCATTAGGACTGTTGAATCTATAAGAAAAAAGAATATTTAAAGTCACCTAAAGATGTTTCAAACACATTGTCATCTTCCGGAGTGTATAAGATATCTTGTTTTTGTGGAAAGTTTACATTGCAACCGCAAAACGTAGCTTTGATACAAGATGTAAAGAACATATGAGATTTTGTACATTAGGTCAAGCAGAGAAGTCTCAGGTAGCTGACCACACCGTAAATAATTTAAATCGCCACATTCCATTTGATGATATCAAAATATTGCCAAGAAACACTCATTATTATGTTCGTTTGCAACGTGAAGCTATTGAAATATATAAACACCCGAATAATTTTAATAGACAAGAAGTAAATCTCCGTTTAAATAGGTTTTGGCATCTTATAATTATAAAGATGCACAATAGTACGTTTTAATTTTAGCTTTCGCTATGTCTAGGTTTTTTCGCTGCATTTTTTTCCTAGGCCTTGAGCCAAATGCTTTACCAATTAGATATGAGTAGAAGAGAGACACCTTGGCAGCCATCTTGGATTTTTTGGGGAAAACTCACCTTTTTTTTATACGCTCACGTAGGGATCGTTTTTTTTTTCACCCTATGGTTTCTTTTTGGAGTCCTTTTTCAACCCCTTGATGGAATTTTCACCCTAATTAGGACCCTTTTGGCTGTATTAAGAAATTTTTTAAAGTTCAACTCCTGGAGGGTAGGTAGGTAAATGAAACGATGATGCGATGAGCTGAGTGTATCTCACATCCAAGGTGATGGTGATGATTCACAGAAGAGGTAGAAGAGCGATGAGGTTGTTTATAATAATAATATATTTTCAAACGCTAAGCTTTCCTTCAATTTTGTTAATAAACTTGTTTTTCGTAACGGTGTTTGAACCTGCACTAATAATGCTGCAGTTAATGCGAAAGGCGGTTAGATGGGTAGCTACAATAAGTGTGAGATTAGCTTTCTTTTGCACTCTCTGCGTTCAATCATTCTGCTATTTTTTGCATTGAGAGCTAATTTTGTATGATTAAGTTAAATCAGTTTGGTATTTAATTGATTTGATTAATTTGATTTGATTAATTGATTTGTGTGTTTGAGAAAGAGACGAGGGAGAGACGAACACGATCAACCTCTATTACAGAAAACCTTCATTAGCCTTTACACCACTATATGGCACCATAAACAACCCTAATTAGTCCTAGAAATATATCGCTAGGTGGCGCCGCCTCTATTACAGAAAACATTCGCTAGTTTAAAAATATACCACTAGATGGTGCCACAAACAAAACTCTGATTAATCCTAGAAATATAACGCTAGATTGTGTCGCCTTTATTACAGAAAATATTCATTAGGCCATACACAACTAGATGACGAGACAAATTCAAATTTCCCAACAATCCCCAAGACAGGAGGACACAGGCCCTAACACAGTTTTGTCTTATAAGCTATCAATAGGTACCTTATTAGAATACAAGTTCAAATTTCTCGCAATCGGTATTCAGAATGTAAACACTTAAATACAAATCCAAATCCAAATTTCCCGCCAAGGAGCCAGGGGCTAAGACCCGAAATCAAGTTGCGAAGCCCTATGTCTGTCTTATAAGTTAGCATTAGGCCTCCTTATTATTATTATACTTAATACAAGTTCAAATCCCCCTCATAGATGGCGTCACAAATAAATTAAAATTTTTGGTCCAGGGGCGAGGGCCTGAAAGTAAGTTGCTAAGCCCTACATCTGTCTTACAAGTTAGCATTATATCCTTTATTATAATACAGATTCATATTTCCAGCTATAACTTGCAGAGACTTAAATACAAATTCAAATTTTCTGCCACTGGGGCCTCGACATGGGACAAAGTCTTGAGAGCAAGTTGCGCAGCCCTACAGCTATCTTACAAGTTAGCATTAGGCTCCTTGTTATTATAATACAAATTCAAATTTGCCGGCAAGGGTACCACGACAATACACGAAGGCCTACAAACAAGTTGCGATCACGACAAGGGGCAAAGACCCGAGAACAAGTTGCGACCCACTACACCTATCTTACAATCTCGGTTATGCTCGGGGAGGGTTGTAGTGGGATCGCCGAAACAGCCTTCGCCGAAAGCTTCGTGTTGCAAATTTTTACTTATATGAGACATGCAAATAACGGTTTCTCGAAACGTCAAGCACTTACAGCGACTAGCAAACAGGTTGAGATGATTGCTCACGTGCACTACGATTTTATTTAATCAGGAAAAGTTTCTCGTAAGTGGAGTTGAGTTAAAGGTTAAAGGACCAGGCAGCCGGTTTATGGAGAAATGGAATCCGGTTAATTTGCCTTAATTTTTGGGATGTTGAAGATATCGACTTCATGAACAATACTGTCCATGGACACAACTCAATCCGATGGCCAGTTTTCAATTTACAGGGTGATGAAGTTGAAAATGGCCATTTTTTAAAACGTATTAAAATGTAATTTTCATAATGTATTAAGGATTTTTGCTGTAATAGTATTCTAATAACATCAAAAATATTGCTTTGTAGAAAAAGTATTATTTTATACAGGTGAGTCAAAAGTTGATCGACTCTGCAGGTTATTTTTACTACAATTTTATATATTTTGTAATACAAGTCAGTAGTCGACATTGAACCATTTTCAAAATATATAATTTATAAATTAAATACAGGGTGATTTACAAGATATTTAAGGTACAAAATTACGAAAATTGATTTTTTACGAATCACCCTGTAATTTAATATTTCCTCCGTTAATTTCTCTACTTTTTCTTATTGTCTGTAATTTGAGTTTGTTAGTCCCTATAGAAGTTTTGCGAAGTTACTATGATCAGTTTTTTATATCGACTTTGTGATGACAAGCCTGTCACAATGTATACGCTTATACCTGAGCTCATAAATGTTTTTATCTTATTTAATCATTCATGATTTATCTCATTCTAACGTTATTTGTTTAAGGAAACAAATAATATGTAACAAATAATATCAACAAATAATGTATTAATAGTGAGCCAAACCTCCGAAGACACAAATATTATTAGAGAGCCAAATATCCGAAGACGCAAATATTATTATGTTATTTATCTACATACCTACCTGCAATCAGTTTGAATAAGTTACTTATAGGTGTAATGTATCTAGATTATAAGTAATCTTACCACTATAGAGGTAGAGTTTCCGCGCTCTTTTTAAGTGGAATCCCCAATAGCCTAATCCCTTTTACCTGGGAAATGCAGTTCTATTTGTAATGAAACAAACAAATACAGGGTGGTCGAACGAAAATTACCTTTTCAAAAATGTGCCACACTTGGTACATTCCCTATCTTTTTAGGGTTGGTTCACCCTACTGCTAGAGGGTTGAAGTGCCAATGCTGCAATCAGGAAAAAAGTGTCCCCTCCAAACTAAAATCGACGGGTCCGAGCGATTTTCCACATTTTCATTTTAAAGCCGGAAAATCGAGGTGTTAAGTTTTCGTTGGACCACCCTGTATATAAAATAAATACTTTAAGGAACGAATACTAACAAAAACAAGAGAAATTAAAGTAGATCATTTATTACATATGGACGGTTAAGAGAACGTAACCCACCATGCAACATGTTCAAAAGAGTTCCGTCTTCGTTAAGATGATGCTGTCACATTCGTACATAGTCAGGGACAACTATGAAATAATAAATATCTACACTCAATAGAAAGCCTCCGAATATTTTCATAACATATCATGCAAGTATTGGATTTAACGGGAAAGGTACGTTAATTCTGAGACAATTTGGATTACCGATTTTTATCATTCTGAATTTTCTTGTATAACTCTGTATTTCCCTGTATAACCCTGTATCGTAGACTAAGGGTAAAAAGAGCTTAACTTTCATATCTCCATTTTCTTTAATTTTTAAAAACTATGACCTTATAGTCATTCGAAATACCATGAATTTATACTGAAAAACCCAACTGCAATGAACAATCATGTAGGCTGTGAAAACAAATTGTTACTAATTTTGACGTATCTGTCAAAAATAATTTCTTAGCACAAAACATTTGTGTTTCTTATTACCAAGTGTTTTGTTTAAATGTTTCTACTGTCTAATAAATTGTTGTAAAAAGTAATATAATAAATATAATATAATTTAATATAACGTTTCGTTCAGTTTCTTATTAATAATTTTACGTTGGTTAAACTTTATGTTTAATGTTAATTATGGCTTTTGCAAATAGAGCAAACTGTTACGTGTGTAACAGAAATTACAATAGACGACAAATGAATCGTCTCTATGACGAAGAAAACATTTTACAGCAAGAACTTGCAATTTTGAGACGTGAAGCTTTTGAAAGACCACCTTTGAATATTGATGAAGATAGTAGGGTATGTTTTAATTGTTTTCAAGTTATATTGGTAGACATTAGAGCCATGGAAAATAATCCCAATTGTCTCAGAATCAACGTACTTTTTCCAGCTAAGTCCAACGCTTGCATGATATGTAATGCCAATGAAAATATTTGGAGGCTCTCTATTGAGTGTAGGGTAAATATATTTATTGTTTCAAACATAGTTGTCCCTGACTATGTACGAATATGTCAGCATCATCTTAACGAAGACGGAACTCTTTCGAACATATTGCAAGTTGGATTACGTTCTCTTAACCGCCCATACGTAATAAATGACCTACATCAATTTCTCCAGTGTCTTCGAACAGCTGCTTCCAGTAATAATGGTCGAACCTATGAAGATATAGATAACTTTACAGAAGAGGAATTTAAATCGTTAACATCGATTTCCAAAATAATTTCAACGAATTATATGAGACCTGCAATTTTTTGAACAAGATGGAAATCGTGTAAATATAACAAGAAAATACTTAACAACTTTTCTCCTAAAATGAGACACGGTTTATCAGATAATTTTTAAAAGTTATATTTTAATATCCTTCTCGACAAGTAACTAGTTTAGTTATTAATAAGGTGCGGTTATGTCTAATGCAACGATTTGTACCATATAATATAGGATTTAACGCAATCACCAGAGCCAACTATATAGACAGACATGTCTCTGGATTTATAAACACACTGTATAATCCTAATCCTGACATTCCCAAAGCCATAGTGTACATAGAGTGCACATATAACAAACTCGAAAAAGTTCTAATTTTAGAGTACTTAGACAATCGTACTGCTATTATAAAATGCAGCATTTGGTAAAACCTGAATTGATAGTCGCCCCGATGGTTACATTCTGGCTATTAATGGACCATATTTTCGGACTTCCGAAACAATGATGCCACTATTTTACAGTATGAACTTAACAATTACATTAATAGAATGAGAGCTCGGTTTCAAGAAGGGACATTGCAATTGTAGACAAAGGATATCGAGATTCTGTTCCGTTATTGCAAGAGTATGGGATCAACTGTCTTATGCTCCCTCTTCTTGTTAGAGGACAGGCTCAATTAGAAACACGTGGTGCTAATTTTGCTCGATATATTACAACCACACGTTGGATAGTCGAATCTCGTAATGATTCGAGGAGCTTGCAGCGAAAGTGGATTGGTTTCATACCGTAGGGGAGGTTTGCCTTTTGGAAAAATCACTATAACTTGAAAAAAATAAGCAAATGTTTCATTTTAAAGTTCTGATACAAACTTAGTACCATATTAAGATTCTGTGAGCAGTAGTTAAAATGTCCGACAAAAAGAATTTCAGTGCATAATTAATGTTCAAATATTTAATTGTAAAAGATCAATTTAGGATATCGGTCTCTTTAATTGAACCATCTGGTTCCTAAATCGAACTTATTATTGAAAGACACCCTTAGTGTACAAAACCTATTTTATTTTGTCTCTTAAACACAGAAACAGATTATTAAGAGAACAACGAAACTTAAGAAATATTTTACGTAAGATGAGGACCAAATTATTTTTACGTGTAAAGCTGACAAACGGAACAATAATTTTGAGGTAAAAGAATGAATGCCTCAACTCAAATTAGGAAATTTGTGAGAAGAAATCACAAATAAAGTCCTTGGCGTCTTCTTCATCTCCCGTACACTGCTCATGTGCCCATTTTAAACACCGAACCCAACCTTCGTTTGGTTTGGAGTCAATGCAGTACACATCCATTGCTTTTCTCATCATCTGAATCGGTCGATTCGGGTGTCTGGCCTCGGACATGCGTTTTTCTTTTATGGTTCTTATTTCTGGTTTCTGAAAATAATTTAACACTTGCTTTTTCCAGGGCTGATTTATCTCGTTTCGGCACTTTTGGTTTACGTTTGCTCTTTGGTAGAGACTCTTTTTTTCATGTGTCTTTTTTATAAGGTGTACTAGTAACCTCTACTGCAACAACAGTTTTTTTTTATTCTTCCGTTTTTGAACAACCTTTTGTTCCAGGGAAACGTGCCAATTCAGTCAGGCTTTGGTTCAGTTTTTCTGAGTAATTTCTCCCAGTTTCCTGTTGCAATGGCTAGCAACTCTTGGCATACATGGAGAACTGGTATCTGGTTGAGAGGTGCAGCTTGAACTAGGTTGATGAGGCGTAGTAGAACCTACAGCACGTTCAATATTACTGGGTTCTGACAGGGTAACACCACCTTCTTGACTTTCATCTGGCGGTTCTACAGCAGTAGAGGGAGCAAATAGATGATCACCGAATCTATTTCGATTAGGGGGCCATATTCCCCCTCCCATAAAAGCTTGTTGGCTTATGCCTACAGTAGCGACCTTCCCATAAGTTCTACCTAACAACTCATCTTCATTGTAGACTGTTATCGGCTGTCCTGGGAGCCCAACCATGATCTTGTTCCTGAACATAATAATTTTGCAGAGGCTTAAAAAATCCCACGTCGAGCGGTTGTAACCGGTGCGCCGTATGGCTAGGTGCAAGTTCCGGTGAATAGCGCTTCTTTTTAAATATGAGTATGAGTTGAATGTAAAGCCCTGCGGCGTTGCAACAACAAACCATAGTGGTGGTGACGCCTCTTTCACCACTGGCGATTCCACTAACTTATCGTTTGTGCTTTTCTGCTAGCTGAAAAGGTAGTCGCCGTGTATGTGTTATGGTAAATCCATATGGCATTTCTTCAAATTGAACAATATGTTTTACTAGAGCTTTTCAGTTTCGGGTGAAAAAACACACTTGGTTCCCAGTGTTTCACATTATCGTTGACGTGTTTGTTAGTGCCTCTCTCATGCCTGAGAAAGGTGGATTTATTAATATTGTACCTTCGAGCACATTCATTTAAACCTGCTTTGTCTTCTTTGTATGCTCTGATAATCAGAGCCATTTCAGCTTCTGTCCAAAATTCATACTTTCCCCGCATAAATTGAACCGGTTCAATATAGAAAACCGCAATCGGTTCAATATAGGCAGCAGTGTATCGTTTTATTTTTCTAACCACACTTTTCTAAGGAACAATAGTTCCAGGTCGAAATGATGGGAAAGTCTTTCTAAGAATATGGTATAAATGTCTACAAAAGGGAAAACACTGCTATTTGCTTGAAGAATATTCAATTTACTAAGTAAGATGTGAAAAAATTACATCAGAAGAACTACAAAAACAATGTCAAGTACACAGCTCACTATACGGCGCCAAACTGAATGAGATTGCAGGTCGGCCGATGCTAACGTTTGGTTTTTTAACGGTAGATAGCGCGGGGATGCCAATTTGCATAAAATAGCTATGAGGTTGAATTTATATGTCGGCTCAATATAGACAACTCTCCCCTATGGCGTAGATTTGGGCGACGGCATAATTTTACCAGAATCATTGAGATATGAATTTGATGCAAAGTAATCGACTAGGAGGTTTGATCATCAGCAGGATCAGCTACTACAGCTCTGTCGTGAGACGTCATGGAAAGAAAAGGAAACGTACTAGTTTTTACTGACGGCTTTAGCTAATCACCAAAATATACGACTATCCAAAGGACATGAGACTAATTCTTTGCATTTACGTTCGTCAAACAACTTTTTGGCTTTGGTGATGATGCTTTTGCAACTATACCTTGCGGCAATATAGTCGGTGTGATTTTCGGCAGACTTACGAATTTTACAACTGTATTTCCGGTAATAAAACGTTATTGGTCAAGATGAAGTATCCAATTAATAAATTTAGGGGTTACAACCGTCACTCGAACGGGGAAAAATTTTTTATACGGTATGATGTCTTTTTAGAGTTTAAAATTGACGTAACTTGGCATTTCATAATTGAGATACTGAATTTATACTATGTGATTGAAACACAGTATGTAACAAAACTGATTACGGAGAAAGTATTTTTCAAAATTCGCCCCCTTAATGTTCTGTTATGTTTTGCCCATCAACTTTTCTATAGAATGCAAATTTTTAAATTCTTAACCCACTCTTGGTGAAAACTACTTTTCTTTGTGGAAAATTTTGAAAAATTGAGAATATTGAATTTAATTAAATGAAATAGGTAGACACATACGTATGTCTGCCTTTTTCAAAATCAATGGAGAGGTTAATGTAATGATCGTAAATAAGTTTATTTCTGCAAATAAATGGTGATTCGTGCAATATGACACCATTATACAAGGATAAATAACCATAGCACTTTATGTATGTTATCATCTGCAGTTTGCAATTTTTTTTCCTGCACTTCAAATTTGTTTATTGATGGATTGATATTTTTATTACTAAATGATAACTACTAAAAGAGCTATAAACAGCGAGCACGTGTTTAAATAAACATAATTTCATATGCTTTCATCATTTGGATAATTACGCATCTAAGTTTAATTATCACTGTAAACGTTTAAATCAAAGTTGTAAATATATTTTTTACAATGTGTCTACATTTGTCACCTATTCCAACATAAGAATGCTTAGGTTTTGGTTTGAATTTTTAACCACATCCGCTTTATTCATTCCGCAAATCTACTTTGCATAGAGTAAATGTCTAAAAAATAATAATTATTGTTAATATATTATTTTTATGTAGTATTGTGTAACTTTTATAAGCTTTTTCTTCTGTCGTAATCGTTGCGGTATTACGGATCATCAAATTTGGTATGCATTTATTGCACCAATGTGAATCATTACCATAACAGTATTTATCTTGGTCATTGATGCTTAATATGCTGGCTTGAATACAAAATAATTACATTATCATCTACCTAGTTTGAAGCAAAACATAATTGCGTTTGTTTTTAATAGAAATTCAGATCCTTTCATTTGCACAACCTTGATCAAAATAATCAATTTTAGTATTCAATTGACAGTTTAGATAAAAAGTAGAGACAAGCATTGTACAAAATATATATATATATATATATATATATATATATATATATATATATATATATACATAGGACAGCAAAATGGCAATTTTTATTTATTGGTTGTAATTAAAAAATTTATTTCTTAATTTTATATTGCTTTGTCATCTTTTAGGAGCAAGATTATACTTTTACTTTTATAAGAAATTAGTAATTGTAAACAGAAAAATAATTTACAAGAAAGGTTGATTTTTCTTCGATTGTCACGCATTTAGTTTTCCTTAGTTTTTGAAAATTCAATAAATTATGTAACTTTTCTGTTCAGAATTCAAAAAAAAGTTTGTTAGCTAAAAATAATTTTTGAAACGTTGATCTTATCATAAACAGGAATAAACAAGTACAAAATATGATGTCATATTTATAGGACACTGGTCCAATTCATACGTTTATACCTTGAATTTACACGTCCAGACTAGATGATTCTTGCAGAGATTGTTGGTATATAAATTAAGGCGATGCTCCCTTATTCATTTAGTGCATTTATTTGGTGTAAAACATGGCAAGTAAGCGGTTTTAAGTGTTAAAGATATTGAAGCGTTATTCGAAGATGAGGAATTTTATAAACATTTGAAAATGCGGATAGTGTAGATATAGCTGTTTTGTCCCGAATCGGACGTTTTAATGATTGTGATGAAGGCGACGAAGACAAACAGGTGAAATGAAATCAATGATATTCCTGGAAATATAGAAATTCAATTACAAGGGGTGTCTAATCGTGATGATAATCCTGATACGCAATGTACTCGTAAGAAACCCGATAAAAGTTATTACAGATCTTTTACTAATCGTTGAAAATCGTAATGAGCATTTGGTATATTTTGATCACTTTTTCAAACCGTGACATACTGATTCATCTAAAATCAATTGATTTCGTGCAACAGGTATATACTGCAATAATCTATACTTTTCTTATCCTACTTGTTACAGGAACAATGCGTGAAAATAGAACAGGTAAATGCCCGCTTTTAAATTCAAAAGAACTTTCAAAAAAATCCATTTGATTACCGATTTGACAAAAATGGTGAAATTTTAATCTTAAAATGGAACGATAACAAATGTACTTAAAATTTTGACACCATTGAACCCAATAACTTCTGGTGTAAATCAAACAAAAAATTTATGTCTCCCAACGTAACGTTATCAAAATCTACAATCAATATATGGGAGGTGTTGAATCATGACTGATAGTTGGAAAATATGCTATTAGGATTAGAGACAAAAATGGCACTGGTCGTTAATTACAAGAATGATCGACATGGATCTTTACACAAAATTTACCCAGGTTCTTTATCTTGTTTAGATTTAAAAGTATTGCCACGTTTTATTTAAAACAAGGCCATTCTAGCCATCGGAAACACAACGTGCATGGGAGTGCCTGATTTTATGATGGAAACAGCAATTGGATAAAACGGAGGGAAAAACAGCGTAGATACCAATTTCCAAATTGCCAGAAAAAATATTTAACTTTTTGTTCAAAATGCAATGTAACCCTGTGTGTAGAATGTTTTGAACCCTGCCATAAATAAAAATGATTTTTTGGTTCCATGAGTCGTTAAACCTATACTATTTCAGATTGCGCGTAGTACGTTCATTGTCATAGGGAGTGCAATCCTACTCACATTGTACCAGTGTCACTTAATTTCTTGTAAACCAAAAGCGACAAAAAAAATCTTATTATTTTTATCTAATGAAAATAGGATTATCATTTATAATTAGTAACAATTTTCTAAATTTCATTATTATTTTTGGTACCGGTACTTAATGGGTTAATGAGCCTTAATTTTTATTCAATATGTACTTTTTTTGAAATATGATCATGTAAACTTTCACCATTATTATGCATAATTAAAATACTTATCTTTTGGATTTTTAAAATGGTTCATTTTTCAATTTATATTTTATATAAATCTATACGTTTCGATAACAATTACACTTATTGTCCTCAATAAATGATAATGTCTGTAAGAATTCCTTGGGATGTTAGAATAAATGTATGAATTATGAAAAAGATAAAAACGCAAACATAAGCCTGCTATTAATATAATAATGTGATAACGCATAAAGCCAATTTTAGTAAAAAATAACTAGATCCTTAATAAATTAAATATTATTAAACTGCCTTGAAAATGGCAAATCAGGACACCCTTGAACAGTCGAATGCTAACAGTGAAAAATGTCACAATCGAAGAGTAAATTTAACACAATTTAATCAAATTATGTGCAAGTGTAAAGTTGGGAAAAATGTTAATTTTAAATTGATGAAAGCATTCACAAATAGAAACTTGACATACCAATTAAAGATCTAGTCAAATTTAATGAAGTAATAGTTTTTTATTCTTGTTCTGCTTCTAATGTAGACTAACAGTTGTAATCATTTTTAGATGGCGTCGCTCTATCCTTTTTCCACAAGATTAGCGATCTCGTGCGATTCGTACAACTCTACATTCGTTCTATCTTTCTGTGTCTGCGTTGTATTCCCTTCTTTGCGATACTCAATCCCGTATATTTTCGGCTTTACACGGTTTCCTTATATCTGTCAAGTCTTGTTTCCCCAGCTACTCTTCTCAGTACGTTCATTTCTGGCACTTCCTTTTGGTGATTACTGTTTGATGTTTCCGGTTTTGTTTCTGTTCTATGTGTTAGTATTTTTTCGTATTAAGCTTTTATATATGCTGATCTTTCCTAATGCACTTATTACTGCAGACGATGTGGTTTATACATACTGTTACTCTCTTTTCGATTTTGTAATATGTTCTTTAATTTCTTTATTTAAGTCTCCATAGTTGTCCTCAAGTATTTTATTTCCAACACCTGTTGTATAGGTTTGTCATACGCTACCAGCTGACTTCTTATTGGCTCTTGCGCGATTGTCATTAATTTTGTTTTTGGCACGAATACGTTTAGGTCAAATGTCTTACAGGTGTTGAGAAATAAGTTCAGCGTTCTTTGTAACTTATCCTTGTTGTTGCCACGTCACCTGCGTAGCATATTATGCTTATCTTTGTTGTACCCATTTGGAACCCGTAGCTTACGACTTTTATGATTTCGTTCCATTATGAGATTAAAGAGTCGCGGGCTCAATCAGCCCCCCTGTCTTATGCCCTTCTGCGATTGTACGGTTCTTGTTAATTTATTGTTGCATTTAATGTTTGTTGTGCTGTTCGTATATATGCTTTTTATAGTTTTTATAATGGTTTGTGGTGCTTGTCTGTCGTATACTATGTTAATGACGCCATTCATTCGAATGTTATCCAATGCTTTTTTCAAATCTATGAAACACATATGAGCAGCCTTGTTGAACTCTACTGTTTTTTCTTTTATTTGTTTTAATACAAATACTGCATCATTACACGATCGTCCGCTACGAAACCGTCGTTGTTAACCCTTTCTTAGACACTGGGACTAATATGCTGTTTCTCCATTCTTGCTTCTCGATATATTTTTTGTATTCGTTGAGTGATTTCCTCCACAAGAACTTTCCCTCCATATTTTAGGAGTTTGTTATAAATTCCGTGCTTTCCAGGTGATTTGCGGTTTTTCAATTTTTTAATAACTTCAGCAACTTCATCTTTTGTTATTTCGACCTCTTCTTCGTTTATGACAGCTCGAACTGGGTATACATCGTTTCCATCTTGATCATTGAATAGGTCAGTGATATAGTATGACCATTCCTCCTGCGTGATTCTTGAAGATTCTAGATACTCTGAACCTTTCCCATTGCTTTAAGATGACGAACGATAGTTGAATGGTCACATTCCATCTTTTCCGCAAATTCGCGTGTTGTTTGTAGAGGGTTTTCATGAAGCAAAGCGTTTAAACATTTTTCGTCGAAGTTGGATATTCGACCTTGGCGATCAGCGTCACTTAACTCAACATTTCCATCTCTGAACTGAGAAAACCATTTTTGGGCAGTTCTATCATGTATTATAGCTTCTCCATAAACATTTTGGATGATTTTCGCAGCTTCTACTGCTTTAACACCTCGATTATATTCTAATAAAAGAACGTGTCGAAAATGAGCATTTTTTTAACTTAAGGTTCCATATTCAATTAGCTAAAAAAGACAAATTCATAAAAGTAAAAAACTTTAAAATGGTATGTAGTAGGTAAATCAAAAATTTTATTTCATTATAAAAAACTGTGCTCAAAAAAAATAACGAACTTATGCACCAACCTATTATTATACGCATTCCATGCTTGAGGTGTTTGTGTTTGTCTGTACTACAGTACCCCGTTTCGTCTTGCTTAGAAAATAGCATTATTTCTTTGCAAAACCATGGCGTTTTCCCACAACTCCAGGATTTTATTATATTCTCTTTATGCCCAAGATTTCTTTTTATTTTCGTTTTTGTTAATAATCTTAATTGTTATTGTTCAGTGAAAACATAATGTAGTACTTGTTTTTCGTAACGGTGTTTGAACCTGCACTAACAATGCTGCAGTTAATGCGAAAGGCGGTTAGATGGGTAGCTACAATAAGTGTGAGATTAGCTTTCTTTTGCACTCTCTGCGTTCAATGATTCTGCTATTTTTTGCATTGAGAGCTGATTTTGTATGATTAAGTTAAATCAGTTTGGTATTTAATTGATTTGATTAATTTGATTTGATTAATTGATTTGTATGTTTGAGAAAGAGACGAGGGAGAGACGAACACGATCAACCTCTATTACAGAAAACCTTCATTAGCCTTTACACCAGTATATGGCACCATAAACAACCCTAATTAGTCCTAGAAATATATCGCTAGGTGGCGCCGCCTCTATTACAGAAAACATTCGCTAGTTTAAAAATATACCACTAGATGGTGCCACAAACAAAACTCTGATTAATCCTAGAAATATAACGCTAGATTGTGTCGCCTTTATTACAGAAAATATTCATTAAGCCATACACAACTAGATGACGAGGCAAATTCAAATTTCCCAACAAGCCCCAAGACAGGAGGACGCAGGCCCTAACACAGTTTTGTCTTATAAGCTATCAATAGGTACCTTATTAGAATACAAGTTCAAATTTCTCGCAATCGGTATTCAGAATGTCAACACTTAAATACAAATCCAAATTCAAATTTCCCGCCAAGGAGCCAGGGGCTAAGACCCGAAATCAAGTTGCGAAGCCCTATGTCTGTCTTATAAGTTAGCATTAGGCCTCCTTATTATTATTATAATACAAGTTCAAATCCCCCTTATAGATGGCGTCACAAACACATTAAAATTTAGGTCGAGGGGCGAGGGCCTAAAAGTAAGTTGCTAAGCCCTACATCTGTCTTACAAGTTAGCATTATATCCTTTATTATAATATAGATTCATATTTCCAGCTATAACCTGCAGAGACTTAAATACAAATTAAAATTTTCTGCCACTGGGGCCTCGACATGGGACAAAGTCTTGAGAGCAAGTTGCGCAGCCCTACAGCTATCTTACAAGTTAGCATTAGGCTCCTTGTTATTATAATATAAATTCAAATTTTCCGGCAAGGGTACCACGACAATACACGAAGGCCTACGAACAAGTTGCGATCAGGGCAAGGGGCAAAGACCCGAGAACAAGTTGCGACACACTACACCTGTCTTACAATCTCGGTTATGCTCGGGGAGGGTTGTAGTGGGATCGCCGAAACAGCCTTCGCCGAAAGCCTCGTGTCGCAAATTTTTACTTATATGAGACATGCAAATAACGGTTTCTCGAAACGTCAAGCACTTGCAGCGACTAGCAAACAGGTTGAGATGATTGGTCACGTGCACTACGATTTTATTTAATCAGGAAAAGTTTCTCGTAAGTGGAGTTGAGTTAAAGGTTAAAGAACCAGGCAGCCGGCTTATGGAGAAATGGAATCCGGTTAATTTGCCTTAATTTTTGGGATGTTGAAGATATCGACTTCATGAACAATAGTGTCCATGGGCACAACTCAATCCGATGGCCAGTTTCCAATTTACAGGGTGATGAAGTTGAAAAATGGCCATTTTTTAAAACGTATTAAAATGTAATTTTCATAATGTATTAAGGATTTTTTGCTGTAATAGTATTCTAATAACATCAAAAAATATTGCTTTGTGTAGAAATATATTTGATACAGGTGATTCAAAAATTACCAAAAAATTATTGATGTCTTGTATTCTACTTTACAGTGGATAATAAATATTATATATTTGGTCTGAATTTACTTTAGTTGGACTTATTATAACAAGATATAAACATTGTATACAGGGTCATAAAAGTTGATCGACTCTGCAGGTTATTTTTACTACAATTTTATATATTTTGTAATACAAGTCAGTAGTCGACATAACATAATAATATTTGCGGTTTCGGATATTTGACTCTCTAATAATATTTGCGTCTTCGGAGGTTTGGCTCACTATTAATACATTATTTGTTGATATTATATGTTACATATTATTTGTTTCCTTAAACTAATAACGTTAGAATGACATAAATCATGAATGATGAAATAAAATAAAAACATTTATGAGCTCAGATATAAGCGTATACATTGTGACAGGCTTGTCATCACAAAGTCGATATAAAAAAACTGATTACAGTAACTTCGCAAAACTTCTATAGGGGACTAACAAACCCAAATTACAGACAATAAGAAAAAAGTAGAGAAATTAACGGAGGAAATATTAAATTACAGGGTGATTCGCAAAAAAAATCAATTTTCGTAATTGTCTACCTTAAATATCTTGTGAATCACCCTGTATTTAATTTATAAATTATATATTTTTGAAAATGGTCCAATGTCGACTACTGACTTGTATTACAAAATATATAAAATTGTAGTAAAAATAACCTGCAGAGTCGATCAACTTTTTGACTCACCCTGTATAAAATGTTTTTATATCTTGTTATAATAAGTCCAACTAAAGTAAATTCAGACCAAATATTAATATTTTCATATTCCTACTGTAAAGTAGAATACACAGGTAATTTTTGAATCACCCTGTATCAAATAATACTTTTTCTACACAAAGTAATATTATTTCATGTTATTAGAATACTATTACAGCAAAAAATCCTAAATACATTAGGAAAATTACATTTTAATACGTTTTAAAAAATGGCTATTTTTCAACTTCATCACCCTGTAAATTGAAAACTGGCCATAGGATTGAGTTGTGCCCATGGGCACTATTGTTCATAAAGTCGATATCTTCAACAAATTAACCTTTAGTCTAATGGCGGCTCACGGTTCATATTCCACAGACGCGAATTATGGACGCTAGTTTACTGAGACGAATGCGAAACAACCCCACCATTCTAATTGCACTCGCTAAAGCCTTAGGAAGAACTGCAGCAAAATACTCTGTTACAAGGTCCGCCGTAAAAGTGTTAACTATATCTGTGGATATACAGCGAAAATCATTGGATAATGTCTTCCTGGGTCAGTTACCTAAACCTATATAATTAGATTTGAATAGTGGAGTTGATCGGCCTATTTACACATTTTGCTTTTTGAGCGCGACTTTTCGGAAGCGGACTCACCAGGTTTAGTCCTGAGAAGGACTGTTTTCGTACTTGAGTCGAATTCATATGTTATATGTAATTTTTCCCAAGCAGTTGACTACTTTCAGATTCGAACTTCGTACCTTTCACTTACTAGTCTGACACCTTTACCGCTGAGCCACTGATATATATTTTTAGAGCTTATATATATATATATATATATATATATATATATATATATATATATATAACTTTTTGTGGTTGCGCAAGTTTGTTGCGCATGTTTCAGTAACTTCTTGCCAGGTGTATTGCGCTTAAGCTCTTCGCGCATTATTGGAATCCATATGAGTTTCATTTCTACACTAGCTTGGCTTATTGGATTTTCTGCTGGTGCGATGTATGTGGCTTTGAGTTTCCGACGAGTTGTGTTCTCGTCCTTTGCCACTATATGTATGTTATTCCCATTGGATGCGGTGGTCTTCGTTCCAGACATGTTCGGCGATTCTTCTATTTCGCTCTTGCGGACGTTGTTCTTATGTTCCTGCGTTCTCACTTTGAGTGGTCTACTGCTCTCTCCTATGTATGCTCTGCCGCATTCGTATGGTAGGTTGTATACACAGTTCTTGGAATTCTGGTCTTCATTGTATGGTTTGGTTTTGGTTAGTATTCCCCTGAGCGTTCTGGTCGATTTGAAGGCAGTGCGTATCTTGTATTTGCTGCCTATCCTTCGTATTTTGTCTGAGGTAGCTTGTATATATGGTATTATCGCTGTATGTTTAGGTTCTTTTTCGGTTACCCTTTCCCTGTTTAGGTTAGGTGTTAGATCGGGGTAGCCATTTTCTTTGAGTGTTCTAGTGATACTTTCTTTTTCTTTGTTCAGGTCCTCTTGTTTGGAGCATATTGTTTTTGCTCTATCGTACAAGCATTTTACTACATCTAACTTCACGTTTTTGTGGCGATTTGAGTTGTAGTGTAGGCACCTCCACGTGTGGGTAGGTTTCCTGTATACACTTGTCGTGAAAGCGTTGTCATTCCTGTGTACAAGTACATCCAGGAATGGCAGTATTTGTTCCGACTCCAATTCCATTGTGAATTTTGTGCAGGGTGCGCGGATATTTAGATGATCTAGGAATTCATCTAGCTTATGCTTGCCGTATCTAAGCCACATCCCTCGTTTCTCTGTGAATTCGGATATCTCTTGGTCTTCAAAGTCTTCCATATATATATATATATATATATATATATATATATATATATATATATATTGCTCACTATGGGTGGTAGTGGGGAACCCATCGCCATTCCAGACTCCTGTTGGTAGAATTTGTCTTCTACTTGGAAATATGCAGTTATAATGCATACTGTCGGAAGTTCCATTATTGTGTTTACCGAGAGTTGCGTGCGTTCGTCTAACGTTTCATCCTTTTCCAGCTTGTCCCTTATGATAGTTAGTGCCTTCGCGGTAGGCACATTTGTGAATAGACTCACAATGTCAAAGCTTACAAGTATTTCTTCGTGGTTTGGTTGGAAGTTTCAGATGGTTTCCACGAAGTGAAGCGTATTTTTGACCATAGACTCGGTTTTTCCCGATAAGGGTGTAACGATACCTAGCAGATAGTGTGCTAATGGGTGACAAGGTGAATTTATCGAGCTCACACTTGCTCTCAGAGGAATTTCTTGCTTATGAATCTTTGGTAGATCGTACAGGTGCGGAGGTTTGCTGTAGTGTGGGGGTAAGTCTAGTTCTCAGGTAATCGGAGAACTCACCCTTATGTTTTGCCAACGTCAGGTATGTTCGTCTTTCGATTGATGGTGTGGGGTCTTTTGGTATTTGTTTGTACTCGCCCCTGTGTAGTAGTTCTTGGATCTTACTGTTGTAAGTGTCCATATCCAGTACCACAGTCGTGTTTCCTTTGTCTGCTGGGAGAATTTTGATCGTTTGGTCATTCTTAAGGGAAATGGCCGCTCTCCTTTCTAAGTTAGAGAGGTTAGGTTTAGTTCACCCAGATGAATCTAGGACTGATCTAACCATACTTCTGTATTTTCGGCATCTTCAGGATCTAATTCCATAGCTGTTTCTTCGACTGCGGTTAGTAAAGTCTTTGTCCAGAACCTGCATTTGGTTTTATGACAGTGTTTTTCGATTGATGTTGGTTGGTTCTTTCTTCTCCTTAATTAGCTTTTCGAGTTTCTTCTGCAGAGTTTCCTTGTGCATTGCCTTGGCCTTCGAATATTTACTTCTGGTAGCCGTATTTATCCTATCAAAGTCTTGTTCGTTCCCTCGATTTCGAATGGTTTCTCTAATCTCGTTGGATTGGTAGATTTGATGTTTGTTAATGAATTTTTGGACACTGTTCGCAGTAAAACCCCTGCCCTTATCCGTCTGTATACTTTGAGGTATCTTTTCGCATCTTTGAAAAATAACCGAAAATATGTCGATTATAGAACATGTTTTTTCAGCTTCAGAGCTCGTGTCCATGCCATCTTGCTAAATGCATCGATAACCGTCAGTATATAATTATACCCGTCATTATATTTACGTGGATTTGTCATACCGCAAAGACCTCAAAATAATGTTACCTACAATGTACCTATTTCGAGTAAATGTCTCACTACAGGTTTATGTATAGTGTACGCTACTTGTTTCTGTAACCGCGCTCTAATATCTTCCCTAGGGACCTGTTTTATAAATCTAAGTTCTTTTGACAGGGGTATTTCTGCTAAGGCAGAGCTTGTATGTAAAATAGGCTTATGTGATGGTATGACAACCCCATTATCGGTAAAACTTTAAAATTTAAAAATAGTACTCTAATAAGCGGTCAGCATGCATACTTAACCTGATCATAAAATCTAAATCCGTTTTTTTTAGAGGTATTTCTGATGAGACAGAACTTATATGTATGTAAAATAATATATAGGTGAAATCTAGCTTAAAGAAGAAGATACAGGCAATTTGCTGCATACATCACAATATTAAATAACCTGTTGGCGCAAATATATATTTGGTTTTGGCTGTTGACGGTTTACACGAAGAGCTTGATAGATATTTTATTCTGAGTTAGTAATTTAATTTAATTATACAGCTTCCTAATTGCATTGCATCTCTCTAACTAATTATTACTATTATTATTGTTTACGTTCAATTGCGAAATCGTACATTCACTTTTGTATAACAACTTAATTAACTGATTATGCAATACCCATTAACTGTTTCATTATATAGAATTTACCAGCGTATTTAAAATCAATTGTATATTTTATCTCTTATCTTGATTAGATTCTTTAATGTCAGAAATAATCCAACTGTTTATTAGCTTTACAAAAGAAACCAAAATACGATCCTCAAGTGGACATATAAAAACGACTGCTAAGGTGTCCCAGGGACACAAAAATCCAAGATAGTAAAATTTGAAAATGTGTATAAGCACATTAATTAACAGATTGTCGACTGATTGCCATTTTCCAATCATAATGAAGTTGTATAACTGTTTAAGAATAAACACATATTAAAAAGCCCACGAACAGATTCCGTCTTACAAGACTACGGCCCGTTATTAGAATACAACCCCCAATGCATAAATAAATTAGGTCACAATCTGTAGATAGGATTTAAAGAATGTAATAATAATTGTGCAACCTCCTTTGATAAAAACGGATCCTAATTAACGACAGATTAAACCTGTTTATTCTCAGAACACTGCATATGCGCTCATTTACCTACCTACCCTCCAGGGGCTGAACTTTAAAAAAATTCTTAATACAGCCAAAAGGGTCATAATTAGGGTGAAAATTCCATAAAATGGGTTGAAAAGGACTCCGAAAAGAAACCATAGGGGTGAAAAAATACAATCTCTACGTGGGCGTATAAAAAATGGTGGGTTTCGCCAAAAAATCCAAGATGCCGGCCAAGGTGTCTCCCTTCTACTGATATGTTAAGTTACCACAACACTATAATAATTTTACATATGTAGTTAAACATAAAAATCATATTAAACGTACAATAACAATTACAATTATTAACAAAACACTATTTCTTTGTAAAATTTCACTGGATTTTTAATTGACGTCAAGTTTCTATTTGTGAATGCTTTTATCAATTTCAATTTCAAATTAAAGTTTTTCACAACTTTACACTGACATCATAATTTGATTAAATTTTGTCAAATTTGCTCTTTGATTTTTTTTACTGTTAGCTTTTGACCATTATAGTGTGTTTATGGAATATGTAACATTTTAAAGCTAGCGATAAAAATAAATAAAAACTAATACAAGATAAATTAAAGCATTACGCATTACATATACTCATTAAACGTTTAGGTACATATGAACAAACAAACAAGCATGAGTTACGACTATGAGTAAAATCTTGTTAGTGACTAAATACCAATTAGTTCTGTTATTTAAAATTAAATTTATGTATTTATTGATTGTGTAAAATAAATTTATGACAAGGAACTTGTAAAGTTTTTAATGCACAGACTATATTTAAAAAACGCCCTATATTGCATGCTATAAAAAAGTTAGTTAACAAGCGCATTGACATTGTGATGTAGGTTTTATGTCCGCTATTGTCAATCAAGCGTTCATTTCTTTTATGTGTTTCTTAATCAGTTGTGTGCACCAGTCGTGATTTTGCGTACTACTGTAACTATAATTTTGAGTTACGTGTTCAAAGTTTATTTTTAAATAAAATCTTCCATGAAAGTCGTGTTCAACCTTACACAAGAATATTTCGTGATTTGTTAGTAATTACTACAGCCACAAAAGGCGTAACACCGCCTTGCAGACCACTAAAGCTGTAAAGTTGTCTAATGTAGTTTATTCCATAGGACGAGTTTAGTGAATAGGACTTCATAAGTGATCGAAAAGGGCACATTGTGAACATAAAAACTCACCTTTAATTTATTTGTTTCCAGGTTGGGTTTGATTGATTCTAGTCGTCTTCACCAGTTTTCTATTGTAAGGGTCTGCTAAAGACTGTGTAACACTATCAAAACGCATTAAAGATAAATTGTATAGTGGAGGTGTACGATGCACAACGTGGCCAGATTTCGAGCAAATTGTATGTAAAATATATGAAGGAAGAGAGATAAATAAATACTGATATAGTGTCATGGATCGGATTTGAAAGGACACCTTCTGTGGTATCAATTTTTTGTATCTCGTTTCAAATGTTAGCTATCCTTCAATTGTAAATAGTAGTGTAGCTTGATCCTGAAGCACATAGGAATTTACCAGTTCATGAAATCCCCAAGTACTAGCATTTATTAGGAAACCGCCACCTGTTCTTAGAAAACAACTACATGTCCTTAGGAAATTGCTACCAGTTATAAGAAACCGCCACTAGTTCTTAGAAAACAACCACCTGTTTCTGAGAACCGATTCCTATTTTTGAGAAACGGATTCCTGCTTTTGACCTGTTTTGAGCTGTTTTTAGGAGACCGGTACCAGGTGTCATATTACAATTCTTAAAAATCTAAAAATAGAACTTTCCCGGAGTTGCAAAGTTTATTGACCTCTATAGACATGAGCCGGAAGTTGGTCAAGATTTATCGACTTCGGTCTGGAAGTGAGGTTTCATTAACCTGGGCCAATGACATTTCGGGGGAAATCAATCTTCTAAAAATCAATATTTCAACGGATATGAGGGTTCATTGAACTTGAAAAAACTTCCGAGCGAAGCAACATATTGAACACGCCTGGAAATGAATTCTAGAAAATAGAATCTGCAAAGTACACACATGAGTCATTCCTATTAACTTCTAAATATCAAGTTGCATGTGGTTTTACACATGCTCTATATTGCTCAAGGTTCCCTAACATAAAGAGCAGCAGCAGCATATTCCTCATAGATTAGTTCAACTTGCAACATGAACCTGTCCCATTCTGTAAACAGTTTAAAACCGTGGTTGATCGGGTATTGGTGGAAACGCCCCATTTTAGCTGTGTCCTACTTCGACGTTCTTACGAATAATTGGAAGTGGACAACCGAATTGGCGAATGTCTTTAACTTCCAAAAATGTGTTTATATCGAGTTTAGGCGGTGTTGGTAAAACCACAAACATCTTTACCAACAAATAACAGCATTGTGTGTATTTCTGAAGAATGCTCAGTTATATATATATATATATATATATATATATATATATATATATATATATATATATACAATCTAAAGAATTTAAAATAGGATCTGGAAGTGAGATTTTCATCTTGCCTATTGATGTTATTGGGATGTTTATACACCTCAATAGCTTCACGTTGTAAACTTCAGTCGGCAAGAAAAAATCTCCATTTAATCAGGTTTTAGGATCATATACTTAAAAAAAGGCACAACGGTACGTCTTAATTTTAATTTTGACTTTTTTATGTTTAAGTTTTTTGCTGTGTCTTTTCCTTGAAGTTTACATGTTAAATTACCACAACACTATAATTTATCATAGGTAGTTGAAATTAGAATTATAAATTATATGAATCGTACTACATTGTGTTTTCTTACATTTATTAAGAAAGCGATTTCTTCGTTAGACCGGAGTGGATTTTTAATTGTCATGTTTCTACTTGTGAATACTTTTATTACTTTCAAATTAAAGTTTTTCACAGCTTTACATTAACGTCATAATTTCATTAAATTTTGTTACATTCGCTCTTCGATTATGATATTTTTACCGTTAGCCTTCGACCGTTAGAGGATGTTCTGATTTGTTATATTCAAGTCACTTTAACAATATTTAATTTATTAATGATCTAGTTAATCTTTACTAAAGTTGTATTCTATAGTTTTTTATTAATAGCAGACTTATATTTGCTTTTTCAATTTTCATATTTCAAAAAATTGTTTCAACATTTCTAACAGATTTTATTACTTCTGAAACGTTTAGATTTTGTATAAATACAAAAATACACCATTAAAAAATCCAAAAAGCTGAGTATTTTAAACATGTGTATTATTGTAATGTTTTACATAATACTACTACTTCTATTGTTCTTTCGATGACCTCCACTAGGATTTGGATATTTAGCTTCCGTAGTTCTTGTCTCTCCCAGGATAATGTAGCTGATTCCTAAAGAATAGATACCGGTTTCTTAAAAACCAGTACCAGTTTCCCGAAAACTGGTACCGATTTTACAAAGCTGGTACTAGTTATTCCAAACTATCCGTTTCCAGAAACAGATGATTGTTTACTAAGAGCTGGTGGCGGTTTCCTAATAACTGGTAGCATTTGGGGTTTCTAGAAACTGCCTCTATTTTTAAAGTTTTAAGAATCGTAATAAGACACCCGTAGAGGTCAATGAACCTTCGGTTCTCCCCCCCCCCCTCTCTCTTTTCCATCTACTTGTTCTATTTTTAGGTTTCACATAATTATGGCTCTCTAAAGGTCAATGATCTTTGACTTATTTCGATTCGTACTAAGAAATGTTATAAACAAAGTTTTGTAAAATTGAGCTATCTTTAACACATTCGCTGCGAGGCTGCGACGGTCAAGCACCCCAGGTGCTGAACTTTTAAAAAAAAAACTGTATTTCATGTTAATTATGTTATATTGTTTATAAACAAAGTCATAAGAACATATATACTGGGTGTTTTTATTTTGGTGCGTGACTCGATCGTAGTCATGCGCACCTAGCTAAGATTTCTTTGTGATGCTGACTGGCGCCTATAGCCGAACAAAATCTGCCGATTTTGAATGCAGAAGGTGAAACAAAAGGACAAATAAAACCAAATTGAAGTAAAAGTATATAATTGAAAACATCAAACATAGGAAAAATGATAATAAACGAAAAATAACAATAACAAAAATAAACAATAACTCTAAATATTATAAAATAAAACATAAAAAATCGTTCACTTAGAAGTACGCTACTAACTAAAATGTTTAACCCAACGTTGCCAATCTTGGTCCCACGTTATACATGGGGACTGTCAAAACACAAAACACAAAACCCAGGTTGCCCCGGGCATTGTTCGCAGTGGTAAGTTGTTTGGTTCCTCAACTTATTTTTAGTGCATACTTTACACCGCTTACGCTTTACGCGACCATCTTTAGCTGTTGACGTAATTTTCGTCAAGGTATGTTTTGTTACAGTTTTTCTAGTTGCTCTGGGGGTTTCTTCTATGTGTAGCAAACTACACAAAAGTAACATTCTAAATTCATATAAACTAAGTTTTTCTCCAGAATATTTCCTATGTAGCAAGTAGGAGTTTAGCAACATTAATTGGATGAAATGTAAGCCGAGTTTTTTATACCACCGCAAGCTTTTTCTGTTGCAAGGATAGTACGAATTCAGTTGATCTTATCGATCAACACCACCCATGTGTTTATTGTAATGTAAAATTGCAACCGGTTTTGTTTTACTGCGGTTTCTTCTATCCACATACTCTACCATATCATTCTGAAACTCGTTGGATATGTAGAGAACATCGCGTTTGTCTTTCCACTTGGCAACCATGACGTTGTCTGCATACCTGGCTTTTGTAGTTTTTTGCTACAACGTCTTTAGGGTTGTGCCTTCTTTTGGTATTGACCGTTCCAGTACAATAAGTCTTTCGAGCTGTTAATTGTTTGGCCAATTCGAAAGAATTGTAAAAGTTATCCATGTATATGGAGTGACCTGTATCTAAAAGGCTGTCTAGTAAATTTAGTACCACTTTTGTGGTATGGCCTTTGCCGCCAGAGTCATCTAGTGCACCGGTGTATATTTTGCTTTCAGAATTATACCGCTAGGTTCGGTTAGCATATAAATTTTGACCCGTACTTGTGGCGCTTGTTCTTGATATATTGCCGAAAAACCAACCTCCCACGCCACAAGGCCATTGATTCATCAAGCGACAGTTCTTTACCAGGACAATAAATAGATGCCATCTTATTGTTGAACAGATCTACAAGAGGTCGTATTTTGTGTAGCCGATCTGTTATGTTTTTCCATCAATCGATTTTTTACAAAATGCAAACACCTCATAATCAATAAAAACCGGTCACGGCTCATATGAGTTGAAAACATTGTAAATTGAGGAGCGGATGCTTCCTCCAGTAATCTTGTAAGCGATTCAATTTTATTGTACCTGTATGAAGAACTAAAACAATAAATGTTAGCATCTCCTCACAGGTAACTGGTTTCACCTCGTTATTCTTGATTTTTCCGTAACTCTGCCCACAAAACACCTCTTCGGCATATTCATTGGTTTCATTTACCAATACACTGAGTATTACATCGTCGAGGATCATACGAAAATAATCAATCAGTTTGTTATTGCCAGACGGCACTAAAAGTTCATTTCTTTTAAAAAGGAAAATTGTTTGTGCCTGTAGCCTTCTCCAGTTTGGAACATCAGCGTCTGCAAAACGCAGGTTGTAAAAGACGCGTATCTGGAAGCGGCACGCCATCAACCGAACCTTATAAAAATATTATATACCAATAATCAGAAAAGAAATCTAAAAATACCTTCATTATTAGCGCCTGGATGAGCTAAGTCTGGATCTATATCAGACTGCTATGTGGAACTTCTATCTGAGTTTGAAATAGGTAATTTGTCCAATACACCTAATAAAATTACTAACAAGTAATTTAAAAACATTTAAATTATTTCGTGTATTATTACGTGTATCATCATCGTCCGAATCCTCTTCTTCGGATTCAGAATGACTCTGTTCAAGGCCAACATCCAAATCGCTCAAATTATCTAAAAATTCTTCGTCTTCACTGAATCCATGAGAGTCAACTTTAATTCTTCATCAGTGAGGTTGTTGGGGTTTTTATAACTATATTTACACCTCTTAGAAGGTCCTGGCTCACTGTCTGCCATATTTAATGGTGAAAAACAAAAAAATCGAAAACTGACTAAAAATTTATATGTCCCGATTCTTAATGAACACGCTCACAAAAACACGCACACTTCCCACTACTGCGGACTTCGAACTGATCAATTGAATTTGCTAACAACTGGTCGATCAGTCGTGCGCAGCTGGCGAATCAAGTAACCGATCGGAGTCACGCGCACTGAATGTGTTAAAGGTGATTTTACACATATTGTTATATAGTTAATCGTTGTTCCGATATTGAAAAAATTTGAACAAACACTTAAATTCCACTTTTGGAATTTTTTGCCACTTAATTAGGCGTGTAGCAAAAAATTGCATAGAGCATAATTAATTTACAGACACGCACACAGATGTGCACACGCAAACACACGACGGACGCACATATACACACGGACACGACCACCTACACAGACACACGCGTGTGGGCGATCACGCACGTACGCACTCGCGCACACACATACACACGCGCGCGCACGCACGCACCCACCCACACACGCCCACACCACACCACACACACACGCACGCACGCACACTCGCGCGCTCGCACACGCACACACGCTCACCACACACACCACACACACACACACACACACACACACACACACACACACACACACACACACACAACACACCCACACACACCACGCACACACACACCACGCACACACAGACACACACAGACACACACGACACACACAGACACACACAGACACACACGACACACACAGAACACACAACACACACAGATACACAGACACACACAGACACACAGACACAAACAAAACACAAGACACACAGAGACACACAGACACACACAGACACAACGGACAGCACAGACACAACAAACACACAGATACACACAGACACACACAGACACACACGACACACAGACACACAGACACACACACACACAGACACACAGACACACACAGACACACACAGACACAAACAGACACACAAGACACACAGACACACCAGACACACCAGACACAGACACAGACACACCAGACACAGCAGACACACAGCACGACACACAGACACACACAGCATACACACACACACACGACACACACACACCAGACACACGCACGACACACACAGACACACAGACACACAGCACACAGACACACGCACACACACAACACAGACACACACACACACAGCACCAGACACACAGGCACACAGACACACAACACACAACACACAACACACACACAACACAACACACACACACACAACACCAACACACACCACAACACACACACACAACACACACACACACACACACACCACACACACACACACCACACACACACCACACACACACCACACACACACAAACACACACACAAACACACACACAAACACACACATACGCGCGCACACGCACACCCACACCCACCATGGCCGATCTTGGTAAAACGTCGTAAAATTGGATACTAAGTCACTTTAGCGATAGTGAAAAAAATTGTTTATTGAATAACCTTCTATACCTAAATATGTATATGTGGGTTGAAAGGTAATCATTTAAACAATAGTTTTAAAAGAAATAATACATTGTTCAACGCAAAGAATCATCCTGTAAATCACCTTAAGGAAAAACATTACAAAAACAATAGATATCAAATAAATTTAATTCTTGTGTTGAGGAAACTGATGGGCGTGAAAAAGATAGTGAAAAACGGTTGAAAATAAATACTATGGAATTGAAAAGGTGATGAGAAAAATTAATTCTATAGGACTGGCAACCTGAAACCAGTGTTTCTTTTTCTGGACGAATTTCGTATTCAGTATCAACTCTAGATATTTTCCTTCACTTTCTTTAGAATGATATTCTAATGTTTTGTTGGTTAAGTTATTAACATTTCTAAATTTAATTTGTTAAATTTTATTTGCATTTATCTAGACATTTCGCCACAAACATTCTGCTGTCTTTGATGTCCAAAGACAAATAATCGCAAAACTATTAAGGGTAAATTACGTTGTAATGCAAGACCCATAAAGGCCAACCACAATCCTTGAGCAGTCTTTTGGTAGAACATTTATTAATCAGTTAAATATTTGCAACGAACAATAAATGTTTTCCTGATTTTTTCGTAAATTAAACATTTTTGATCAGTTTTCCGCTGCAACATACGTGTAACGAATCATTATACATTATACATACCTACAATTACAAATTTTGAGCAATTTTATTATCCCAAACAACTTTTCATACACGCTATCCATATGTTCTATCTTTATATCGCATTAATAGTATACAGGGTGGCCAGATTTCGAGAGAATTGTAGGTAAAGTCGGTGAAGGAGTAAAGGTTCACAAAAACTGATAAAGACGCCTTGGGTTGGATTTGAAAGGATACCTTGTGTGGCTTAATAATTGTTTTTATCTTTTTTTATTTGTTCTCTATCCTCCCAATAATCAATTTTTGCCAATTTCAGAAAATTGTTATTACTCGTTTATTTCACAAGTTGGAGAAACAATACTGAAAATGCTATTTAAAGCTTGTCCCAGAAATAATTGTCACCACTTTGTTGTCCAAAATAACGAAAAAAACTAAATGTTCTTTGGAATAATTGTATTAAATAATAATTAAATTTAACTAATTCTACCAAACATCAAAACTTTAACTCTCGTCCATCCAAATGCGACGTAATTTTCGTTTTAATCCGTCCATTAATTTTTGTACACTCATTTGACATTAGTTTAGTAGCTTGGGTCCATTTATATTTAAAATCAATTATAGATTTTGCTGGTTTTTTATGTTTTAGCAACTTCTGCTTTACATGAGCCCAATATTTTTCGATTGGGCGCAATTCGGGGCAGTTGGGAGGATTTTCAATTTTCGTAACATAATCGATGTTATTCCTTTCGTACCACTCTGTAACTTTTTTTGCGTAGTGGCATGTTGCCAAATCAAGCCAGAATAATGTTGGGATATTATGCAGCCTTAAAAGAGGCAACATTCTTCTTGCAGGCACTCACGAAGGTAAATTTATCATTTATCATTGAAAAATATGGCCTACTTCTTTTGCCACAGGAACAAATGGCTTACCATACGAGCACTTTTTTGGCAAATTTTTCGGTTTTAATAATTTTAAATTACTTACAGATTTTCTATCGTTTTCAGAGTAATATTGATGTCCTGGTTAAGATTTGAAATCTAATTTGCAATAGGTTTCGTCATCCATTATTATGCACATGTGATTAGAGGTCAAGTGTTCTCGATCTGGACCTTGCGGTCATTTCTTTCTTATTTTTGTTTTCTTAAAGGGCCTTATAGAATTGATTTGTTTAATTCTCTGAACTGTAGACTTATTACTTCCATACTTTTTTGCTAAATCTCTAACTGAAAGGTTTGAATTGTTTTAAAGCTTTCAATTCATTTTTCTCCAAATTTTTATCAACAAACCCCAACTTGCGTCCACTTCCTTCTTTTCTTCGCACTGTACCCGTTTCGACGTATCGTTTAAGCACTCTCTGCACAGTCCTCCTTGTGGTATTTAACACAGAAGCTATTTTCTTTGTGGAAATGTCACCAGTTTGAAAAGCACTGTACAATATTTGTGGCCGAAGTTGTTCTTGATTACGCGGCATTTTCGTAAAAACTGATTTGATAGCATGAACCTTTTTACACAGCGGCGACATTTTTTTCTGGGACACGCTTTATATATTTTTAACGTAGATTACAGTGGTTCAGTAAAAAATGAAATATGCTAGATTTTTCACCTCAATTTATGTTTTTTAAATAGGAATCATGCTATTTTTCCTCCATTAAAAAGTCTTTCTGAAGCGTTTTAAAAAAGTAGATACGATAATATTATTTTCAATACAACGTACAGAATAAATACTGCTGTAATTGATATATTTTATGGTGGATTTGGTAGGATGCTGTGTTGCCAAAAATAACGATATATTTCTTACGCAAAATATCAATTTGTGTTCCATTTAACATTTTTTTCAAAATCCTTCCTTACAGTTAATTTAAATTCTAATTAACTTTAATAGGGTTAACTGCAAGCGAATTGAGAAATATAATTTTTCCTAAACTACCTTAGAAACAATTACTTTCGTTTATAAAAAGGGCGAGAAAAATGGCATTTTCTTCTCTAGTGAGGAAAGTAAAAAACAATGTTGCCGCCTCTGTCATGTTCTTATACCCTCCATTGTCCAACTTGATGCCGTCAATTATTTTCCTTTTCCTTCTTCCTTTTTTATATACCCTTTCACGGATCCCTCCAAAAGTCTCTCAACAAACATGGCCTTCTTAGCACATGCCCCATCCAATTTCTTTACCTTTCTTCAATTGCCTTTACCAAACTTCTTTCCTCTCCAACTCTTCTCAAAACTCCTTCGTTCCTAATTTTGTCAATCCATTTTATTTTCAGTACTCTTCTCCAGATCCACATTTCAAAACTTTCTACTTTCTTAATTTCCTTTTTTGATGGACTCCAATTTTCACTACGGTACAAGAAAACACTCCACACAAAGCATTTGACTAATCTTTTCTTCAGGGTCATATCTATGTTACTTTTCAATAAAATCTTTTGCAAAAATGCCTTTGTGCCATACCAGTTCTTGCTTTTATCTCCCTTCCACCACTCCAGTCTTCTGTCACCTCAGTTCCTAGGTATTTGTACCTTTCCACCTGTCTAACTTTTCTCTCTCTACATTAATGTTTAATGTGTCTTTTTTACCTATCTTCGTTGCTTTCGACTTATTAATATTTATTTTCAATCCATATTCTTTTTCTGACTCTTTTAGATGTTTCAAAATAACTCCAAGTTCATTTCTACTCTCAGCAAAGATGACCATATCATCTGCAAATCGGACACTCGATATCGGATACTTTCTGATCGATTCATCAATTTTCTCTGATTATTACTGTTTGGAAAAACAAAATTTATCTGTAGCCTGAATCGTTAGGGTTGTTATTTACTTAAATTTACTCTTTAATTATTTCTCTACCTTAATGATTTAACTTTTCTGTATTTACAGTATTTACCCTTTATTATAATGGATTGAATGATTTTCTTTTATTGCGTTTACTTTTCTACGTTATAAAGGAATTAGTTCTTTTCGTATTTACCGTTATATTTCATAACAAAATTCTTAAAATACACCTGCTAGTGCGATCTATATCCACGTATATGTTACATTAAATTTCTTACATTTTTGTAGGTACCTGTCACTTTGCCAAATCACCATTAGATGGTGATACCATTGAATAATTGCATATTACTTATCATGTTTTATTGAAAACAAATTTGTTGAATACTTTTTCGAAGCTATATATATATATATATATATATATATATATATATATATATATATAAATTGTAATGTTAATTGTAGTTGTTAATTTACTATATTCAAATGGGGAAAGGGTTCAAATTTTAATGTTGTATGTAGTAATGAAAGAAGTTATTTATTTTTATTTTAAATGTTATTATTGCACCAAACTAGCTCAGGGATCTCAATGGGGATAGGGTTCAAGGATTTAGTTGAAGATAATATATTTTTGTATAAGAAATATCCTATACTTAATTGAATTTGACGTATAAAATTTGCTCTGAATAAGTTTTGCTTTCTAACGCATGCGTTACTGACTTTAAGTGAAAATAATTAAAACTGTCAAAAATTGTCAAATAATTAAGAAATTTTAATGTTTGGATCAAAATGTGAAAATTTAGAAAAGAAAAGGAAAAGATTTGCTTCACAGGTGTTTACACAGGTAAATAATTGAAATTCTTAATTAATAACATAAAACAAATATAGATTGCAGGGAAATACCAATGACAGGGTTATAAAAAAATTTTAAAACTCACAGATACCGTCCTTCCTGTCGATTGAAAGATGTCTTCAAACTTCAGCTGGAGGCAGGCAATGTTCACTCGGATGTTGTTGTTACGAATGTCCAACTGCTATCTCGGTTCTCGAAGACACCAACCTCCAATTTTCAAGATGTTTTCCTTCCAAAAAACGGCAACCTCCAAACACTTATTTACTATGGTAACTTTTATTAAAAATGGTTTTAAATCTTTATGACTGATTTCGTTTAAAATGTATTATTAGTATCCAAGATTTTGTTAACACAATTTTATTTTAGTTACCGAAAATATAATATTTATTTAAAGAGGAATTGTCCGGATAAATAAAACAACTTTTCACCAAATAAATATGGAATTTAATTTGGTATATCAGTATTATTTTAAATCGGAAAACATGAAAACAAATTTTACACAAAATCGTGACATCAATTAATCGTACAGCAATAATTTATTAACAACGACAGGTATCGGTGACCGAACTATTTAAATTTTGACCGAAGTTATAAAACAAGTGCTCTCGAAATTATTCGTACCGTAAACTTTCTCGACGAAAATAAATTAGGTTATGTAAACACAAATTTAGCAACACTGTTTTAATCTTTTCACTTTTGAACAAAACTGGAGAGAGAATGACTTCCTGAGCTCTTGCTTTTATAGGTTTCTGGTTGCTACAGAAATTTCAATTTTTACAGCCATATTGCAAAATTTACAATGAATGTGATTGGCTAATCAAAATTAAGAATTGTACAAAAATGGAATTTTGGCCGTAACTTTCTTATACATGGTCGGAAATGAAATTTAAAACAGAAATGAAAACTATGTGAAATTTCGAATAAAAGGACACCGAATAAGCAATAAATCCTACCACTAATAAACGAAACAACTTAATCTAATCAAAATAAGCTACTAACTATACACCCTTACAAGCTACACTAAAATTACTTGAAAATGGAATTCTGAGGACAATTTACATAAGAAAACATATCTTTTAAATTCAAAACATTTACTTTAATGAAAATTTTAAGTTTTTGTAATTATCTAGAATTCAACTTAGATTTAGCAAATTTTTGCGGATAAAACGCTGTATCCTTATAAAAACTTATTTATATTGTGAAAGAACATCTATTATTTGCTTTAAGAGCAAAAACTAAATCTAATAATATGGAAAAAGTATAAAATTATGTGAAAAATCTAAAATTTACAACGTAACCATACTTAAATTTTAAATATGAAATAAATTCATATTAAAAATGTTTTTAACACTTAAATGTTATGTTTAAGGTTTGTACAACTTGTCTTTATTGTTCACACTACTTATTTGCAATGCATAAAGTTATTTAGTCTTGCATTGAAAATGTCTCATCGTCTAACACTGTTTTGGGATTTTTACACTATAAATTGTACGGCACTATAAATGTTTGTATGCCAAAATGTTCTAAATGTCTTTCTTGTTGTGAATCATATATTATAAGTTTTGTCACTAATTCACTAACAAAAATGTGCAGAAAATTGTCTATACTATCCATATTATAACCCTTTTAACTAAATTTTTGTATTTCCTGCTTTTAAAAACTAAACATACCTTATCCCTAACATAATCCTAACTACATAGTCCATGTTTAAACACCTGTGAAATGTCTACTTGCCAAATTACCTTTGAAAAATTGAATTTTATTGTAAAAATTGCACTACTAAAATGACTCTACGAAAACGGTGATATTTAACATCTTTGACAATTTTGGTAGCAACAAATTGCTTTTTATGATGAAACCAAACTTAGCAAATGATATTCAGATCAATTTATACCAAATAAATTTATTTTAAACACATCGTGAACCAGATTTATGTAAAATTGTGTCTCGCACTTGTATCGAGCCAGAAATTACCCCTTTTTATGACCCAAATGTCATGTAAGCTGTCCGATACTTCTATTACCTCTTTCTAAACATCTCAAATTCCCAATTTAAGAATGAAGATATTTTGTACAAGAAAATATTAAGTTCTTTAATTGACCTACCTATTAAAATTAAATTTTGAAATAAGAATAACTTATAGAAGTATGAAAATTTTAGATTCATCTAGGCACCTCAATTTTATGTACATATTTACTTGCTACGCTAGGTTCTTCATTTATCAACACCAAATTTTCTTGTATAATGTTTATAACTTCTTGCTTGTAACCAATGTGATTGATATCGAATTGCTCATCCTTTATAATTCTTTCCACCTTCAAATACTGGATATGCGGTTTATATAAATTTAATCTTTTATTGTAGGGCTGTACCCAGTTTAATTCATCTTTACCAATTCTTATCTTCATATGTTGCATCGATAATCAATTTTAATTGCTTAATCAAATCCATTCCGATTATTAACTCCATTTTTAAATTGTTAGTTATAAACCATTGTGTTTGAAAAATCTGTTCCCCTACCTTAGCTTCAGTATGTAGCATCCTATTTATAGTGCTAAGCTTCTTATCCGTTGCTGCCATAACTTCTATTTTGTTTATTCTAATGATCTCATCTTTAAATAAATCGTTATTCTCTACGATGATCTTTTCCTGTATTAATGAAATTTCTGATCCGGTATCAACTAATCCTAATAAATTTAAATTCTTAATTCTAATGTTAACGAAAGGTAATAAAATGTTTGCAGTTTCTGGTTCTGAATTTTGTTCAATTTCTAAAAATTCCGTAGGATGTTGGTAGTTTGTCTTTACATTGTTGACAAGGAAGCTCGTATTTAAAAATTTTGAACGGTGATCTTGTCAAAGTCCTTTTGTGTGTTCTTTTCTTCGTCTTGGGATGCATGTACGATAGCATTGACCCAACTAATCCTTCCACAACTCGGTTCCTCCTTCTCTCTCGTACCTGGATGTTATTCACTCCTATTCTGATCATCCACGATCTCTTGGTATGGCCTTCTATTTTCTTTTTGCATATCATTTCTACGATGATCCTTTCCTTCATTCTCTCTATTATTCTGATGCTCCCGTTCATTATCCTTGGCTTGATTGTTGTAATTAAATCTGTTCCTATCGTAGCCATTATTATATCCTCCTCGTCTTTGTTGGAAGTTGTTCTCTCTCTTCCCGATCTATAATTGCTTTCTCTATTGTTGCCATTTTGGAAATACTCTCTACGATTATCAGCACGATGATATTGATTTTGATAATCTCTCCTGTCATTTCCATAATTCCTATTATAATTGTCTCTCCTATTTTCCTCTCTTTCGTGCCTGTAATTATATTCCCTTCTGTCATTTCCATAATTCCTAGGGTTAAATTCTCTTTTCGTAACTGTTCTGATGCTGTTCGTATGCATCGTATCTTCTTAAAAATTGCAGTAGTGATGTTATATTATCTATATTTTGCAGAATAATGTTTTCTGCCACATTATTCTCCAGTTGCCTTGCTAAATATTGGACTATTTCTTGTTCATTCATCGGTGGTGTGAAGTATCTTGCTATTTGGTATTTCTTCATTACATAAATCTCCTCGAAGTGCCAAAGTTTTTGTCATACTTCGCCCTTGAAAATTCTTCCCTTATTACATTTTGTTGGACATCACTCCAATATTGTTTGGTAAATAATTCCTTGAAGTGCTTATAATCGGTACATTGCTCTTGTACTAAATTGTACCATAGTTCGGCATTCCTTTAAGCATCTTTCTCACCAAACGCATTCTTTGTTTATTGTCCTTGATGTCATTGAAATATTCTTCTATATTTTTCAAAAATAGCATTGGCGATTCTTGCTTCTTTCCTTCAAATTTATATGGCATCTCTTGATTCCACATGCAATTTTCCCAGCCGATTTGAAATTTTCGAGGTGTTTCACGTTCTTTCAACTCTTCTAGGTCATGATCGTGTATTCTTAGTTTATTGCAAATTTCCCCTATCTGTTTCTTGTTCTCATCCTTATTCTTATCCACCTGAAAACATATTTGTTCGTGGATGTCATGTATCCTTCCTACTCTATCATTTATTTCGTTAGAAGCCTCTTCTCTTAGACGGGTTTCAGTTCTAATATTCTTGTCCAACTTTCCTATCTTGTCATCTACCTCTTCCTTATTGTCGATAATCGTTCCCCATAACTTATCATTTTCTCGGTGCATGCTGTTACTTAATTCTTCCTTCGTTTTCTCCATTTTATGCACTAACTTCTCCTTATCGTCCTCCCACTTATTCAGTTGTCTATCGATACTTTCTTGTAGCCGTCTCATATCCTCCTTCCTTTCTTCCTCTGCTTCTTTCCTATTTTCTTCAAGCTTGTTGAATTTTCTATCAATATTTTCCTCAGCTTTTATTCTATTTTCTTCTGCTTCTTTCCTATTTTCTTCTGCTTCTTTCTTGTCTTGCTTTCTATTTTCTTCCGCTTTCATCAGCATGGCGATTATCATGTCCACGTCTAAGCTTTTGCTTTCCTAACTGGACTTCCCCCTTCTTGTTGTGTTTCAACATCCTTTTCTACTTGTTCCATCTTTGTAACTAGATCCTGTCTTTTCTCTTTTACCTCAATATCTTTAGGTCCGTAAACTTTTCCTGATCTAGTTACCCTACGATCTTGCATTAACTAGTTGTATTAACTAAATTTGCCCCTTTTTATAAAATTCCTAACACTAATGAACACAATAAACAATAAACAATAACTAATAACAAATAACAATGAACAATAAATGAAAAAAAATGAAAAACTAAATATCTATAAAATTTTTTTGTACTTTTATATCCAAAACTTCAAACTAAATCGTGCCCACACGTTGCGGTGCCAATAAATTGTAATGTTAATTGTAGTTGATTTATGTTAACTTTACTATATTCAAATGGGGAAAGGGTTCAAATTTTAATGTTATGTAATAATGAAGAAGTTATTTATTTTATTTTAAATGTTATTATTGCACCAAACTAGCTCAGGGATCTCAATGGGGATAGGGTTCAAGGATTTAGTTGAAGATAATATATTTTGTATAAGAAATATCCTATACTTAATTGAATTTGACGTATAAAATTTGCTCTGAATAAGTTTTGCTTTCTAACGCATGCGTTACTGACTTTAAGTGAAAATAATTAAAACTGTCAAAATTGTCAAATAATTAAGAAATTTTAATGTTTGGATCAAAATGTGAAAATTTAGAAAAGAAAAGGAAAAGATTTGCTTCACAGGTGTTTACACAGGTAAATAATTGAAATTCTTAATTAATAACATAAAACAAATATAGATTGCAGGGAAATACCAATAACAGGGTTATAAAAAATTTTAAAACTCACAGATACAATCCTTCCTGTCGATTGAAAGATGTCTTCAAACTTCAGCTGGAGGCAGGCAATGTTCACTCGGATGTTGTTGTTACGAATATCCAACTGCTATCTCGGTTCTCGAAGACACCAACCTCCAATCTTCAAGATGTTTTCTTTTCCAAAAACGGCAACCTCCAAACACTTATTTACTATGGTAACTTTTATTAAAAATGGTTTTAAATCTTTATGACTGATTTCGTTTAAAATGTATTATTAGTATCCAAGATTTTTGTTAACACAATTTTATTTTAGTTACCGAAAATATAATATTTATTAAAGAGGAATTGTCCGGATAAATAAAACAACTTTTCACCAAATAAAAATGGAATTTAATTTGGTATATCAGTATTATTTTAAATCGGAAAACATGAAAACAAATTTTACACAAAATCGTGACATCAATTAATCGTACAGCAATAATTTATTAACAACGACAGGTATCGGTGACCGAACTATTTAAATTTTGACCGAAGTTATAAAAACAAGTGCTCTCGAAATTATTCGTACGTAAACTTTCTCGACGAAAATAAATTAGGTTATGTAAACACAAATTTAGCAACACTGTTTTAATCTTTTCACTTTTGAACAAAAACTGGAGAGAATGACTTCCTGAGCTCTTGCTTTTATAGGTTTCTGGTTGCTACAGAAATTTCAATTTTTTACAGCCATATTGCAAAATTTACAATGAATGTGATTGGCTAATCAAAATTAAGAATTGTACAAAATGGAATTTTGGCCGTAACTTTCTTATACATGGTCGGAAATGAAATTTAAAAACAGAAATGAAAACTATGTGAAATTTCGAATAAAAGGACACCGAATAAGCAATAAATCCTACCACTAATAAACGAAACAACTTAATCTAATCAAAATAAGCTACTAACTATACACCCTTACAAGCTACACTAAAATTACTTGCGAAAATGGAATTCTGAGGACAATTTACATAAGAAAACATATCTTTTAAATTCAAAACATTTACTTTAATGAAAATTTTAAGTTTTTGTAAATTATCTAGAATTCAACTTAGATTTAGCAAAATTTTGCGGATAAAAACGCTGTATCCTTATAAAAACTTATTTATATTGTGAAAGAACATCTATTATTTGCTTTAAGAGCAAAAACTAAATCTAATAATATGTAAAAAGTATAAAATTATGTGAAAAATCTAAAATTTACAACGTAACCATACTTAAATTTTAAATATGAAATAAATTCATATTAAAATATGTTTTAGCACTTTAAATGTTATGTTTAAGGTTTGTACAACTTGTCTTTATTGTTCACACTACTTATTTGCAATGCATAATGTTATTTAGTCTTGCATTGAAAATGTCTCATCGTCTAACACTGTTTTGGGATTTTACACTATAAATTGTACGGCACTATAAATGTTTGTATGCCAAAATGTTCTAAATGTCTTTCTTGTTGTGAATCATTTATTATAAGTTTTGTCACTAATTCACTAACAAAAATGTGTCGAAAATTGTCTATACTATCCATATTATAACCCTTTTAACTAAATTTTTGTATTTCCTGCTTTTAAAAACTAAACATACCTTATCCCTAACATAATCCTAACTACATAGTCCATGTTTAAACACCTGTGAAATGTCTACTTGCCAAATTACCTTTGAAAATTGAATTTTATTGTAAACATTGCACTACTAAAATGACTCTACGAAAACGGTGATATTTAACATCTTTGACAATTTTGGTAGCAACAATTTGCTTTTTATGATGAAACCAAACTTAGCAAATGATATTCAGATCAATTTATACCAAATAAATTTATTTTAAACACATCGTGAACCAGATTTATGTAAAATTGTGTCTCGCACTTGTATCGAGCCAGAAATTACCCCTTTTATGACCCAAATGTCATGTAAGCTGTCCGATACTTCTATTACCTCTTTCTAAACATCTCAATATATATATATATAATAATGATTCATTGTCACTAAACATGTCCTAGTTTTTAGTTAACCAAATTCATTGGTAAGACAGTGATCACTTTATTACACCCTGAATTAAGCAGGTTGTAGACAAAAATATAGTATTAAATGCTTATTTGTATTCGAAAATAATGTACAAGTATTAGATATTGGTTTTCGAAATCGCTTTACCAATTATAATGAATTAGTCATTAGGTATAGTTTTCCTAAGCTTAAAAGGAACAGAATTTAGTAATGTTTTGAGATGAAAAGCATGGCGTACCCAGTTCACGTGAATTCAAGATATATATCCGTCAAAACGTATTAATAGAACAAAATTCATAAAGACAAAGCAAACTCCATTAATAAATTAAGCTTTGATCAGTCACACATTAAGCGATTCAGTTATAAAGCTAAGAAAATTCAAAGCTCTCTTCTTTCATTCACGAGAATCATCTTTTACCTGAAGCGAAAGGGAAGACGAAATTAAATTTGATAGCATAAAATGCACAACTCGGACTCGACCTTCCCATTTCAGAAATCCCGTTTGAGAAATAACTTTCCATTTTTTAGAAACTTCGAAATGTAAATGGTAATGAAAAATTGTGAAATTAGTATAAGAAACTTAGGAACAAAATCATGAATGTCGATGATGGATTTATTAGTTAAAACTAAATGTAACAGAGGTGTTAATTACGCACGTGGTCGAAGTTGCAGGCAAAATTACAAAAAAGTAACTGTAGAAGAAATTTCAACCTTTTTAGACCCAGCGGAAAAAATTATATAGTTGATAATATTTTGATTAAGCATGGTCTGAAGTTTTACAATTTTCTCCTTACCATTGGAAATATAACCCTATTGAAATGACATGGGGTTTTTGTAAAAATCATAACAATAAGCAAATATGTTCTGACCGTCCATAGAAAGATAGCGTTCAGAATTTATAGCTTGAGGCTTTATCCAAATGTTCTCCTACAATCTGGCAACATTTTTATTCGCACACGGAAAAGATTATATCAAATGATTGTGATATGTCATTATAGCACTAGGAGAATTCGATTCAGATTCAGATAGTGATATGGATTCAGATTCTTCTGGTGATATAATGCAGACCCCACTGTTTGGCATCAAAATTTTAGTAAAAATACATGTAAATCTTTGGTTTTAGTCAGGTCTTGTCCATGGATACGAAAGCAGTAATCTTGTGGTCAATTCCACTTGGCTACGACTAAAATGGATACATTTCTGGTTATTTACTTTCATGTGTACTTAACAGTCAAGAAAAGAACAACGTAGTAAATCTTATCACGAAATCAAAACTTCACATTGGATTACTTATGAAAAAGCGTATTCCCTGCATAGTTCTCTCCTGTTTTTTTTAACCTAGATTTGATTAACAAAACATCTCATTAATCATTATATTAGATAAGACACGATGTTGTCATTTGAGACCAATCTAAAGAATATAAGTGCAATTTCCGTTTTATGTGTTTTACACGTTCGCTGCTTATCAATTTTTAATGGGCACCGGTGGTGCTGAGACAGAAAAAACCTTTGTTTGGAAATATTTATGTTTTTTCGAATTATTGATCTAGTGTAGTTCTTTTTTATGTAGTTTTTTCAATTTTTCTTTTGCAAAAAAAAACACGACGCACACGTGGCGGCTTGAGCACACGGCCAAACTGTTAATCGAGCAGTGCTCACCGAAGCCTGCGTGGAGTCACTAGGGACTGTTTATCAAATCTCTTTATTAGATTATTGCAGTCATTATTATTACACAAATCGTGAGAAAAATAAACAACAATAAACTAGAACTTAAAAGATATAAAATAGAATTTTAGAATACAGTTTTATAAATAAATAAAAAAAACAAATAAAATATTAATCCTGAATAAAATGTAATAAATTGAAAAATCTAAGTCCATTTTTCAACTAAAACCATCAAAAATATATTTTGGCCACTAGGTACAGGGTGTCCCAACGATAGAGTAAAGTAAGTTTATGCTTAACTAGAATTGTTTGTGTAAATATTGTATGGACCATGGGGTAGAGGTAAGAAGTGTGCATTTTTTTTAAGTATTGGAAGTTATACAGGGTGTGCCAGAAAAGCAGGACGTGAAAAAGTATGATTTTTTAAATAAAACACCCGTATTTGATTTTAGTTTTAATTCTACGTGTCCATACAAACATATTTTGTCATACAAAAGATTGGCTGAAAGTTTTAGTTCTTGAGATATTCGCGTTTAAAGATTATTATGGTCATTTTCGTGGGGTTGATGAATGGGCAATTGTTCCGTTATTTCACAATAAAAAATTGATATTTCGTGTGAAAAATGAGTGATATTATACTAACGTTTAGACCGAGTAGTATTTCTAATTTTCTCAACAGGGTGTTTGTTATAACCATTCAAATTTGAAAATTCTCAAATTAAAAAAATCAGTTTTTTTAATTGCACACCCTATATATTTTTATTTCATTTTATTCGGGATTAAAAATCTATCATTTTTGTCAAATATATCCTATATCTATCTTTGATAGTTTTCGAGTAATTTCGATTTTTCACACTAGCTACTTTATTTTCGATAACATTGCATTGCATGGATCTTGGTAGCCATGGAAAATAATAATTGCGTTACTAAGATACAAAGGTTTCCTACTTGGAATAAACACATATTAAATTTGTCGTTTTCGCATTTAACTTGTTATCAATTCTTGTATCAATTATAGATTATTCGACAAATGAATTAATTGATATGATATACGTGTTGGGCGAGGCTGAAAAACCCTTTATTGGCACAACGAATCTACAAAATGAAATATCCTGAACGTCGAATACCTACTACTGTTGGCTTGGAAAATTTGATGGATAGATTTGATTCTAGCGGTAGTGTTAAATACTTCAAACGTAAAGTTGTTAATAAAAGGGCAGCTAATGAAGAAAAAGAACTTGAAATATTATTAAATATTCAAGAAAATCCCCAAGTGAGTTCTAGAACATTAGCGACGATATGTGATACCTCCAAATCAAACGTGAATCGAACAACGCTGAAGTATAAGTACCATCCCTATCACATTGAGCTTCATCAAGAATTGCGAGAAGAGGATTTTGCAAGACGAATTGAATTCTGCAATATCATTAATCAACGGCTGCAATTAAATAACTTTTGTGCTCCATAATGTTTTCCGATGAGGCGACGTTTAAAAGTAATGGGTTGTAAATCGGCATAATATGCACTATTACGCCATTGATAATCCATTTTGGCTACGAAGTTCAAAACCAAAATCATTGGTCACTAAATGTGGTGTGGTATACTTAATGACCAAATTATCGGTCCCTATTTTTTGATGATCCATTAACGGGCCGCAGCTATTTGCATTTCTTACGTGAAGAATTGCCTGTGTTACTTGAGGATATCAATTTAGAAGGACGACTAAATATGTGGTTGCAACAGGATGGTGCACCTCCACATTTTATCGGGACTTAAGGGAATTCTTGAACCAGCAATACCCGGAGAAATGGATAGGACGTAATGGCTTTATATTATGGCCACCAGGTCATGCGATTTAACTCCACTGGATTTTTCCTATGGGGATACATAAAAGATCGGTGTATATTATTAAACCTACAACAAGGAGGACATGAAAATAGAATTCGCGAAACTTGTCGCACAGTGACCCTCTTATGTTATCCGAAGTGAGACAGAACATGAGAAAAAGGCTCAATATGTGTATTCAGCAAGAAGGCCGTCTATTTGAGCATTTACTAAGACGCAATGTTGAATAATTATTGAATTACTGTTTCTCATTAATAAAAACTGTTAATATTCTCGCTTAGGTGGTTTGTTTTATTTCGTCGCAATTGTTTTCCATGGCTACCAAGATCCATGCAATGCAATGTTATCGAAAATAAAGTAGCTAGTGTGAAAAAATCGAAATTCCTCGAAAACTATCAAAGATAGATATAGGATATATTTGACAAAAATGATAGATTTTTTAATCCCGAATAAAATGAAATAAAAATATATAGGGTGTGCAATTAAAAAAAAAAAAAATTTTTTAATTTGAGAATTTTCAAATTTGAATGGTTATAACAAACACCCTGTTGAGAAAATTAGAAATACTACTCGGTCTAAACGTTAGTATAATATCACTCATTTTTCACACGAAATATCAATTTTTTTTATTGTGAAATAACGGAACAATTGCCCATTCATCAACCCCACGAAAATGACCATAATAATCTTTAAACGCGAATATCTCAAGAACTAAAAACTTTCAGCCAATCTTTTGTTTGACAAAATATGTTTGTATGGACACGTAGAATTAAAAACTAAAATCAAATACGGGGTGTTTTATTTAAAAAAATCATACTTTTTCACGTCCTGCTTTTCTGGCACACCCTGTATAACTTCCAATACTTAAAAAAAATGCACACTTCTTACCTCTACCCCATGGTCCATACAATATTTACACAAATAATTCTAGTTAAGCATAAACTTACTTTACTCTATCGTTGGGACACCCTGTACATATTTTATGAAAAAAAAGGAACTATAAGTGTTAACAAAAAATTTCTGGAAAATATGTGTCTAATATATTATTGATTATTGTGAAATTCCTTTAAGCAAGGATCGCAGTCTTCTGTTGCCTGGGCCCGTTTCTAATTTAAATGGATCGTGTTGAAACATTTGGTCTTTTTTGGATTGACCTGGCTTCTCTTTGGATTCGTTTTCTGGTACCATTGCTTCAACTACTGATTCACGATACTCTAGGAACGACATATTTGGTCTAGAATATTTGTTGTATAACATATAGGAATTATACAACATGGTCTCAATTATGTGAATTCCGACTTTTTTATACCATCGTATAGTTTTACGATGAGAGGGATAGTAGAACTGCAATTGATCTTGTAGATCTATACCCGACAGATATTAGTTGTGCAACAACTGGGGCTGGTTTAACTTTATTATCTAAATAAAACTTCTTCCAAGGTATTTTCATACTCTGTAGTAATATAGAGTACCTCTCGTTTGTCCTTCCATTTACCTACACACACATATTTCCCCCATAACGATGAACGGATTCATCAGGCTTTAATTTTGCCTTACTTACGTCTTCGAGAGTTTGTAGTAATTATCCATGTATAAACTATGCCCTTATCCCAGTAATTTCTCATATGATGAAAGACTACATTAGCGGCATGTCCTCTACCGCCAGAATTATCAAGTTTCGCAGTATATATTTGCATTTTTAAAGCAATGCAACTCGACTCGGTGAGCAAATAAAATTTAACACGTACTCTTTTTTTTATGTACTGCCGGAATGCAAGACGGCGGCGCCATAAAAGCATCGATTCATCTAATGAAAGGTTCTTGTCAGGGGAGTAAACTAATTCCATTTTATTGTTAAAAAGTTCAGTAAGGGCCGAAGCTTGTATAATCTGTCATTTTCCAAATCTTGAAATTTTCAACAGAATGAAGACACCGCGAAATAAGTAAATATCGGTCTCTGCTCATATATTTTCTGATAGGCAAATTGAGAAAACGATTGGTACGCCAATATTCTCACAATCTAGGTAATTGAAGAATTCCCATAAAAATTGTAAGCCCCAAAAATAACGTGATTTCTTCTTTATCTACTGGTTTCCATCGACTAATTCTAGAGTTGGCTCCAGACGGTTCATTTAGTAACACGTGTTCTGCGTAAATATTCGTTTGTCGACCTAATATTCCAAAGAACTCGTCGTCGGCCAAAAGCAAAAAAAATCAATGGGCTTGCCTTCACCAGGTATTGGTACCTTTAATTCTTACTTTCCAGTAAACACAATTTTCCTAAGATTTGGAGTGTTTTCTGTCCATAATAATTTATGTTCATTTCCCACATTCTCCATCCGCATCATCTAACAACTCCATCTGGCTTTGCATTTTTGGGCTGCACACACGTGTCCACCAACAGATTTTGATATATTCATAATGCTAAGGAAAGCACACCAGAATAATTTCACAGCTAGTAATAATAATTAATTTTAATGCACCAAACACAATAACCACGAGATAAACACACGCTACCACTGGACTATGCGACGTACCCACGTGCTTTCTACCTACGTCAATGAGGCTTTTTCAAGGATTTAGCACCGAATGGCGGACATGCACGACGATATACGTCAACTACTCCCGCCAACGAGAGATATGCTGCTGATTGTTTTATATGCGGTGGCTCGGGTAAGTATTGCTAGGGCGCCACGTGTTCGACATGAGCAGCGAACGTGCAAAGAAAGTCTAAATAGCATGAACAACTATATTGCAACGTTGCATTAGTTTCTCTTTAAAAACATAACCCACAATTTTCAGTAGCCAAGCTACGGTAGTGATTTTTTGCTCTTTTTACAGTGCTAGAAACACTTTCCCAGTTTTCTATGGTCTGCTCTAATGCAAAATAAGATGGAACAAAGTATATCTTAGGTTTTCATTGGTACTGTTTAATGATTATTGTATTAAAATATTATACATTTTTGTTTAAACATTTTTATATAACGGGGCATGGCATTCTAAAACCATAGTTTTCAGCAATCAATCATGAAACTCATTGTATTAACAATTTGGTTATGGATATTTGTAACCCTCTTCAAAATGGTATTAATAACTAGAAGTACATATTTCAATTTTAAGAGTGGCACACGTTTATCAAAATAGAAATGTACATACTTTCTGTTAATAACACAAATCTTATCTTGCTATCAATTTCTTAAAATAGATGTAACCACTCATCAGATAGTGTTATTCGCATTTTTTCGTCAAATATAATAATTAGTTAACTGTTTGAAAATCATCCAGGTGTAACTTCGCTGTAATTGTTAATCATGATGATTGGTTTGTCGGTATTATATTTATTGAGAACATCCTATAATTAATTAAACAATTTGGTTACGCTCGTTTCCTAAATCGCATTTTTGTTCATCCAAAAAATTTTTTGGGTGTTATCTCTTAATTAATGTCACCAATAGTTGCTTTACATATTTTATATTTTTGTATTAATTATAATTATTAACTATACAGAGTGTGTCAATATTACACAGACATTTCGGTCAAGAAAAATTAGGTAAAGCATAGGTACTAGAATTCTACATAGCTAAATTGCAAGGTACTTGTTATTGAATTAAATTGATTGACTAGCTCAATGATACTAAACAAATTGTAAAAAATGCTGACATTTAAGATTACCCAATTCCCGTTAATATTAAGACCAAAAATTTATAAATACATAATAATTTAATAAAATATAGTAAGCCGTGACTTGATATGAAATCATATGTTACATTGGTTAGCTACGTTAATAAGGAACTGAGATTAAAAAAAGTTATTTTGAATTCTGAGGCTTAGTTATTTCAGTTGTAGTAAAACATGGTTCATCAATATTTTTTGTCGTTTTACACATAAGCTATATTAAATTATCTTAATATTTCTATATACCTCTCATTTATCTAATTGGACGTTTATAACATAATTTAGTTAATAATAGTTAATTGTCCAGCAAATCATTCACCTAAATGCTGAAAGTTATAGGAAAGAAAGATGTTGATGTCTTAACTCTACGGAGGGTTATGAAAAATTGACCTTGCTTTCTAGAAACATTATATAGGTTCCACCCTCCTATGCCTAATTCCAGCTATAGTGGTGCTAGAAACATCGTTGAAACGCATACTTCATTTATAATTGATTTTTGACTGCCCTGTGTGAAAAGTGAATCAAATTATTTTTATTGGGCTTTGTAACACTACCTTAGAAACAATTGTTATCGTCTCTAAAAGGGCAAGGAAAATAGGAATTTCTTCTCTAGTGAGTAAGCAAAAAAAGACGATGTTGCCATGTTAATCATTACATTTAAAATTGAAAAATATCCACGCCAATTTTTTCTTCGCTGTATAGGTTTTTTTTCAAAACTTATGTTCATCAGCAATGGTCACGCAGTGGAAACATTTTTAGCTTTAGTATATGTTCTTCTAATGATGATGAGCGAAGGCGAACCTATAGTATTAATTTCTACTTAATTTAAGATTATTAACCTACAAAACCAAAAAATCGAAATCGAAAATTAACCTAAAAAATGAACAACATAGTTTACATTACTTGCTACGTACATGTCAAGTATTGTAGCGAACTTCATTACGATAATGATATAATTTTAATTTTAGTATTGGAACAAAATTTATGTAAAACGCGACAAGAGTGTCTCGTTCAGTTGACACTCTCGCTATGCTCGTTCGTGTGTTAAACTTTGAACATAAATTAAATTGTACAAATACTGTTGCTATTATTTTGCTTTATTCAATTTTGCTAAGATTGAATCGTGAAGTACAATACCGGGTATAAGTTTTAAGGTTAATTTAAAATTGATATCTGTTTCAGCAATGATCATAAAGGTTTTACACTAGAAGTTTATTTCATAAAAAATGTAATAACTTCATTCACAAAACAACTGCATATACACACACGCACGCATGCACGCAAACGCACACAAACAAGCACGCACGCATGCACACATACACAAACACACGCATACAAGCATGCGCGCACGCACACACACACAATCATAAATACAGACATACACACTAAAATTCACAAATACACAAACTACAAGCACACAAGCTCACAAACTACAAACACAGAAACACAGACGTCCAAACACGCGAACACCCGAACACCGAAACGTACAATCTCACATTAAAAACGCACTAACATAAACACACACTAACAGACACAAATACACAAACACAAATACACACACACACACACACATAAACACACAAACACGCAAACACAAACACAAGCACAAACACAAACAAACACAAACACACACACACTCGCACCCACGCACTCGCACCCACGCACGCACGCATGGACGCACCACACCACACACCTCCCTCACCACTCACCACACACACCACACACCACCACCACACACCACACACACCACACCACACACGACTACACACGCACACACGACACACGCACACACGACACACGACACCACACACACACACACACGACACACACGACACACACACACACACACACACACACACACACACACACACACACACACACACACACACACTAACACAAACACAAACAAAACAAACACAAACACAAACCACAAACACAACACAAACACAAACACACAACACATCAAACACACATACACACTAAAACACACAAACACAAACACAAACACACAAACACAAAACAAACACACAAACACACAACACACAACAAACACAAACACACAAACACAAAACACAAACACAACACAACACAAAACAAACACACAAACACAAACACACAAACACAAACACACAAAACACAAACACAAACACAAAAAAACACACAAACACAAAACACACACAACACAAAACACAAACACACAAACACAAACACACAAACACACAAACACACAAACACAAACACAAACCAACACAAACACACAAACACAAAACACAAACACAAACACACAAACACACAAACACACAAACACACAACACATAACACACAAACACACAAAACACAACAAACACAAAACAAACACACAAACACACAAACACACAAACACAAACACACAAACACACAAACACACAAACACACAAACACACAAACACACAAAGATACAAACACACAAACATACAAACACTCAAACATACACAACCAAACCACTAACACGCAAACACCGAAACACACAAACAGACCAACACTCAAACACACATACAAGTATACAAACGCACAAACACAAATACGTAAACCGCAAACACACAAACACGCAAACACAAACATACAAACACACAGACATACACTCAAACACACGAGCACACAAACACCGAGACACACAAACAGTCCAACACAGAAACACAAACATACAAACAGGCAAACACCGAAGCACACAAACACACTGTTATGTATTGATAGCAATGAAATATTGTGTTGGGAATACTGTACGTTGCGTAGTTGAATAAATACAATGCAGTCGTGATTTATTCATGTGTAACACCAATACTTAACAGTGGCTACGAGGATAAAATATATTCACACACGTTGTTTTTAGAAACTTTAATAACAGATAGAACAAATACAACTCAAATGTGATAACCAGTTGTTTAAATTTGAAATACATTCAGGGTCGAAACATTCAATTGTTTCTGAAGGTTTATACAAGAAAATGTTTTCTTATCGTAAAATAATAGAAAATGATTTAATATTAAAAGATTATACAGGGATTAGTATTGTACCTATTGGACAAATTGTTTGGAACATTCAGTGTAAAACCTCATTATTTGAAAATGTTCCTATTTATGTAATAAAAAATGGTGGGCCACAGAAATCGCAGAAATTTATAATTTGAAATCTTCAATTGAAAATATTAGTTGTAAATTTCAATAATTTTTCGCGAGAAATTGGGAACATTTACAAAAGGTGAAATAAACTTAAAAAGTAAGGAAGGTTGTTAAGCCGCGGCCGGTGCCTTTTGCGTTTTAAACATAATGTAGAAGAGCAACTCAATAGGTGCAAAATCGTTCTAATTCCCATTGAGAGTAGCGATTGAGCTAAGTGGAATTGGGTCTGTTTAACTGTCAAGACGGATTCGAAAAGGCCAAAGATATGATTTTATCAAGATAAATATTACCTAGAGCATTATGATCCTGATAAAAATATAAAATTAATTTGTGATGCGTCGTCAAATGCAATAGGCGCTGTAATTGCACACATGTATTCAAACGGAATGGAACGCCCTACCGCATTTGCATCACATGTGTTTAAATACTCTCAAATCGACATAGAAGGTATAAGTCTAATGTTTGGTTTGAAAAATTTATCAAGTATTTATGCGATAGGCATTTCATACTCGTAACTGATAATAGACCATTGTTGTCTATCTTCGGATCGAAAAAAGGAACTCCAATTAGATTCCAATTACAAAGATGGGCATAAATATTAGGTAGACTATTTGTCTAAAACAGAAATTGAAAATAAAGGAGATTGTTTGCATTTTGAAACTAGCTACTTAAATTATTTTTAAGAAAATGAATTTCATATAAATTGGAAAACAATCAAATTCTATACTAGAACCGATCCGTTATTATCAAAAAGTTTAAATTCTGTTTTGTCAAGATGGCCAAATAAAATAGATGATAAGGAACGTCAACCATTTGCAAATCATAAGCTGAGCTAACGGCTGAACAGTATTCTCTGCTGTGGGGTTATCGTATAATAATTCCATGAACATTTCGCAATAAAGTCTAGGGTGGACGGACATCCTCCGTAGTTAGCAGTGTGCAACCTGATGCAGTTGCAGCACTTTGGATCTCCCGTTTCCCGGGTCTTCGAACATTCCTTGGTGTGATGCGCCCCCGCACACTCACACATCTAGGTTGGGCGTGGCATTCGTTTGTAATTTGCCCGAACAGTTGACACTTGTAGCACTATCCTATTCCGTTTTTGTTGTGGGGCGACTCCACTCGCACCCGCAAGTATCCGATCGTCGTGATGTTGAAGATCTCCTTGGCCCTTTCACTCCTCTCAAGGTGGACCAGTTCCATGGCAGTTTATCTGTGTTCGCGTCCGGAGAACATTCTGCTGAACTTCTGGACGTCAAACCCCATGGATATGAGATCATCCCATCGTCTTGCGGGATGCCCTTGATGACCACCTTCTAGAAGGTAGACGTTGAACTTCACGCCGATGTTGTCTACTGCAGTTGTTGCCGTCCAGTAATCTTCAAGGGTCTTGAGGATCACTCTGATTCCGTCGTTGGAAGTTCTTGTTGCCTTTGGTGTTATCCCAACTGAACTAGTTTCTTCATCATCTTAGAGTAATCCTCCGGTCGGTTGATTTGTCGGTCTTCTTAATTTTGAGTTTGATTGACTCGCTACTCTTCGTTTGTACGCTTCCGGTTGCTTACTTTATCTTCCTGTCGCAGGTTTTCTTGTTTTCTTGGTTGAACTTCTGTCAGCTTCATTCTTTCATGGAGTTTTTCGGTTATCCTTGTCTTTATTGATTTTTGTGCTTTCGCTTTCGTCCACGTCTTGGTCTCTTCTTCGAGACCAGTTGTGTTTTAAACCACACACTTCCGGTGGAACGGTCTTTGAGTTCTAAGGTTTAAATAAAGTTTAGTTACTCGTTTCTCATACGTCGTATGTTCTTTTTAAATGATATCGCCAAAGGCGTTTAGAATGCCTATGAACACTCTCACAAAACACGTGTGTTCTGTTCAAGAGCTCGCATAGAACTTTTTCCACTCCGTGGGAATACTGTACGTTGCGTAGTTGAATAAATACTCTGTTAGAATGCAGGCGTGTTTCATTCATGCGAAATACTAAGTGTGGCCTGCGAAGAGTAGTAGCAACCCCGCCTATGACTATTCCACAACACGTCATTCAGGCTCATACGACATAAGGATGTTTACATCACTCATAACCGCTCTAACAACCGGGTACCGATAGCGCACACCTTACTGTACGCTCATTGCCCTTCCGCGACTTCTACCAAATTCGTCATCTTACATTTCAAGAAACCTGTCATACCTCTTTATTCATAAATTCTCTTAAACTGTCACGGCAACAACGAGAAAGTTTCCGTGTACACGAAGTAAAAAGGTATCCGTCAGCAAGAACGAATCGTGAAAATCTTGGGTCGTTAAATGCGTAGGATAAATGTGGTGATTGCCGGCCCCCTAATCAATTTTGCCAATATCATATTTATTTTTTGTATAGGATTGACGGAAATTGAGCCAACTTGAACAAAATCAAAAATACAAAAGTTATAATATATATTTTTCAAATGCATTGATAGCCGTCACTACCCAACCGTCGGCGGCGTAATTTTTAAAGGTAAAAGCCAAACACAAAAAATCCACGTTCGTTTTCGAACATTCCTCGTGGGCCCACTACCTACATGAACAGCACTGTAACCACAGCATTGTTCCTATCATCTTCACCTGCTCTATTAACCTTACACAATTCCGTTATTGCTGTGTTCTTATGAACACTATTATCGTCTCTGCCACCAGTTTCGTTATTAACAGCACGAAGAGATTCTCCGGATGCCTGTGCAGAAGCAAATGAGAGAGCAGGAGCAGTGTTCTACGTTGAAAAGGTTGGGATTCCTGGGAAATATTCCTATTCGTTGAAAGCCTTTGGTTGCTTTTTCCGGAGTAGCGACTCGATCATATGCTTTATTAAATATCTCTGCTATTTCATTTGTAATTATTCTCTCGCCCACGTGACTTTTTAAATAACTAGAATACTCGCTATTGTAGGCAGTTTTTAATGAAGAATAAAAGGAAACATCTAAAGATTGTAGTATTATGTGATGTGTGTGATGGTATGGTTACGATAATTCTATTGTCTTTACAGAAGTTATAAGCTTCTAGTATACAGTTGTTATCAACCAGCTAACACTGGATTTTCTTTACTTGACTTAATGAATTTTTGAAAGTGATCGAGCCATTGTACAAACAAAGTTTCATTGATCCAATCATTTTCTGAACAGCAGTTGAGTGCGCCTGATGGACCATTCCTTTTCAATTTTGTTTTCATCCTTTTAAGGAAAGACATAAGTACCTGAAGACAACTTGGTAGTTGTTTCGGCAATAGTAATGAAGCCCACTTTTCTTTGCCCTTTTTCTGCGTTTCAACCAATTTCTGTACCGTTGTATTGGCGGTTCGCCGGAATTGAAAATTTTCTTTCATAGGAGCAAATTTATATTTCTCCATCACCATCGCTAGATTTTGGAAAAAGCGAGAAACTTCATCTTTATTAAAAGCAGTGACTCTAGTGATGCTAATCGCCTCATTTTCTCAAAAAAATGTTAGTGTTTCCTTTAAGAAACATCTAAGCCATGCTTTACCAGCAACCTCACTTTGTTTACAAAAAGAATGTATTATGGTATTTTCTTTTCCGTGGGTGAACGCGCAACGATTAATTTCATGAGGTGATATCCCATAAAAAAGCTTGGAAACTTTTATAGCTTAGTTTGCGAGATTTTCTTCATCCTTTTTGGTAAATACCGAAGAAGGTCGCATTGAAGGCCCCTTGGCGTTTCCATGTTTTCTTCTATCTTGTACAGTACTTTTTGCAATGCTAAATGTTTTCGGAACCTCCTGGTAAGTAAGTATACTGGAGAAAAAGAAAACATTAATTAAATGCGGGTAATGACAACCCGCCGGCATATCCCGTGCGGCGCATTAAATATTCGTAGAGCATGAAATTTAAAAGTTAAAAACAAGCGTTTTATCCACTTTCGAATGTTGATAACACTTACATCACCTAACGCTAAATCGCGTTTATCTATGTAACAGACCATTATTACATCTGACAGCCGCAAAATTGTAAGCTTAACATATAGCTCTGTGTGTCACAGGATCAAAGGATTGGTTTACAGTAGAAAAACCTATCGGCCGGAATTACTCTCATGGACGGCAATCCCCAACCGTACCCTATATGTTTAAATATTTCCAGTTAAAATGAGATATGCAATTGCAATTTTCTCAAGTTTTCTAGGTTCTTTTTGCTCTATCTAACCATTTGAAAACGTAAATTTTGCAAAATATGCAAGTTTTTGAGATAGCGCCACCTAGCGATATAACTAATATGTTAAAATGTGACGCACTGAAAGCTCTTCTAAACGAGATCAACTTCACCCAATTCGGTTAAGCCAAACCGGAGTTATGAACATTGCTCGAAATAAGGATGTAACCTAATCCCTGAAGCATTTTTATTGAGAAAATTCTGAACGTTACAATAATAATATTTTTGGACGTATCTTTCCTCGTAATTTTTTGAGAAAACCATATCTTTGTTTTGGTGCCACTATTACGCCCTGAAAATATTATCCAGCGATTTATCTCAGCCACTTTTATTAAAAATACTTATTTTTGTAAAGCTGTGAGATGAATAGTTTCTGAGATACAAACGACTACCTCTCTGAATGAGACACCCGGTACATACTTTAAACGTGTGGAGTAAGATATATACTGGGTTTCACAGGGTGGCCGTTCGTTAGAAGTTTTTGTGATTAGAAAAACATAGAATTCTGAATTGTTGGACTCCAGGATTATTCAATATTCTTTTTCATTTTAAAATATTTTCAAAATCATGTTGATTTTATGTCAAAACAGCATTAGGTCACAGATTCATTAGGTATCTTCTTACAGTTCTAGAGATTTTGTTCATTTTCTCAAGCACAGTTGAAGATGGAGAATATTGAAGAATATTCCAATAACGATTTGTTAAATGTGTTTTATACGTATGGTGAATGTGGACGAATTGTCAGGCGAACATGCAGATTATTCAACGAACGATATCCGGTACCCCCTAAGGGCAACTCGAAATCACTTAAAGCCCATAATAGATAATGAAGGTAACGAGGTGAATGTGTTGGCTTATTTTCAAGCTTATCCAAGGACTTCAACTCTAGCAGTAGCGCCGGATTTCAAGGACATCAGTCCACAGAATACTAAGAAAACATAAAATGCATTCTTTTTCTGAGATTACTGGGCACCGATTACGTCTTGGTGATGAGACACGACGAGTCGACTTATGTGAGTTCACGTGCATAGATATAACCGAATATCCGAGATTTCAGATCATGTGGACTGATGAATCAAAATTCTGCAGGCAAGGGATAATAAATCGCTGAAATAATCACTACTGGGCACAAGATAATCCACATGTCACAAGGGAACATAACCACCATCACCACTTTAGTTTTAATTTTTTTTTGTTTAATTATGGACTGTAGAGTGGCATATCAAGTGTACGATGAAAATTTGAATGGGGCTAGATATCTGCAGATATTTAGAGTTTGTTAGCGATTTCCTAATTGCCCCACTTCCACGTGACAGAACGCACAGTTTTTATTAGCTGGATGGTGCTCCAGTACATTCCACTGCAGCAGTTTACCTTGATATTCAAGGATCGGTGGATTGTCCACACAGACCCGGAACTGGTCACCTAGATCACCCGATTTGACGCGCTCGGATTTTACCTCTGGGGAGTATAAAAAGTACTTTAGACCTGTACAAACTAGAGAGGAATTATGAATCGTGTTCACCATGCGTTTACTGATCTAAGTCCAGACGAACTTCGCAGGAGGTCTTCGCGAGGGGTATATGAGTCATTCAATGTTCATACGAAAATGGCGGTCGTATAGAACAATTATTGTAATTTTACATTCATTTACTATTTCGTATCATTAGGATCCAATTTTTTGTTTACCATTAGTTATTACGTTCTAAATGTTGTTATGTTCCTGTTTTGTTTTTATGTTCTAATTAAAGTGAAGTTCTGCCGTTTCAGTCATTTTCATTTTGTATCGAAAAACAAACGTTACGGGTTCTGTCAAAAATGACATTAAAACAGAAAATATGGATTAACAAGAAAACGGTTGGAAATAGGTATAAGAAAAGTTATAGCGAATCGATGCTGAACCAAATTCTGCACCCGACCATCCACTAATATACAGAATGTCACATTTGAAGGAATAAACTTTTTCAACTTTGAAAATGATGTAAGTGATCATCAAATTTTGGACACCCTGTATGCGATAAATCACTTGTCAATGTAGATTTCGAAAGTATCATTCTTGTACTTGCGTCTACCCCACAAGCGCTTACCACCAGTCGAAAATGGGTAAAAGGCGCAGAGTTGAAAATCAGGCTACATATTTCAAAATTTTCAAAAGAATCAAGATATCCAAAAAACAGTTGAAAATAGGTATTGGCCACCTAATGGAACCCATGAAATTTTCTGAGGAATCCAAAAATGAAATAATATACCGGGTGTTTTATTTAAAATAAGGAAGTTAATGACGACTTCCGGGACAACCGAAAGTGACATGACTGAAAGTATTTTAAAATGAAAGAGAATAACCCTAGAGTCCAAAAATTCAGGATTTTTCAAAAACGAATGGCTACCCTGAGCAACCCTGTATAGTACGTCACGTATTTTTGACGCTTTTAAAAACAAACCTTAGACTATATTTAAATATAATAAAATGTTTATAAATACAATAACCAATTAGGATCCATATTTTTAAATAGTCCTTTGATTTTGCATCTATTCTAATTTAAAAACGTTTTATTACACGTTTTAATTATTTATTGATTATAGTAGGTACTTATCTAACTGAATTATTGCAAATAATTAATTTGTTATTAAACGTTTACAAAATGTATTTTAGATACGCATGCCCAAGTATATATACAACAGTTTCTAATTAATGTTAATTAAGATGATTCACATGCGCATATATGTACATATTTAGACATAAGATTACGAATATTTGTCTTATTTTACATACACTCTCCTTTGTCCATTTTAATCACTGATATTAATTAATTGTAATTTCTACTTTCACGATAAATTAATAAGCGAATAATTTTAATGCGTAAAATTTGTCTAATGAAAGCGTGCATCGTTATTGCAGAAAAAGTGATAAGGTTCGTGTAAGGCACGCTCTCTTAAGTCAAAAGCGCAAGTTTACCCTGCGAAGGAAAGCGAATAAAAACATTATTGAAATGCTCAGACGTTGACATCACGAATTTCTTCACGATTCTTATTTATACCATAACGGGGGTTAGTCTTATAAATATTTATGATTTATTAATACGTTAATGATAGATTGTTCTCCATTCTATGACCTACTGAGTTAAAGATGAGAAGAAGAAGAACCATCCGTTGCCTTCATTATTGCTTAGTCTTGCGACCTCGTTTAAGTGTAGTAGTGTTTAAGTAAATTGTGTGATTAAATTTAATTACAACATAAATCGAAATTGTCATCATGCCACCAGTTACAATTAACGTAAGTGTGTAATTGTTTAATTAACAGTTAAGCTGATCTATTTTATAAATGCGTTCTTATTTCATTAATTTCATTAGTTTACTTTTGAAGGGCATTATAGTTTGTGAATTAAATTATTTTACTATAATTGTGGAGTGACATATTAAACAGACTTGAAAATAGCATCCGGAACACCATCAACACACATATAAGGTTAACAATGAAAAAAAAAGAAAAATAACTAAAAAAAACTAAACACATCATAATTACAGATCTAAATGTATCGTGTTAATTAATTATGTTAATTTTGTTCTTCATTCTAAACTTCTAGTAACGCTTTTTTAACATATCAACTTATTCGTTCATTAAAGGTGTTACTTATACATTTTTATGTTAATCAAATGTTAATATTTAATTCTGTGTTACTATTAAAATTATATTAAATTATTATAATTTTATTACTGAAAACAAATATTACAACAAAATACAGAAGGCAATAGTATAAAATTAAAAAAATCTTTCTCCACATTAGTGCGTCGAAGTACGACATATCCATTATTCTCGAAGAGACCAAATACAGTTATTTGCAAAAATTATGAGCACTTCAAACTTCACATTATAAAATTATTTTCCGACGACCACATGTGAAAATGACATATAGCACACAGATTACCTGCTGCGAAAGTCACAAGTATCACTCTAGAATTGAAAAGTAAAATATCACTCTAATGTGATTTGTGTGTCAACTAAATATGTTGACCTTGATCTCAGAGTATTCCACTTTTTACCTGACACTATCTAACCATTGTGTTGCATAATGTCATAAAACACAAATAAAATCACACTTTAAACTTAAAAACACTTAAAAAAGTGATTTATAAGGGTTTAATCAAAATTAAAATAAAATATTTCAGTTTCATTAATTTTAATCTTTATAAATGTCAATGTATTTTTGACATTTCTAATAATAGTTGTCCGCTTTTTTTGAATACTGACATTTTTAAAGTGTGCAGTACTTCGAAAGCCTTCACTCCACCTTTTCCAGAAACTGATATCGAGGCTGATACTGTACAAGATGCACAAATAACGGAGACAACAATCATCTCTAAATCTTTATTGCAAACTCCATTACAATTTACGAATTGCAATAATAATAATAATATTACTTTCAATTTCTACCATTCTAACTAGTTCTTATTTTAAGTTTTTGTTATTCAATCGTTATTTTTCTTTATATTCAATCAACAAAAAAATTCTCAAATTAAAGTAATAAAAAAATATATTTACTTTTATTTTTGGAGCATTATTTGTGGTCGTCGGAAAAATAGTGTACATTACTAGTATGGAAAGTGCCATGGGTCACTTTCCATACTAGTAATGTAATATACTATTTCGTATTTACTGAGTGTTACATATTACCAAGGGAACCAAACATACATTTTTTAAATGGGACACCCTACATATTATTATTACAAATTTAGATTAAGTTCATCTTCCCATACTTCCAATATAAGGTTTCGTTACGTTATACAGAGTATTTCAAACTCGCTTGTATACCAAAATCATTCTCATTTCAACGTCCTGTATACCCTTGACATTAACTTTTCCAACCATAACTTTTTGACATTAGTCCCTTTTAAGAGACATGATTTTCTCAATTTTTGAAAATGGATCGCCCCGTGTTTAAAAAAAACGTGAAAAAACACTCTCTATAACAAAAATCATTAACCAGTTATAACGAGTAACGCCATTCCCTTGCGGGGTAGGCAAAACAATCCCTGCCTCTTGTTTATTTTTCATTTGCAATGTTGCTCCATGTTTTAGTATCCCTACATACCTCCCTGCATTCGCAAAGTTTCATACATTGTCTCTGACATGTCCTTTTAGTTTTAAAACTCCTCATCTTTCTTTCCTTTATCATGCACTCTACTGCATTCAGCCAAGTTTTACGCTGCCTACCAGGTCCGGCCTTACCTCTAACTTCACCCACATATATCTGCTTTGTTAACCTTGCGTTATTCATTCTTTCGATATGACCAAAACAACGTAGTGTACTACTTTTGTACCTATCAATCATCGTCTTTTGTTCGCCACACTTTTTCATTATACACCATTCTTTATCTTATCCTTTTTCGTTTTACCGCATGCGCGTCTCAGGAAGCTTTCGTGCTTTTTTTGACATATCCATGTCTCACTCCCGTCAGTAACGGAACAGACATGTCATTTCGTTTCGCATCTACGCTCATGATTTCGTTCATCATTATCGTTCATATATTTCCAATCACTTTCTTTCCAGCATTGGCCCGTCGTCCAATCTCGATGCCTGTAAAAAGTCAATGTCAGGTTGTTCTGTCTAGGATATACAGGATGTTGAAATAAAAATGATTTTTGTGTACAATTGACCATCACTTTTGAAATACCCTGTATATCGTAATTAAACTCTATATTGAAAATATGGGGGATGAACTTAATTTAAATTTGTAACAATATATAGGGTGTTCCATCCAAAAATTCCTGACTGTGCAGTAGGTAATACTGCACTGTTAAATCTAATGATTTCGTTAATTGTCCGCACAATCTATTTATTCATACCCTTTACATACCTATTTAGTCATGGGAATTATTGTTCAGTGGAATTGTAATGGTTTTGCTCACCAGTACTGTGAACCGAAAAATATCATTAGCGATTTCAACTCGTTAATTTTGTGTTTACAAGAAACTCACTTAGAACCGGAGAAACAGTTTCTCCTACGCAGAAATATTTTATCTGCGCTTAGAGCGAAAGATGGAGTTGCAATAGTAATCAGAGAGGATGTAAAGTATATTGTACTATCCACCAAAACGAAACTGCAAGCTGCTGCTGTAACAATTTCTGCGCCATTAAAAATTACATATTTACCAATCCCAAATTGGCAGCAACAAGACATTGAAGATATCATTAATCAGCTACCTGCTCATTCTATGCTAACCGGAGGCTTTACCCGCATAGTGCTCTATGGGATTCTTCTCGCTTAGATGCGGGTAGAAAACAGCTCGAAAACATATTAGTTGTATAGCAATTATTTCTGATGAACACGGGAGAAAATACTCGTCTATACGCCAGATCTGGATCTTTCTCAGCAATAGACCTAACAACAGTATCTCCATGTATAACAACATTATTTTCTTGGACAATATTAGATGATCGCAATTTCGGTAACCATTTTCCAATTATTATAAAGTCTGAACATCAAAACGCCCCTATAATAAGCTCCATCAAGTGGAATATTGCTAACGCTAAGTGGGATGTCTTCCAAGCACATCCAGACACATGCATTGCTAAAAACTCCACAACTCTGGGTATAGATTAAGTGACGAAAGACATAATTAATACAACTAGCGCTTCAATTCTGAAAATTGGTGAAAAATTAACCAATAACAAAGTACCACGATAGAATGAAACAGTTCAAGATTCTATAGAAGCCAAAAATCGTGCAGTAAACATCTTTCAAAAACAATTTTTTTTTTTGAAAAACTAATCTTATTTAACAAAGCTAGAGCCCTTTCGCGACGAGTTACTCTTGAGAACAAAAAAAAAACTCCTGGCATAATTATGTTACTAACAATAATCGCAATATTCCAAACACAAAAGTCTGGAGGAAAATAAAAGTAATAAAAGGGACCCCATGCAGACAGAAACCAACAGAAATTATCATTACCAGCAACGCAAATCGTGTAACAGAGCTTTTGGCGGACCAATTTGAATACTCCAATAGTTCCTAAAATTATAATTCTCCTTCTTGAGAACCAAAGCAAATCAGGAGATTAAACTAAATTTCTTAGATAGTAACGAGTATGCTCCATTTTTCGATTAATGAACTCAGCAGGGCTCTGAAATGTAACAAATCATCTGCTAACGGGCCCGACTTGATTTTGTACGATACGCTACAATTCCATGCTCTGCAGCTACCGCAAATAATCACAAGAAAACCATTAACATATTGAATAATATAGAAAAATCAAAATAACTCAAAAACTGTGTAGGATATACTTATAAATAATTGTGTGGTTTTTGATTCGCTTTAACACAACGTAAAAATATAGTGTTCTATTTGAGAAAAGTGATATATATTTTGAACACCCTATAGCATTTATCTCTAATGTTTCTTCTTCAGAACATAGGCTTAAGCTTGGTCTTTCCTGGGTCCAAATGTAAAACATTTCATCACAAAACACAAGATGGTACATAATAATAAGGCTATACCTGTAAATGCGCTTTTTTTGGATAAAGTTCGAATTATTTCAAAAATCCTAAATTTTACACGCATGAAACCTATATATTTATAATTACACGTAGAATCCAAAAATCAAATGATATACAGGGTGTTGCATTAAAAAGTACTAACTTTGTCTTGTGCTGGTTTTTTTGGAACATTCTGTATAGTCAAAAATAGTTTTAAAATGCGCACTCTTACTAGCCATATAATATGATAAATACATTTTATTGGCAAAGTTTACCCATAAAGCACCAACAAAAACTATTATCATTTACTGAAGACGATAACTGTAATGTTATAGAAACGTTTAAATTTGTAAAAAATTAGTAAATTAGTATTCTTAGTTTTAAATCTTGTTTTATTTTACCATGCATAATAAGTAAACATTATCATGATTATTAGATTATAAGAAGCAAATTGTAAATGTGTACAATGTTTTCATATTTAATCTTAGCGTCAAAAATGACCAACTTGTTAAACAAATCACACTCATTAAACAATTGAACTTAACTGACAGTTTTATAAGATCTCACAAAAATACCCATACCTATAATGAAAGTAATGGAGTAATAAATGCACGGCCACAACATTTTCTTTCGTATCACTACAAAGCAGCAAATCACTAATCGAAAATTGTAGTAGAACAGAACAGTGCAATGAACCAGTTAAAGTATAAGATGCTCTATATTTTAGCTTTGGGTCGTTGAATGGATTCTCAGATTTTTATTATTTAAAATTTTAGTTTGCATAAGGATGCGCTATTGATGCAATCAAACGGCTTTACCAAATGGTTGAACTTTTATAGTGAGGGTTAGCTTTCTAATTGTGGAATAATTCTGATTTATTGTAGGGGTAGGAACTTAACACCACAATTTTTTGTCGAACGTTTGAGATGGGAAAGGGAAAATTAATAGAGCGCGGAATCGATTTTTGGGAATCTATGAAGAAGTGCAATCCAAAATATTACTGATGCACAGTAGAACAATACAAATTTAGGCGAAAGAAAAAAAAATAAACTTAATGTTATACATCTGGGGGTGGAGAATAGTAAGGTTCGGAAACAAAATTTGTTCATAACTTTATAAAACAACTTTCAATAAATTAGGGGGGGGGGGGCGAAGTTAGTAATGTTCACAACCGATTATTGAACCTTCGTTTGGAAATTTTAGCGGTGCACGATGTTGCAATATAAGTGTAAGCGAAAGGTAAAGAAACGTAATTTGTTAAAAGCTTAGCAGCCATAACGACGCAAAAGAAAAGATAATAATAATAACATAAAAAACGTTCAATAAATTAAAAGGGAGGGGGCACTTAGCGCAATCTAAAGGTACAACAAACCCTAATTTTCTTACAGTGGACGGGGTGGTGCAAACGTAAAGACATGTGGTGTAAGGGAGTGCAGAGTGGGTACAACCAAAAACGTAAACAGTCTTTAATAAATTTAAAGTTGGAGAAGGGGAGAAACTCAACGCTCCTTTTCCAAATTATATTTCGAAATGGCGCGGGTACGTTCGGTTCCCCAGTTTTCAACCGAAACGAGTTTGAGCATTTTTTTATATTTTAAAAGAATATGATCCACTGAAACTTTTCAAATTGACAGCCTGTAATAAAATATCGCAATAGTTAAGATAAGGCTTAGGTGTTACATCAATGCAATGCTGCAATAAAGTAAATATATAGATTTTTTCTATAGAATATCAATATGTAGGCTTATCATTACAGTTTTTCAGATTTAAGATTTGTTAACATGTGAATGTATCTGAAAAAGTCACATTTGTAATACGAACCTATTTACAACCCTTTATATAAATTACATTCTCAAATAATAATAAATGTGTAACTTTTTCCAAATTCTAGTACCTTGCTTAATTTTTGATATTCGTAATTTTTTATAGGTTGCCATGGCTACTAGTTTAGATGCGGATGCAATCAGAGAAGCGTATAATGATGTACGAGCCGATAACTCAGAAACGCAATGGTAAGATATTTTATTTATGAGCTGTAAGAATTTAATTTGTAAATGTTAATTTATGCCCAACGAGCAATAATTCATCACGTAAAACTGTAAATGATTGATTTGTTTCCTGATTATCACAATACTTACTTTATTTTATTAAAAATGGTAATAAGTACGGTTTTTTTTTGCAAAATGGAGCACTTTACCATTATCATATGCTGATGAATGTCGGGCTCTAAAATTTAGTGGGCTATGTATATAATGTTCTTCTATAGGCTCATATTGTTTTATTAATAAGTCTATAAGATTTTTGACTATTATTATTAATGGATTTTTGATTTTAGGGCAGTATTCAAATTTGATGGTCAGTGTATTGTATGTACAGCGAAAGGAGACGATTTTGATCAGTTTAAAGAGCATTTTGGTGAAAATGATCGAGCTTTTGGTTACATTCGAGTTCAAACTGGTGATGAAATGTCTAAAAGGCAAAAGTTCCTGTTCGTAACATGGGTTGGACCATCAGTTAGTGTAATACAAAGAGCAAAAATGTCAACAGATAAATCTATGATTAAAGATATTATTAAGGTGAGTTCGATTAATAAATTGATTCCTTAAATAACAAATTTTTTTCAGAATTTTGCCGTAGAACTTCAAATAGAAGCTTTATCGGAACTTGATTTAAAACACTTTAAAGACGCTTTAAATAAAGCAGGAGGTGCTAATTATGGTACAGGAGTTCGTGATCTCTAATTCTTTAATTACTTCAAATACACACTAATGTCGATGTAATCGTTATTTTATTAGCTACAGTATTTCAAGGAAGAGAAAACCAAAAACCTATTTAGGTGGTTATTTTGCTCTGGCTCAAAATTACAATCCAAATTTAGAATTATTAAAAGTTTATAAAAATTTTAGGTTCAGTCAAATTTATTTGTCAGCCGAAGCAATTTTGCCTAATTATATGTTCCAGAATCTAGCATTTATGTTTACCTACATTTCATTCTTATGTATATTGATTGCCTATTTAATATAATGGATGTGTAAATTTTAATATTTATGTAACCCGTTTTATTTTATGCTTTTAATGTATCTGTACTTACAATTTATTAAATGTGCAATATTGTTTAAATAAAGTTTATTATATATCTTTAGATACGTCTAGCTAGAAATAAAACATACATTCTTCCAAAATACAAAAAACGAGAGAAATAGACGTAAAGAATCTGGGCATTTAGTTAAAAATATTATACATTAAGCGAGAGCAGAGCCGGCGCTATAGTCCGTAAAATGAATGATTGCGAATTTCGGCTTTATTTGGCGTGCACACTCGTAGTTTATATCTATTTCGTTCTAATACACAATATTTGGAAATGGAGATAATGGAATGCAACATTATCGTCGCTGCTGGTGGTGAACTTAAGCTGGACACTATACATTTAAAACATTAAAGACTAAATTGTCTGTTGTAATCCTTTAACAGTGGTATTCAAAAGTTTATTTCGCGTGTTTGTAACTAACAACTAAATAGGTTATATTCCTTCAATTTATAAAAAAAAATTAAAACGCAATCGAAAATATAATAGTATAATTTATTCTTATAAACAAAATTACCCTGTAATGAACTACTTTCTAAATAAGTACATTAAAGAATGTGGGTCATTAATATATCATTATTTTACACAATGTAACAAAGTCTACAGATATGTATGCAAATAATTGATTTTGTTCAAACTATTTATAATTTTGAGTTTCAGTATTTTTGCAATAAATAAAAACTACAAGTAATAACTGTAAATAAGCATGTAGTTTAATATGCACTTTTAATTAGAAGAATGTAATATTTACATAAAAAAAGATTTTTTACAATTAGAGTAGGAGAAATTAACAAAAAGGATCTAATTTAAAACTAAATTTGTAACTGTGTTCTTAATAATAACAAGATTTTATTGAGAATTAAAAAAAAGTGTACGTAAACTTAAAATTAAAACATTAAGTGGTACTTTCATCTGAAGTATCGCCATTAATACAAATTACCAATGGTTCTACTGTTATATCTAACACCTTTTCACGTGACCACCATTGAGATATAATTTTTTCTGTATATCTGATAGTTTTTTTCCACACTTCTCCATCACATTATTTCAAAACCTCCTCCCACATTTGTAATACAGCGGCATCAGAGTAACCTTGTCTACCCATGTGCTTATATGATTTGCAGATACCCCAAGTATTCTCAATAGCATGAAATTGGAAATGATACGGAGTTAGTCTAAGCACGAAATGACCAGATTCATTAATAATGTCATCTACAACCTACGCTTCAGTTGTCTATGCTATTTAGCAAGGTTCAACAAATCTACCTTTCAATCCATATCAGCAAAATAAATTTTTTTTGTTGTTAACCAGTTTCGCAACTCTTCTTTTTTCCATGTACTCGAAGGCGTTTTCTCTATAAGCCGAGAATGATATGATGCATTGTCCAAAATAATTAATGACGGTTCCTGTAGATTAGGCTGATGTTTCAACCACTTCTCAAAAGTTGCAGCGCCCATATTGTCGTGGTAGATTTTGATGTTGTCGCAAAAACTAAACTACAGTTTTTAATAAAAGCATAAGCATTAGCAGCGTGTAAAATGATAAATCTTTTCCCACTACTTGAACACTACCCATTTTTTACACTTTTTGGTGTGTCGTCTTGCCAAGATCTCTTCTGTGATCCCCTAGAAAAGATCCACGTTTCGTCTATAAATACCATGTGAAGTGGTGAAGCCGAGTGCATATTTTCATGGTATTTTTTGACGCCACATTTGATTTTTCACAAAGTGCTCTGCGATTGCAGTCTTTTTATATTTAAATCCTATACTATGTAAAATCTTACTTATAGGTGGTCTGTTGTAATATATTACTAATTATCTCCAATGTAACCACTTTCTTTTGGGAATACATGTCATAAATTATGTCTCTTATGGTATGTTTTAGCCCTTCTTGTATATCATCACTTTTACACTTAGTTCGTGGTTTTCTGATAGTTTTTGGCAATGAAATGTTCCGCTTTTTACTCTCGACGATTTTGTGTAACGTATTGAGGCTAATTTTTAAAGCTTCTGCGGTTCTTTTGTTCACTGCGTCAACATTGCACAAAGGACCAACATTATCCTTTTCGCGACAAAAATACTCATACGCATTAAACACGAGTTCATGGCAACGTTCGTTTAAAAACTTACCTGGCATTTTACGGTTGTTACAACAATAGTATACAAACACTAACGCAAATTTAAAATCTGTAGACATTACTCCATAGTGTAAAATAATGGTATATTAATGACCCTACATTCTTTAATGTACTTATTTAGAAAGTAATTAATTATAAGGTAATTTTGTAGTTGAAAAATATCAGGAAAATTATTTACCATGATGTATTCAATTTAATAACATAATTGTTTACCAATTATGTATTTCAGTAGTTGTTAGTTACAAACACGCGAAATAAACTTTTGAATACCACTGTCAAAGGGTTACAACAGACAATTTAGTCTTTAAAGAGGCGCCTAAAACAAATATTACTATCTCCTTCTAACACACCTGACAAATACAGATGTTTTAAACGTATAGTGTCCGTCTTAATTCACCGCCCGCAGCGACGATAATGTAGCATTCCATTCTCTCTATTTCCAAATATTGTGTGTTAGAACGAAATAGATACAAACTACGAGTGTGCACGCCAAGTAAATCGCTAAGCCGAAATTCGCAATCATTCATTTTACGGACTATAGCAGTTTTGGCGCCAAGTGCAATAACGTGACACCCAAGAAGCATTGTTTACATTGAATATGATCAGTAATAATAGCACTGTAAGATAATAGTAGGTACAATGAGTGAATAACATACAGGGCAGCCGTTGGCGAGGCCTTTGGATGCGCAAAGGTCGGCATGCGGCGGTATATTTAAATTCTTCCAGTAGCGAAACAAAAATATCCATATAAAATGAAGTTCTCATTACAAGTGAAAATTTTGGGTATAATATACCAAAATGAAGTTTACAAAGCATTTGAACTTTGAAAGACAAAGTGCCAAGAAAAAATATACAGGGTGTGGTGCGAAGAGTTTTGATTAAAAGTAATGGCGGATACAGTTATGTTAAAAATCTGAAATTACGAAGCCGTGTGTTTTGGATGACGCTGAGTTCAAATATAATATTGTCCTGTATGTGGCACTTCCGGTTATACCGGAAGTAGACGTCAGCTTTGTTATTTTAATTGAAACCTAATATTTTTAATTTTATTTTCGAATTCTACATGAAATTCTAGATAAAGTTTGTGCACAATGTCCTATACCAAAAATGAAGTATTTTCGATTTTTTTAAAAAATTTTATATTTCATTATCTTAGTTAAAACATAACAACACTTAATTATTTCAACATTAGTAAAGGGTAGGCCATGATTTCCATTATTTAAGGTGATATTTTGTTATTTTTCATAAGTTATTAATTCTGAAAAGTAACCAATAGCCTGAAAGGATTATTAATTGTGGATATCATTAAAAACGTTGACTAGGTATTTTGCATTAATTTAATTAGATAACTTACAAACAAAAATAACTAAATGTAATATTAAACAAATAAAGTTTTATAATACGTGTTCAAAATTAGCACCATCTAATTCTGAACATTTATGAATCCTTTTCATTAAGTTATGTCTTGTAATTCTGGAAATATGGTCGGGTGTTAAATTAAAAGCAAGTAAGACTCTCTGCATCACATCTTCCTTTATCGTAATATTTTCCGCTGTATTTTTTTAAGCCAATTCGTTTGGTATCGGTATTCCCTATACCTAAATTCAACCACTTTTGAGATATTTCATTATCTTAGTTAAAACACAACACTTAATTATTTCAACATTAGTAAAGGGTAGGCCATGGCTGTCAAAGATTTGATGGTTAGAACGTTAATTGTTTATGTTGTTTTGACAGTTTTCTTTACCAGTTTGTATTTCATAGTAAATAATGGCAAATGTAGGATTTACTAATGATGATTTTTTAAATGTTATTATTATTTACGGCGAGTGTAATAGAATTGTTGAACGGATTTGCCGTGTTTTTGCAGAAAGATATCCAAATCGACCAAATGTAACTGGTGATATTGTAAGAAGATTGCTTAAAATTAATAAAAATAAACCACTAGTGGACAGTGACATAAACGAAATTAATGTTTTGGGTTATTTTACGGCCTCTCCAAATGACTCCATTAGAGATTGTGAGAGAGATCTTACTTTGTCGACGAGAACAATTCATCGCATTTAAAAAAAACCCAAATGGAAACCATTTTCATATCGTTTGGTGCAACACTTACAATTAGGTGATCTTCCTCAAAGGGTAGAATTCTGTGAATGGTTTTTAATGAAGACCCAAGAGGATGAAAACTTCATAAAAAAAGTTATATGGTGTGATGAAACAAAGTTTAGCAAAAATGGATTATTTAATCGACATAATTCCCATTTTTGGTCTAATGGAAATTCACATGTTAGTGGAGAAAGTTATTTCCAAGATAGTTGGAGTTTTAATGTTTTTTGTGCAATAAAAGAAGATTAAATTTTAGCATTAAAATTTTATGATGAAAATTTAAATGGTACAAGATATTGCCGCATTTTAGAAGAAGCCATACGACCTGCGTTACATACTTTAAGAAATGGAGAGGCAGCTTCAGCTTGGTATCATCAAGATGGAGCACCTCCTCATAACTTTGGGCCTGTTGCTGAGCATCTTTACCACATGTTTGATGATAGACGGATTGCCAATTAGGGTCCGTTTCGTTGGCCAGCTCGCTCTCCTGATTTGGCTCCTCTAGATTTTGGTATTTGGGGTTACATTAAAAAACAGGTATTTTCCAAACCTGTTCCGACGAAAGAAGATATGATGCAGAGAGTCTTACTTGCTTTTAATTCTCTAACACCCGACCATATTTCCAGAATTAATAACTTAATGAAAAGGATTCATAAATGTTTAGAAGTAGATGGTGCTAATTTTGAACACTTATTATAAAACTTGATTTGTTTAATATTACATTTAGTTATTTTTGTTTGTAAGTTATCTAATTAAATTAATGCAAAATACCTAGTCAACGCTTTTAATGGTATCCACAATTAATAATCCTTTCAGACTATTGATTACTTTTCAGAATTAATAACTTATGAAAAAATAACAAAATATCACCTTAAATAATGGAAATTATGACCTAACCTCTACTAAAGTTGAAATAATTAAGTGTTGTTATGTTTTAAGTAAGATAATGAAATATCTCAAAAGTGGTTGGATTTAGGTATAGGGAATACTGATACCAAACAAATTGGCTTAAAAAAATACAGCGGAAAATGTAATGAAATACAGGGTGTTTTATTTAAAATAAGCAACTTACTTATTTAAATTGTGCATGTTGGCGGCTAAGTTTAAAACACCCTGTATGAAATATCAATGAGATGGATATATGGAGTTAACGGGCAAGCGCTTGTTGTTTATTGGTTACAATTTCACGTTCCTAGCTTCGTTATTAATGGAGATATCGTTATTCAATGTGGACTAGGATTTTTTCAAAATTTAAAAAAAAATCGAAATATCTCGAAAATACTTCATTTTTGGTATAGGACATTGTGCACAAATTTTATCTAGAATTTCATGTAGAATTCGAAAATAAAATTAAAAATATTAGGTTCTATTTAAAATAACAAAGTTGACATCTACTTCCGGTATAACCGGAAGTGCCACATTCAGGACAATATTATATTTGTACTCAGCGTCATCCAAAACCTACAGCTTCGTAATTTCAGATTTTTAACATAACTGTATCCGCCATTACTTTTAATCAAAACTCTTCGCGCTACACCCTGTATAGTTTTTATTTATGTTCTACGCTGAAAAACAACTTAGTCCTCAAGCACGAGAAGTTGTGTTCAATGTTTGTAATTATATTTGTAATAAAAATTGTAATTTTTCACTTGCCGAAGTTAGTCAAACTACAGGAGTTTCTATCAGAACAATCGAACGTATTTTCGAATATCAGTTTTATTTTAGGCAAAAGTATTCCTGAAACACTCGAAGAGCCACTATTTAAAGGTCCGCCAATGAAACGCAATCGTAAATGCACAGTGACAAATATTGAAGATTATGAAAAACCCATAATCAGAAATATCATACATAATTTTTATACATCGGAGGAAGTTGCATGACAATTGGATCACTCCGTGAGAAACTTAGTGATTTGCAATGGAAGAGACAAAAGACATTGTTACTTAAAATTATAGTCGGATATTAGAAACCTGCGAATTGAATATTTAAAGAAAATTCGTCTTTTCTGGCAAGCACAACGTCTCATAGTTTATTTAGACGAAAGTTATATCCATATTGGACACATAACACCTAAGGGTGAAGCCAATTTCAAAATGACTACGACTCATTTTAGTTCACACGGGAGGAAAAATGGGTTTTTTACCTAACGCAAGGAAAATTGAAGAAATCAACCAAGACATTTTCTACAAATATTGCCGACCGACAAAGGTAACAAGGAAAATGTGGATGACTGGCGACATGTTAGAAATGATAGAGAAGAGAAGAAAAGATAAAGACAAATATAAAAAGAACTATAACAAAGGTGACAAAGACAAAGAAAGCCGTTAGAGCAGCAACACACCAATGGTTTAAGAGGCAATGTCAAGAAATAGAAAACCTGGAAAACAAACACGACTCCTTCAATTTCCTTAAGAAAGTAAAACAAGCGGTATGACTTTACAAACCCAAGGAACCAATATATATAACAGGGTATGTTATCGTCGATAAACAAGAAATGAAAGATGTCTGGATAAAATACGTCAAAAATACCTTTAAAAACGATAGAAACATTGCAACACTAACAACACTGGGCCTATAACATATGACGAAGTAAAACATGCCATAAAATGAATAAGAGATGGCAAAGCAACAGGGCTAGACAATTTATATGGTGAATTCCTAAAGTTAATAGACGATGGCTACCATCGACGTTTATAACACTCCCCAAAAGCCCAACGCAAGGAAGTGTGGAGATCATAGAATAATAAGCCTTTTGAGCCACATTTTAAAAAAAAATGTTTAAAAATAATACGCGAAAGAATATACAGAAAATGCGAAATACATCTATCACACACATAATTTGGATCGTGATGCGGTAGGTACCAGAGAAGCCCTATATGCAATTCAGGTTCTAATGCAACGATGCAGAGATGTCAACTGTACACTGTGTCCCGTTTTGGGTGAGAATGCAGGGTTTCTCGGCTATTAATAAATATACTTTCGTGAACCGTTGTGAAACGTTTAATGCTATCAAAATATTTTTTGAAACTCATTTGCATTTTAAGTTACAGGGCGATTTTGAAAATTTGTACTATTTGGGGGTACCCTGTATCTCTACTACTGCAAAAGTTATCAATACGGTAAGAACGTTAACTGATAGATATTTTTGCGAACAATTCATTGGCGTACTCAAAAAATTTTTTAGGGTAACGTTTTCAAAGTATAATCCAAACTTACACTTTTTAATGGAACACCCTGTATATTTATATCCCGTTAAATTTATTGTTTTTCTCTTTAAAATGATGTATAACATTATATACTTATATTTATTATTAATCTCTGAAATCATTAAAAACTGTAAAGGTTGGCTATGATATAAAAAAACTAAACATAATTGAATACTCAATTAATCATAGAACAAAAATAAACAAATTTACAATTTGAAATACAGAATAAAATATGATTAATAAAACTTCAGTCATGACCATTTTCTCTTACACATAAATCGCATACTTTCCGTATTCTTCTTAACGCGTTTGACAGTTTTAGGGGTGATGAATCTAAATCGCGAAACGCCTGCTCTGTTGCTTCACGAAGTTCATTGATATTATTGTGACGATTTTTGTATATTTTGTTTTTTAAACATGACCATACAAAAAATCCATAATTGACAATTCTGGTGACCTTGCAGGCCATCGAATTGGCCCATTTGTTCCAATCCAACGATCGTGGAAGTTGCGATCCAAAAATTCTTTTACTATTCCAGAATTGTGAGCAGGGGCTCCATCTTGTTGAAAGAATGTTGAATTTCGGTTAGCCAGCGGCACATCATCTAATACTTGGAGTAAAATCTCTAAATATTTGTTTGAAGTGAGCCCTCCTTCAAAGATATAATAATAAATATGCGTTCCAAATAGGAAACACTAAAACCAAATCTTCCCTCTTGATGGCGTTCAAAAGTAATGTGTTCATTTTCCTGGTACCAATGCCTAGTGTTATACCTATTAAAAACTCCAGCGCTGCTGACATAGGCTTCGTCTGACCAAATCACATTTTGTGTAAAATTATCATCAATTCGACATTGTTCCAAAAACCAGTTGCAAAAAATGATCCTTCTCCCTGGATCACCGGGATGTAAATGTTGAACTAGATTGACCACATTTCCATCTCAATTTTTCGCCACGAAGTTTGAGGGACTGCTTGAACATATGCCAAAACGTTTATTTCCTGTTCCTCGCGATTATCCTTATTGTAATTTTGTGATCGTGGCTTGAAGTATGATCCATGATTTATTAAATTTGATTTTAGTCTATAAATAGTATTTAGGCTTGGTTGGTGTCTTTCTGGATATCTAAAATTAAAATAAGAAGCAAATACTATGTAAAACCATTGATGTGAAACTATTAAATTTAATAACTACTTTTCTACCTGTTCAAATACATTTCTAAAGCTTCGGTGACATTGTCGTTGCACTGATTTAAACATTTTATTACATCATACTTCTCGGAAAATCTTTCTATTTCAGCCATAATTTTAAATAAACAAGAATTTGAATACTAATATTTTCTTTGACAGATTCGACAATATCTATGTAGATGTTCATTTGTTTCCCTAACCACTTGATAAAGGTGATGTTAATATTATAATGAATTTAAATTAGAATTAGAGCTATTTTAATAAAGTAAAGTTTTTACAAGTTTTGGATACTTACAAATGGAAATAGAGAATTAACTACTTTTTTTTTTATTTTTAACCCTCCGATCGCTGAGAAGGACCGCAGGGACTTTTTACTACTTTTATGAGTTCATAATTGTTTCTTATCATGCGCTACAAGGGTGTCGCTACATGTATTCCATAAAAACGACATTCTGAATCGATTAAAGTAGGTTTCAGATCGGTTCGATCACTCGTTCGTGTTTTGTTTTTTTTAATGGCTTTTGTACGTAAACGCTGGTAGAAGTTCACTACGGACATGTATATAAAAGAGCGAAAATAGAGGAAGATAATAATGAAATGTGTTTTTGAGCCACCCGCCAACCAGTCTGAAACTACCGTTTGACAAGTGAAACGTTACCTTTGTGCTTCTGCGAGTTTAGTGTTTCATGTTTTCAAGTGTATAATTTTGTTTTTTGAATATTTTAGTTCGGTTTATAAGCTAATTCGGTTTGTTTTTATGTATATAATTATTCGTGTTTTGTTTTTGTGCATTTACTATAAAACAATGATAGACGATGGTTGGGATCCTGTAAATATGGTTGTCAATAACACAACACGCTACCAACGTTTGACTGCGGAGGAGAAACGCGAGGTCGACGTAAAATGTCAGGCTTATATGGGAGCTGAAATGAGCGACAACGAGGATCCTTTTGATGATGGTGATGATGACACTGACCTTACATATCGACTAGAATATGATCGAGATGTGTCCGATGTAGAAGACGAAGCAAATGTGGAAATCAATGATGACCAATTCGATGAAGACGACGATGATCAAGTGGATGTGATTCGCGAAAAAGCTACTGCTGCCATTTCTGCTCTTCCTCAAGTAGAGCTTCATGCTGCTCACTTTATGTCAAAAAATGGGACCAAATGGTACAAAGATGACCCACCAAGTAGCCGTATACGGGCTCATAACATCATCGACTACAAACAAAACAAACCAGGGCCATCGAAGAAGATGATTTATGATCCACTGTCAATTTTTCGTTCCCTGATGTCAGAAGATATTGCTCGCATCATCGTACGCGAAACGAATCGCAAGGGCAACCAGGTAGCTGCTACATGGAACCAAGAAAATCCAGCAAAGCAGAAACAATGGAAAGCTTTGACTCTGAAAGAGTTTGACGTATTTGTGCGATCATTTTGTATGCTGGGTTGACAAAATCCAACACCGAACCTGTGAAGGAACTATGGAACTCAACTCATGCCCCAATATTCAAAGCTGCTTTATCGCATGATCGTTTTGTGTCGATTACAAAATTGACTCGCTTTGATAATGCGAATTCACGGCCGCAGAGGTTACTCACCAGCAAAACTGCCGCCATTGATGATATTTGGCTAATGTTACAGGCAAATTTGAGAGCAGCTTACACTCCGCACAGTTCACTAACTGTGCATGAACAATTATTTCCTTATCGAGGCCGCACACGTTTTACACAATATGTTCCTTGTAAACCTGCGAAATATGAAATAAAGGTATGGTGGTTGTGTGACTCCAAACCTTTCTACCCCCTCAAAGGTGTGATTTATGGTGGGAAGGCGAACGCGAGATGAATCAAGGTCCGAAAATCGTGCTTGATTTGGTTGGAAACTACCTCGGTGTCGGTCGCACAGTTTATGTCGACAATTTCTTTCCAACGTTAGAAGTGGCTCAAAAAACTGCGTTTGTTGGAACGGTGCGAGCAAACAAAACTTTCGTTCCATCTGAATTTTTGAAAAGTCCTACGCGTCCTGTGTTGAGCTCATTGTTTGGTTTCCACAATGGCAATGTTTTTCATTGTGTTTATATGTGCCGAAGAAGAATAAATCGGTACTATTGCTCTCTACTATGCATTACACTTCTGAGGAAGATAATCTAAATAAGCAAAACCAATGGCTATTCTGGATTACAATTCCCATAAATCGGGGGTGGATACAATGGATCAAATGCTTGGCACTTATACATGCAAACGTTCGACAAATCGTTAGCCACTTGCAATGTTCTACAACATGGTTGATATTGCTGCACTGGCTTCCTTCATAATATACAATGAAATGAATCCACTCCGAAAGTCAGATATACGACGTTCGTTTTTGCAACTGTTAACAAAACAATTAGCAGTGCCAAACATTGAGGAACGAGCTACCAATCCATGCATAACGTGCTATCAGAAAATACGAAATGCTATGGAAGCATTTGATGTTGTGGTAAGTTGAAATAAAATACACTAAAAATAAACAATATCTAGTCCTTGTGTTTTTTTACCACTTCAGGTATTACAAAGACCACAGCAAGGAGCTAAGCCTGAATTTGTACCTAGGACTAATCGTTGGTCTTGTCATTCATGTCGTCAGCAATATCATCGCCAACGGAAAACCCGATCCAAATGTTATACCTGCCAAGAGGCAGCTGTGCCATTACCATCTACATAGAATACCAATATTGTCTGTGTACTTTTTATCATTCGTTTTATTGCCTATGTGGCCAAATATACCAGAATAATACTTTATATAAATTTAAAAAAATATTTTTTTCCGTTCCAATCATTATATTATAGCTTTTATACGTCTATATAAATTTAGACACTTCAAAAACCATAACCTACATACACAAAATGATGCAGACATATATTGAGCCCACTTGCATACTGAAAATCAATGTCACCACGGTACCGTCCTTTAAAGGTCCCTAGGGACCTTGTTCCCCAGTTTACCGCTCGCAGACTTGCCACCGATCGGAGGGTTAAGCCAAAAATATTAAAGACAACGACAAATAATAAATATAAGTATATAATGTTATACATCATTTTAAAGACAAAAAATAACAAATTTAACGGGATACAAAAAGGACAAGTTTGGGTTATATGTTGAATACGGTACCCTAAAAAAATGTTTGAGTACGCCAATGAATTGTTCGCAAAAATATCTATCAGTTAACGTTCTTACCTTTTTGATAACTTTTGCAATAGTAGAGATACAGGGTACCACCACATAGTACAAATTTTCAAAAAATGCAAATAAATTTCAAAAAATATTTTGATGGCATTAAACGTTTCACAAAAAAGTAGCAACGGTTAACAAAAACCGCTAGGCTCCATCTTTATTAATAGCCGAGAAACCCTGCAGTCTCACCCAAAATGGGATATAGTGTACAGTCCACATATGCTTCATAGACTATAGTAAAGCGTTCGACAAAATTAAGCATGACAAACTAATATCAATACTAAAATCTATCAATCTAGATGATAAAGACCTTAGAACTATAAACGACCTATACTATAATCAATCAGCTAATATCAAAATAGAAAATGAACTAACAGAGAAAATGGCAGTACAACAAGGTGTGAGACAGGGTTGCGTGCTGTCTCCTTGCTCTTCAATGCTTATGCCGAGAAAATTATAAAAGCAGCCCTGGAAGATACCAACGAAGGTATTTTAATAAATGGTTTACGTCTGAATAACATCAGATACGCAGACGACACAGCCATTTTTGCGGACAATCTCGATGCTCTACAAACATTAATTCAACGTGTAGCGGAAAAAAGTAAAAAATAGGGCCTTGAATTCAATATTACAAAAACAAAATGCATGATAATAAGTAACGACCAAATTCATCCTGGACAACTGTTGATAAACCAACAACCAGTAACGAGAGTGAATAAATAGGTATACTTACCTGGTAACCAACATTAATGAACAATGGGACCACTCAAAGGAGATAAAGCAACGCATTGCAATAGCCAGAATATCATTCAGTGAAATGAAAAATGTCCTTAGGAGTCATCACCTACCACTAGCAACCAAGGTACGACTATTACGATGCTACGTGTTCTCAGTCCTTCTTTATGGAATTAAATCTTGGGCATTAACTGAAGCAACAATGAAGTAACTTGAGGCTTTCGAAATGTGGTGATATAGACGCATCTTAAGAGTATCATGGGTAGACCGTATTTCCAATATCGAAGTCCTACGAAAAGTAAACAAAAAATACGAAACCTTTCTTAGCGTAAAACAACGTAAACTCGAATATTTACGTCACAAGAAATCAAAAAAGATACAATATACTACGGTTAATTTTATAAGGCAACATATATGGAAGAAGGGGCCCGGGGAGGAGACGAAATTCCTGGCTTCAGAATCTGAGACAATGGTTTTCCTTAACATCCACTGGATTTTTTCGTGCTGCAACCAATAAAACGAGAATAGTCATGTTGATCGCCAAGATCCGTACCGGATAGGCACCACAAGAAGAAGAACTAACGTAGGATTAATTTTCAAATCTGGAACATCAACTGGCGATTATCATCATGAGATTTAGAAAATTGCCAAAAATAGGCAAAAGAAAAGCGATCACGAAATTTACCAGCGAATTCGGTGGTTGTTGTAGACAATCTGCCCTATCATAGCGTGCAACTCGACAAGACTCCTAACAGCAATTCGAAAAAAGTGGATATATCTTGGTTGACAAGAAAAAAAATTCAATTTACAACTGACGTTTAAAATGCCATAAGCAACAGTGTACGACTTCCCCCTTATCATCCCTATCTGAATCCTACAGAACTGATATGGCCTACTGAGAAATGGAATGTAGCCAAGAGGAATACTGTCTTTAAACTGAATAACGTGCGGAAACTAACCGAAGAAGAATTTTCCAACATAACGCAAAACGATTGGAAACAAAGATGTGGCCATGTCAAACAGATTGAAAATTCATATTGAGAAAATGAAAATATAATTGATTGTCACGCAGAACAACTTGCAGTTAATATTGCCAATGATCTAGTGATGACGCCTTTGATACTCCGATTGAAGTGGAGGTGAAAGTGATTAATTAACCATTAATGATATACAATTATGAATTCTTAATTAAACATTTTAAATAATAATAAATACAAAATTTCTATTGTTCGTGTTTGTATTAAAATAATCTCAATTTTATCTCGTTTAACTTTAAATTGTCTTAAATTGCATATTTTTGAAATCATTTTTTCTTATTAAATTAAATTAATGTGAATATATTTTCAATTATTATTAATTGTGCTAACTTTTAATTTTATTTCCAGTGTTACTAAAAATTATGAATACTCTAAACATAGGTATATAACCAATAAATTAAAATGATTGCGGGCAAACATTTGACCAATTTGATACGTACTGCACTATTATGGAAATAATTGCCATCCGAATCTTGTAGGTAAAAAAATCTTTACACTACAATGCAATGTTACGCCGCTGATTGGGGTTTGCCCGGCCGGACCATGCTTCAGGTTGCGTCGCTCGTCAACTTAAAACGCGCGGCCAAAGAATGCCTGAACGTTGGATGCGCATTCGGCCATCTTCAAGTCTCTTAAGCGCGGCATGTCAGTGGCGTCGCCACCAAAAGCGCGTTCCGTTTATTATCATGTATTACACTAATTAATTATTTATTTCTGTTATTAATTTACATACGTACTTGTTAATTTAACTTTATTACAATTATTGCAACAAAACGACAGTGAACCATTTTGTGTCTTTAATATTATTATAGTAGGTAATTATCGCCGTTTGAGTAACTTTTCCCCAAAGTGTATGGAAATATAAAAATTCATTACCTAAGAAATATCATAATTTTTTTAAATCCTGAATAATACTTTTAAAATACAGCCTATTCTGTTTCTATAATTAAAAATCGAACTTATACTTTTTTGATTTTCATAAACGATTAAACTGTTGTGTTCATTTGTAATTCAAATATAAAATTTATTACTTGTCAACATGGTTATTTTTTTATTTTATAAATATTTAAACTATAAAAATAAATATGTAATTCAAATACATAAAATATTTTTTCTATTTTGCGTGTTTAATATGTACATTATGACACTCAAACGGGTGTTTTAATGTTTGACTTTAAAGTTTAGTAACCCAACATTTTTTTTCTTGATGTTGGTATGTAAACTAATGAAGTTCTTTATTGATGTATGTAAACGTAAATGTAACATAACCTATTCTTATTTGAAATGTGTATATACCCTTTGTATTGAATTATTCCTGATTAATGTATTGCAATGATTAAGATGACCAAAACCGAATACGGACGATTTCTCTTTTTTATTGTGTTTCAAGATAAAGCTTCAATATGTTTTCAAATTAAGCCGATTACATCTTTTGCGTAAAATATAACCTTCATTTACCCTTGTTAACTTCACTTGAGTGTAAATTATTAAGTTTACATCATATACTTGTAAGTATATGGTTTACATAGTATAGTGTAATTTTATTCCGATTATAATGTATATAGTATACAACTTCTATTGAGAACATATTTATAAGGTAGTTTGAAATGAATTAGTAACAAATAATACTTTTAATACCCTACATTTGTATCGAACTCAAACAAACAAATACCACTGTTGCCAACCTACATTCAAAATTATGAAATAAGGTAACAAATGGAATTTACATTTTTTCAAAATTTTCAACACAAATACTCAAAATAGAAAAAATAGTATAAGAAACTCGTTTCATAAGACGCTTTATCGCATTCGTCCATTAGAAAACTCCCCGCTGCGCGGGTCGTTTTCTAAACTTGTACTTATGCTATAAAAACGCGTCTTATGAAACTTGTTTCTTAATAAGTAGGTAGAGTTGGAGACTTCTAGAACACCGCCACATTTCCAAGGTCCCACATTTCCAAGGCTGCCACAAAACCAAGGTCCCCACCATACCAAGGTCAAAAAAGCGCAATGTGTGACCTAAATACATATCATTACCACAAAACCAGGGTCACAAACTCCGATTTCCTGTTCCACAATTACAAGGGCACAAACTCCGATTTCCTGTTCCACAATTACCAGGGTCACAAACTCCGATTTCCTGTTCCACAATTACCAGGCCATCCGACCACGCTTTCCTGTTTCACAATTACAAGGCCATCCGTGTAACCTACTTTATGCTTAGCCACCTGCTTGCTACTCTATACCCCACTTGTATGTTTTTTGCCCACTTGTATGATTTTTGCTCAACCTCACTTTTTTTTTACCGAAATAAAAGAAAACGATATGTAAATATATTTAATTAATGTATTACTCAGATATATGATTTTCTTTAGGAATAAAACATTTTGGTTTAGTACAAGTGCAAAAGGTCCTCTCCACTTCTGTGTCATTACATCTGCGTGGACGTGCAGTGTGGTGTGATGTTTCTCTGTACTACATGTGCATCAGCTTATCATGGTGAGCAGCATGAAGATATGTTTGAACATATACAAAATGTAATGCATGTCTGTTTGTCTAGCAGTCTGTCCGTCAGTCAGTCTGTTTGTCTAGCAGTCTGTCAATCTGTTGATCTATATAGTCAACGCGCTCAGTCAGTTAGTGGTCGGTAGTGGTCTGCAGCCGCACTATTGAGGATGTCGGTCTTTTTCTGAAAATAAAAACATAAGTAGCTGGAGAAATGTGACAGTAGGTATACTTACTATGTCTGTCTCGATCACTAGGAAAGACCATGTGTCGAAGAGCTACATTACGAACTCGGATGAGTTCGTAGAGTCCTCAATCTCTTCGACAGTTTCCAGTATCGTTTCCAGATGTATAGTGGCGTGATCGTACCCACTGAGTACAACGAGGCTTATAACATTATTCCAGTCAAGGTATAATGTTACAAGCCTAGTGTGGCTCGGTCAAGCTGCTCCTCCAGAGAGCTCTCCGTAATCACGACATCATAATTCCGGACAAATGGTACTATGGTGGTCAGCTAGAAAACCAGATGCATTAGTATAGCATTAGTATAAAGGAATACATACCGTGAATGTTAGACGTTCCCAGGTGATAATGCGATGCGCGTAAAGAGCCAGTACCACGCAGCAATTAGCAAAAAAGCTGTATTGCTTTGCGCAGCACTGTCTCCTGACGCCATCGAATGCATGATATTGGATACCGGGGGAAGCAGAGTGCGGCCAATAGTCATGGGAATGTGGGTAGCCCAAAACCAGGTGTCTTCAATAATTTCGTCTTCGTCGTCGTGCATGTCAGAGTCATCCCCGTTGTCCTGGACTTCCTGGGCTGCGTCATCCAGTTCCTGTTCACGGTTTCGTTGTACAATAGCCTCGAGGTCTTGATCGCTTTGTTCGAGGCTTTGCATGTTATTTGTTAGAGAGTTCATGAAGCCGTCTTCGTCACTGCTCGCTTCAATGACGACTTCATTGATGAACTCTCTACGTCTAAGTCTTCGTTGTTGTCGTAGGGCGTCATTGTCATAGTCGTCTGAATCGTAGCTGTAGGCAGGGTCCATTATTACGTCGGAGTCGTAGTCACCAATGTTGAGATAGTCGTTCCCAGCACATGAGGAACAAACCGCCTCAACACTGGAAGACACTGTGCTGCATACATCACTATCGTAGGCAGCATCGTCGGCGTCACTGATAGTGATGACGTCAGCGTAAGGTATGTCTAATGTATTTGTCTCCGCAGCACGGTCGAGCTCCTGTGGAGAATCCAGGACTACGGTCGTCTGTTCATAGATTGTATCGTCACTGGTTGAGCTACCCACGTCAATTGGAGTGGAATAGGGTTGAGGGATGTATACCACTTCAGGGGAAGAGGGCTGAAGTGTTGGACTGTAGGGATGGATGGGTAGAGGTGTGGAGGAAGCCAACGGGCTAAAGGTGGAGGGATAGTTAGGGCTGGATGGAAATAGTGTGGAGGAAACGTGAGGTGTTGGAGGGATCTCGGGGATAGGACTTGCCGAAGAAAAAAATGCCTCAGGCGATATAGATTGGTCCACCTGAAAAAAATAAAAAAAAGTTAGAAATACATTAAGTGCAAGAAAAAAAAAAACGTATAAAATTATGGTCTTACCTGATACATTTCTTCGGCGCCAGATGAAGCAGATGATGGGGAAGTTGGTGTAGCATTCATCTTGATTTTTTTCGTCTGTATTACTTTAGAAGCAGTTGTACGAATGATTTCTACTGTTTTCCTTTCGCTAAATATAGGTGTTTCCCCCACAAAAAACAACGTTTTTCATGCATTTTTAGAGGACATTTTTCACGGAGAATTCCTAGAGGAGTGGTCGTATAGTAGTTCTACGGTAGGAGTAGAGCTCAGGGAACACACTTCCGATACCGTTCTCAGCCCTGCTTGTATCGAGGAGTTTGAGCTGAATTGGGGTCCTCTAAACTGTTCGGTACGAGTAGAGCCGATGGACGAATCATCGGAAAGCATTCTTAGTCCGGCGTGTGCTGCAGATTTTGTAGAGAATGAGTGGTCGTTTACTGACATCTCATTCTCTTCAAATCCTGCAACACCGATGCAGTATATAATACCTGCGCCATCACCGTTTAGGGACATCGTGGAAAACGCAGTATCTTCACCCCAGAGTGTATTGAGCCCTACATGTGTTGCGGAGTTTTTGAATACAATTGGTCCCCAGCAGTAGGGCATAAAACAATGCTGGGTGGAATATCTGTAATCAGCAACACTCTATCCTGACTATCCGTCCTCCCCAAGTCATACGCTACTTTATCCCTCAACCTGAGATATCCATCGTATACTATCCCATTCCTGGCGATAGGTTACGTTGCGTCCTCGTTCGCATCGCTGGATATGATTCTTTTGAAACAGTATTAAACAAGTAACAACATAATAGGATTGTATAATAATTATAATTGGTTACAAAGGAATCATAACAAAACACGTAACGCAGTTATACAAACCATAACAAAACACGTAACGCAGTTATACAAACTTTATGTAAACTTTTTGTTACAGCTCGTAATAAGATGTTTCAATGCGAATGCATGAAGAAATTTTCGCGAAAGGATTCCTCCTTCGCCATAAAAAACTTCATGTTGGATAACGATGACCGTATCCACCCACCTTCAGGAATTCGGGAAGTTACCCAAAACCATTCCACAACTAGGGATGTATCGCGAGCAACAACTTCTGATGGCAGGGCCTCAGAACATAGAGTTGTTACTGACTACGTTTTGCAACCTGGTCCATCGAGGTGAACTACCACTCGAATAATGTGGTACCCAGAAGTGAGGTTGATTCCGCTGCGACACCAGGACCATCAGGGTGACCACCTTAAGGAAGCGTAAATCTGACCAATACGTAGATGTGGTACAAAAGAAAAGTAGCAGAAGTGTTGAGATTGTACACTGTACTGATTGTTTAGTAGACATACCTCGGTACGCTTTTCAAGGACACCTCAGAAGCAATAGGCATAAAGCAAATATATGTCTGCCGGTGGAAAATGGGGTTGAAGTAATTCGGAATGCGTTTAAACAATGTATTGTTTCATACAGGGTATCACCGGCAAACACCCACACCGATGTGCGAACGTTTATGACTGACGTGAAAGTAAATGTATTAAAACTGGTACAGATTCAGTTGCAGAAACACTTCTCCTTGAAATGTAACGTTGAGTTGTTTGGTTTGTACTTTTTAAACACCAGAGAAAGCACGGAACTGAAATCCTTCAAACGAAGTATGACATTTTAAGTGTGGGATGGTGTTGACTGATTATTTTCAAAAAATATGTGACATATTGGATGCCAAGCAATCCGAATTTCAACATAAAGGCTCTGGTAAGTGTGCTGTATGATTACTATTGTAAGTATTACTATGTATTTTGTAGGGTGGTCGCTGGTGCAATTCGTATATTTGGAGGTGAACATGCTAAAATTTGCCCACCACGGGTTCATCATATATGAATGTCCCCGTCGAAATAGCACGTAAACATGCAATAGTCAATGTAAAAATACTGATAATTGTTGCTTTGCATGGGCTATTGTATCAGCACTAGTGACACCAACGGGGTTACCACAACGAACAACTTCATACCCTGATTTCAGAACGTTATTCAACTGGGATGGTGTAGAGTTTCCGGTTAAGCTGACAAATATTTCGACGTTCGAGTCCAACAATAATATATCCTTTAATGTTTATGGGTTGGACGATACGTATCGTGATGGTCAGCGTGTCACGGAGATGGTGGGACCTCTGTACTACACCAAAGCTAAACAGGCTGTGCATGTTAATTTATTATTATTAGTCAGTAACCAAACAGATAATCAGCATTATGTATGGATAAAGCATTTCTCTCGTTTACTTAGCAACCAAATAACCCGGCGTAATGGTGAGATATATTTTTGTGATACTTGCCTTTATTATTTCAGGACGCAAGAGCAATTAACCCACCACGTGGAGCATGACTGTAACTTTGTATACACAAAATTACCGGGTGTGAAACAAAAAAAAGACATTACCGGGGAATTCTATGCGGAAAATATACTCGCATTTCGGAACTACCATAAACAGATGGAACTACCGTTCGTAATTTATGCGGATTTTGAAGCCCTGTTAGTACCGGTTGATACGGCTGAACCAGATCCTACACAACCATTCACGATAAAGACGTGTAAGCATCAACCATATTCATTTAGTTATTATATCAAGTGTAGTCTAAACGATGCGTGGTCTAAATTAGAACTATATAGGGGAGTTAATGCAGCTGAAATATTTATACGCCAACTCGAAAGTGATGTAAAACGGATATATAATGATCATTTCAAAAGTATTGTTCCAATGTTACCACTAACGGACGAACAAAAGGGTTGTATGAATATAGTTTATATTGTTATATATGCAGCAAGCGGTTCACGGGTGATCCTGCAAATCCAAAAGTACGAGATCATTGTCACGTCACTGGTAAGTATCGTGGCGCGGCACATTCACTTTGTAATTTAAACTATCAGCTACCATCTTTTATCCCCGTTATTCCTACATAACTTGAGTGGATATGATGTACACCTGTTCATCAAACAGTTAGCGAGTGAAACGGAAGAAATTACCGTACTCCCTGTTAATAGTGAAAAATATATAACGTTTGGTAAGCACATATATGTTGATGAATATATAAATAGTCGGGGTCTTCGGGAAAAGAAGTACATTAACTTACGATTCGTTGATAGTTGTAGATTCATGGCTGCATCCTTAGATACTCTATCTCAGAATTTAGCAGACGTGCAATGCATCGAAGTAAAGTATTTTAATAATGATAATGATTTTAACTTAATGCGAAAGAAAGGTAATTTCCCCTATGCGTACGTAGATAGTTTTAGTAAATTGAATGATGTCACGATACCATCTTATGATAAATTCTACGATAAAATGCGTGATGAAAATATTTCCGATGACGAATACTGTCGCGTCCTACTGGTATGGGATCACTTTAAGTGTAATACATTAGGTGATTATGCTGATATTTATTTAAAATCAGATGTGTTGTTATTGGCTGACGTGTTTGAAAACTTTGGGAGATTATGTATGGGTGTGTATGGGTTAGAACCTGCACAGTATGTCACTTTACCTGGATTGGCGTGGGATGCCATGTTGAAATGTACGAAAGTAGAGTTAGAATTACTGACGGATATGGATATGTATCATGTTATTAAGAAAGGTATTCGTGGTGGAGTGAGTACATGTATTAAGCGGAGCAGCATTGCTAACAACGAGTTTGTTCCAAATTATGACCCTAATCAACCCAAAGTATTTTTACAGTATTTGGACGCCACGAACTTGTACGGGTGGAGTATGCGGCAATACCTACCAAGACGGGTTTATATGGTTAACTCAAGATGAAATACAGAACTTTGATGTAATGAAGATTAATGATGAGGATGATGTTGGATTTATACTTGAGGTTGATATAAAATATCCACACCACCTGCATGACGAACATAATGACTATCCTTTTTGCCCTGAAATGATCTGCGCACCACATTCTCTGGAGGAGAAGTTAATTCCTAATTTGTGTGATAAGACAAACTACGTTATACATTACCGATATTTGAAACAATGTATAGAACACGGTTTACTTGTAACTCATATTCATAGGGTTTTACGCTTTCGCAAAGTCCTTGGTTAATACCATACGTAGACCTTAATACTCTTCGAAATCAAGCAAAGAATAAGTTTGAAAAGGATTTCTTTAAATACATGAACAATGGCGTCTTTGGGAAAACAATGGAGAATGTGGACAAAGAAGAGTTATCAAACTATTAACGCATTGGGAAAATAATGGTCTCGGTTAGGGCTAGCACGGTACGTTGCAAAACCTCAATTTAAAAATTTAATTCAATTTACTGACAATTATTTGCGGTGGAATTGTCGAAACAGGTAGTTACGTATGACAAACCCGTATATGTCGGATTTAGTATTTTAGATCTTTCCAAAATTATAATGTATCGCTTTTTCTATGACGTTTTACGCATGCATTATGGTACTAACGTATCATTGTTGTATACGGATACCGACTCGCTAATTGTTGAGATAACGACTCTGATGTGTACGCACATATTAGGAATAATTTAGATGAATATGACACATCCAACTATCAAAACGAGTTGCATGGTATTCCTGCTAACACTTCCGTCGTCGGACGAATGAAAGATGAGTATGCAGGAAAGCAATCCAATCTTTTTATGGTGCAGGATCCAAATCATACTGTTTGAAGCTTGCTGACAATGAAGTGGTTAAGAAAGCTAAAGGTGTTAAGAAAGTTATCATTCAAAAAGTGTTGACGGAGATAGATTATAAAACTGTTGCAGAGGCGTCCGATAAAACAGTAATGTGTAAAATGTTCGTGTTTAGATCAACTCTACATGATATATATACAGAAATGTTAAACAAAATTGCCTTTAGGTCCCAGGATGACAAGCGGTATCAAGTACGTGATACATGTACAACGTTAGCGTGGGGGCATTGTAGAATTCCGGAATTGGAGAATGTGGATCCATTGAGTCAGCTACTAGAGGTTGCTAAGCAAATGCAGTTGTATGAGTTACAGGGTGAAAAAATAGTTTGGATACTGACACTTGCTAGGTTTAGATATATAGTTTCTCCATACTGAAACTACTATTAATACTATGAGTACTTCATGAAGTACCTTTTTTTTTGTAGATTTTGTTAATAGTATGTACTAATTATTTATTGAGAGATTATATATGATGTACAAACATTCTGTGATATATAGAAAATAAATAGTGAATATTTAATAGTTTTTATTAAAAATGTATAAGTTTTATTGCATTACATACGTATCATACAGATAATACACATTAGACAAAGCACAGTAACAGGATGATTCACTATGATAGTAACAAACTGGTTCCAAAGCAGGAAGAGGGATGTTCATCAATTTGTATAACGGACTGAGACACAAATTTGCGGATGTAATCTGCTTTCTCTACCCTTGACATAGACAGAATCTGTTGGTTGAATCAATCGTTCGATAATTCTTCGAAAGTGGTGTGGTGGAGTATATCCTTCTTCCCATTTATACAGTGCTGGTTATGTATTAACCAAGTAGCTGAACGGCGACTCTCTGCATCCAATGTATGCCACGGGATACGGTGATTTAAAGACGTAGTGAGCTACTTTTTTTCCATTATAAAGTGCGAGTTCTTTCGGTATAAAACTTTTTGAAATTTTAAACCCTTGTACATCCACCATAATCAGCATTGCATTACAATTGTCGTACTGCTTTGGTTAACGCGTTGTATGTAACTAAACGATCGTGGAGTATAACACAGTATGCTGTCGTATTGGCAGCTATGTTTGCCGCTGTTTCAAACTCTACACGAAGAACTACTGCTTTCGAGTGCAATACTTCTTTTTGATTTGAGCAGTCGACCACCATCAGTGGTGCAGCCGTCGTAAATTGAATAGGTGTGAGTAATGGTTGTCCATCTCTTTGATAATATGACATTTGGAATTTAGCAAACATTTCATACAGCGTGGCAAAGCAATTGTTATCATAATTAACATTTAAATTATCATACGGGTAACGGTCGGTGTTGAGGAATACCCGAATATTCTTTAGTGCACATTTATCGAATTTACTCGCATCGTGCATAACATTATTTTCCGTCCAGTTTGAAACCCTATAATAATGTATCTCGGTGTTTCAATACTAGTCGATGTTTTGATTGCCCATGTATGCTTATCTGTTGTTGGTATAGCGGGATATATGTGGTTTCCCAACTTCTAAATGCTAGTGGAGTATTCACATTTTTATCAATGTATTTCGTTAACGCTAATTCCTCCGCTAATGCTGGAACGATGTGTGGAACTTTCCAATAAATCTTATCTATGTTAACTTTTAATGCTTCGTCCACAGTTGAAATTACTGCATCGGTATCAATATTACTACGAATTAATACAAGTTCTTGTCTAATGTTCAAAATCACTTTATTATAATCTTCAGCAAAGCCAAGCAGCATTCGCAAATACCCAGACATTAAAATACCCTTGCTCATTTGTTAGTGTGCTGTTTGATGTAGGAAACCAACCGGCATTTTGATGGCGGGCAAGATCATTGGGTGTCAATGATACTAATCCTTTCATTGTCGACGTTAACCCCACCTTAGTTACGGAATCTACCACTATTCCATTCATTTCATATCTAATTTCACTGAATAAAAATGCGATACCATTATTAACGAACCTTGCGGTATTGGAGACAGTGCCATCCTGTCGCATTAATCTTCCCTCTACATAAACATAACTTTCTGATGGTAGAGTGCACATGTCTTCCTGAATGGGTATCCTGATTTCATCATTGTTTCCAAATCTCGTAGTATATGGTTGATGGGTGTGCAGTTCGGAATTGACTATAGCATTATCAACAACAACTTTTTCATTAACGTTTAATACACTCATTGTAGTACTGTAAACCCAAGACTCTCCAAGAATGCTTTGTTCTGCGCTGTCAACGCTTTGGTCGCTGAACGCTTACTGACTGTACCCTTTCCACACTTCACTCTTTTATAGTTTGTTTTGCACTGGTTACATGCACATGTATTATACCGCGTCACCATATTTTCTTTAAATGTAGTCCTATCGTTATGACTTCTCCGTTAAAATTGACGAGATCTCCGTCTTGGTCTACTATTTTAAGTGTTATTGTTGAAATGGTAGATGTATTTATAGGTAAGTAGATAACATGTTGAGGTGATTCGATTATTTTATATCCCGCTGGTACACTGGGAAAGAATTGATGAATTATGTGTGATGACTCACCATTTTTAAAACTACCACTTGTTAATTGCACTCGATAATTAATGAGTTAATTTTGATGATGTTAATAGGGTTCTCAGAGGTGTACACTTTTTTAGCTTGGTAAACAGCAGTTTTGTTAAAGCCCAGCATAGGCCCTATCGAATGGACTACATTGAAACTAATGTTATGGGTTGCTTTCATGGTTGCTTTCATAGTATTATTATTTGCTCGTAAATCAATATACCCCTTATCGTCTTTCACTGAGTCATTAATATATTTATTCACATCTGCGATTTCGTATGTTCCTGGCGGTATTGTAATTTTATCTCTTCCAAATATGAGCATGTTGTTCTTTGAAGTAACGTTTTGTATAGTATTGAACGATTCAAAACTAGTTAACCCCATTACATATTCCGACTCATTATCAAGAAAAATCGGTGGATTAAATGTGGCTTGCAGGATACTGCTTTTACCGGTGAAGGTAAATGTGTACGACATCACGATCACGTAACAACTACTGACAATCAGAACGAGTAGTCGTATAAAAATCGTAAGACTAGATGACCACAGTTGTATGTGTCAAAATCTTGAACCTTGGTAAAGTTATACTCAATTGTGTTTCTGCTACCATCACTTTTAAAATAGTGGAGTAATTCAAAGGGTGGTTTAATATGTCCCATGCTATCAAAATATGTAATATGCCTGTTACGCTTAATGTAAGCTGTCCAGTGTGTACCCTTGTTATTTTGATCATCCAGATTCATAATACCACATTCATTCGCATGGATTCGTGTAGGTAAGTTATCTCGCATATATATCCCTCTAAAATAGGGAATCTGTAATTGCTCCACAAATTTTGATAGCTCAACATTACTTAAGGCGTGACGTGGTAGCTTCAGTGGGAGTTTTTTGAATACGGTTGTAAATATATGCCTAACCCTCGTTTATATGGCTTTATGTATAAACCTTTTCCTAATGCAGCTGCTTCCATTGCTTGGTTGTGTCGTTTGGTTTCGTCTAACGTTTTTGTCGCAGCTTTTGCGTCAGTTACCGCTTTTGCGACTGCCGCAGCACCGCCACCTAGAGACCCTAAAGCTCCTAATGCTGCAAAGAGGGGAATAAGAGGTATGAATCCCCCACGTTTTGGTATTGGCAATATTCTGCTCTTGGGTGACAGAATTTTTTTGTGTTTTAGAGCGCTCAAGGCTTGCTGTATTGTGGATTTTAAAGATGATCGAAGTTTACCACCAACACGACGTCGGGCTAGAAGGACTGCTTTGTTAAACGAAATTGCTCTGCGAGAATGCTTCCTTCGTCGTGATTTGTTTCCCATTCCCAATTTATTTTGTCTTTTCCTTGATTTGCCACCCATTCCCATTGTCCGTTTTCCTTTCATTATACCAGCTATGGTTAATGCAGCTGCCCTTTCTCCAAAGGTAGCGTCGGTAGAACGAAATCTATTCCAAGCTTTTTGTTGTAAAGTTTTATCGGCAATGTGTCGTTGTCCTAGATCGTTTGACTGGGAGTATGCAATATCGTGTTCTTTACACGCTTCGTCCAATGCGTTAATACCTTTGTCGCCACGAGCTAATCGTTTTTGTAAACGGGTGCCTGGCCCACAATATCGATATCCGGGTATATGCAACTCCACGGGTAATTTATTTATTAAAGTATTAATTAATCCTGAACCTTTTTTTTTCCTCTGACGCTGAGATGTATACTTCATACCACACTGACTGCCACTTCACTACTAAATTACTTTCTGCACGTGGTGTCTATATATATAGAAGCGTCATACAAGTCGTGGTTTAGTACCATAATGGGTGACATCCGGTTCATTCCGCAAGATACAGAATTAACCTATCAAAATTACGACATTACTCCTAACAAGGAGCAGTACTCTAAACACCGCGGTTTACTAAAAGGGGGATGTAAACGAGGTATAATCGTCGGACCATCCGGCTGTGGAAAAACCAATGTTATGATTAGCTTATTAGAACATCCAAATGGTTTACGTTTTGAAAATGTCTTATATATTGCAAATCTCTATACCAACCTAAATACCAGTACCTGCGGAGTTACTGGCATCCATAAAAAATTAGGTATTTCGAATACAGTGATAATAGTGATGTTATACCTCCTAGTGAGTCCCGTAAAATTCAATAATGATTTTTGATGATGTAGCATGTCATAAACAAAATGAAATTAGAGATCATTTTGTTTTGGCAGACATCGAAATAATGATTGTTTCTATCTGTGTCAAACGTATTCTTCAATTCCAAAACAGCTTATACGTGATAATGCGAATTTACTTGTTCTTTTCAACAAGATCACACTAATCTCAAGCATGTGTATGATGATCACGTTAATGTTGATATGTCATTTGATAGATTTAAAGACTTGTGTTGCTGTTGCTGGCGTGATAAATTCATTTCTTGTGATTGATAAAGAAAGTGATGTTAATAACGGTCGTTACCGTAAGAGATTTGACTGTTTCATTGCAATATAAATAATCTACTAGGACTGTCAACGTACAGTCGTAATGGAGGAGCGCTTAGTACAAGACATTTTGCGTGCTCGCAAGAGTGTGCAACAGAAATATGCTAGTTTGAAAGAAGATACTGCACTTACAGAACGTGCAATGGAGGCACACTTTAAACCTATTACACAACCATTAAAACAATTAATCACTAAAAATGATGGTTCTCTCATCAAACCTGAACCCCTTACGCCAGAAGTCGGAAAAAAGGAGTCCATTGCACATGAAAATGAAGTATTTTTACATTATACACCGAAATCCTCTAGAATACGTAAGGAGCCGCGTACTATTGTTCCTGACACCATTCCCACACCTGTACAGGAATCTGTAATTGCTGATGAACACATGACGACGAGGTGGAAATTCCTACTTTACAACAATTGAAATCGGAACTACTAGCTGCTGGATCTCAACCCGCCTTTGAAGAGTATCTTAATCAATACCAAGGATTAGCGAAATACTACGTCGAAGGTATCTTTAGAGATACCGAAGATGAATATGACTTAACGTACGGTGTGCATTTTATTCCTGAAGAAGAGAAATTTTTTATAGGCGATGCTGAACTAGATTTTGTTGGAGAAAATTTGCGAATCGCTCTTCCCGATGGATCGTCCCTAGATTATGAGGGAACACCGGGATTATATGAACTACTTTTTAAAAAGTTCCTACGGGATACAAAAGAGGGATCTACAGTACTACAATGACATTTTGCGTCGTACGCATGCTGCCCGACGTAATTATAACCCTGATGATCAAATCCGAGGAACTAATAGTAAGAAGTACCTTGAAATCATTAAACCATTACTTCAGCCTAGAAAACGTTCTGCCACATCGTCTATTGCACCTCCAGCCACCAGATCTCGAACAACTTCTATATCCAAAAGAGGTGGTGGACTGCAGCTATTGCGATACAATAATAAACCTATTGAGTTTGTACCGTGGAATAATCGGAATAAGTTAGTCGATTGGTTAAGGGAATTATTAGGATCAATGTCGGCAGGAAATACTAGCAATCATAACGAAATAATATATATAATTGATGAACTACGTAACGCAAAAGTAATAAAGTAACAGAACTTGTTATAAATCTACCACAATAGTCATTTCCTTTCATTGTTACTACGACTATCCTACAGATACTACTATACGTCCACCAGTGATGCCAATAGATAAATTTGGCGCCATCTTCATCATCAAATGACAGTTGATAAATTTGGAAAACATATTACTGATCATCGCAGTGATGCTACGAAGCAAAGTGATTTATATTACGAAACTTATTTTACCTTGCAAGGTGTCTTGCAACAGACAACAGTAGATATTCCATTGGGTATGAATGGTAGATATTTATTTCCTACAGAGGGAAAAATATTGACTGTAAGTGGTCACCTCGAGATATTAATCTTCAGTGGATACTGTAGTATACGACACCGCTGTTTCTAAACAATAAAACTATTCGTAAGCAGGTGTGATTCAACCGATAATTCCAAAAGATATCAATTTCGACAAAGAACAATTATTCATCCTAGAGATTGTACTACAATCCAAAGTAAAAAATGAGTAAAGCCGATGTTGTTGAAGAACTGCACAAACCTGCAAGAAGAAATTTTCCGCGGCGTTGTGTTGTACTAAAAGGTTTAAATGATCTCTTTCAAGCTGATTTAGTGGAAATGATACCTTATGCTCATGTGAATAAAGGATTTCGATATATTTTAGTAATAATTAATGCCTTCTCTAAATATATCTGGGCTTTCCCCATCAAACGCAAGAATGGTAAACTAGTTGCGGAGGTAATGGATAAACTGCTATCTGGATTGCAAAAGATGCCTACGCATATACAAACTGATATGGGAACGGAGTTTTATAATGCAGAATTTAAAAAAGTAATGAAAAAATTCAATATCAATCATTACAGTAGTTATTCCACCTTGAAAAGTAGCATAGTCGAACGTGTCAATCGTACCCTTAAAGCAATAATGTGGAAAAACATTCAGCATGCAAGGATCATATAAGTGGCTATCAATCTTGCCTCAAATTGTTACCGATTATAATTCAAGAAAGCATAGAACAACTGGATACAAACCGGTAGATGTAACGGAAAAGAATGCTGCAGATATTTTGCAGCATTTAGAATGTCAGAAAGTTCTTGACCGTAAAACACCTAAATTTAAAGTGGGGGAACACGTACGCATTAGCAAACATAGGAGTATATTCTCTAAGGGGTACACACCTAATTGGAGTTACGAAGTCTTTCGAATATCAACAGTTAAACGTTCAAGCCCACTCACCTACACATTACGTGATAGTCGAGATGAAGAGATTCAAGGTCGGTTCTATGAGCCCGAACTACAAAGTGTTAAACATCCAGACATTCATCTAGTTGAACGTGTCATCCGACGTCAAGGGAATAAAGCTCTCGTTAAGTGGTTGGGTTTTGATACTTCTCACTACTCATGGATTTCTACCAAAGACATTGTGTAATACGCTAATTAACCTTAATTATATATATTGTAATATTAATATGCAATGAACAGATCTTTTTTTTACTTTTTTTATTACTACTATCCTATACATATACATCACTACATACTACTAAAGCGTCTGACACACACTCACGATGCTGTTTTTCGAGAATTGGTGAAATTATATTATCACAGTCGCCTATTCTTTTTTTAAATCGTGCAGAATCTCTAGCTAATTGTTCCCATTCTCCTTTTCGCGCATGCCTGTAAGCCAACTCCCATACTACTATGTAGTGAACTACGTTTTTGGATTCATTAATGCGCACCTTCTTCACTGGGTGAGTCGTCATCTGATGACTCAAAATTCGGTAAATATCTTTCTATTTCGTGTATAAATTGCTCCAATGATATTTCTTTAAGGTCTTCTATTAATCGCTTTATACAACAAATACACTCCATATCACCTACATGCGATGTTAAGTATTTTTCACAAAGGCGTATTCCTCCCCCATACTTATTAACTAGATTATTTAAATAGTCATCACTAAATCTACCCATTCCATACACTTTTTCATGATCAGCATCGAATTCTAATGCTTGTAACTGGCATATTAGTCTTTGGACTGCACTAACACAATCTACAGCTTTAGGCCACGACTCCGCACTATAACACATCCACATATTGACTAACATCTAATACTATCCACTATTGACTACAAGCGCGTTACCCCCCCCTTTGAGTTATAGGATTGGCAAGATCCATATCCATATATAGTTTCTCCTTGGCAAATACTTCCATTTCCAGAAGGCAGGCTATGTTGACCTCAAATACATCACGCAATGGACCTATAACTTGGTGAATGTTACATTCAGGAATTGTCGCTGTCGACTGTATTAGGTTTTTATAAAACTCTGGAAAGTTCACAGTATCTGCCAACTCCAATCGGTAATATATTATCTTCAAAAGCTTCCATAACTGTTCTATAGACTCCCATCCTAAATAGACATCAATTTCGTCACTATCACAGAGGCGTATAATTTTTTCTTGTTAATATTTTCGTACGAGACAGTCTTCGATCCCAGTTTGGTAGGTAGCCATGTTCCTTCAGGACTGTAGAAATAATTAGTAATCACCCTTGATTATCCATAAGTATACGCCATTCCTGCTTGTCAAACACCACTCCACCACTCTTCGTTCCACCTAGTTTTACGACTGGCTCAAATCCAAATTTGGGTGATAGACCGACACTAACAAACTTTGTTTTACTTTTATTTAAGAAATAATGCACATTATTAAGCAAAATATCGCAATATTTACTTGAACTTATAGCACCGAGAATCTTCGCCTTTTCTATGCTTGACGTACGATGTTATCCATTATATACGATACTGACTTTACATACATTCCCTCTCTTTTATATATGACACTCTCCCACTATGTACCCTCCTCAAGGCTACTTACGTGACCTTCACGATTATACCACACATTGCTTTAGCGGTCTTGTCGGTTACACCTTTTCAAGGTTTTCTTTTCGTTCCACTACTTCAAGGATTTCTAGCCATACTTATTCCAAGGTTAGTCCACTTTGCCACAGCAAGGTCACCACACAAGGTTACATATCCCCACTCTGTATTATTCGTATACTTAAAGGGAGGGTTTTTACATATACCATAGTTACCGATCTTCACTATGTCAGTTACTCCAGTGCAAGACGATTGGAAGACAATGTACCAACCACAAACCCTATTTCAAATTAGTACGCGACGGACATGTCAATTAATTCCAACTGGGTAAATTTTGAAAAGGAAGGAATACTACCGGCTTCCATAAACAAAGTGCTACGAAATAATTATGAACTGGTTCAGTGGAATTCAGCGTGGTATACCGAAATGAGCAAGGTAATACGCGAGCACTTTGCGGCAAGTCGTGTAACAGCATATGCCCACATTGTATCAATACATGTTCGATACCATCTGGTGGACTTCATGAATTTGTGTCATTGCTGTTTCGCCCGATTGAAACCAGGACATTACCGCGTACTGGACCATCATATGCATATGGAGCGCTGGACTGCGCGATACCACCTGTCGCACGAATATTATTGGTGCTCGTCGTGAGCGCCTCTCACACAGTTATACGATGTGTACGATGATGACTCATGTATACTGTGTGATGAGGTGTGCTACGTAGACGAGTAGTCTTTTTTTTACTGTATCTATTGTATATATTGTACATATTGTATATATGTGTTGTATATATTGTATATATTGTATATATTGTATATATTGTATATATTGTATATATTGTATATATTGTATATATTGTATATATTTATATTGTATATATTGTATATATTGTATATATTGTATATATTGTATATATTGTATATATTGTATATATTGTATATATTGTATATATTGTATATATTGTATATATTGTATAGAATACATTATTTCCTGTCAGTATCTTACTGATTTCGCTGATGTTAACATGTGTGACCCAAACTTTTATTATCCTCAGTATTACAACTGTTTCGATAAACGCTTACTAACGTATCGAACATGGTCTGGAGTTCACTCACCCTCATCGCTTGCTGCAGCAGGATTCATTTCCACATCTTCAGACGATACGGTTGAATGTTTCATGTGTGGGGTTAGAATAAACCGATGGCAGCCAGATGTCAATCCGTTACAGGAACATCTACGATGGGCACCACATTGCACTTATGCTCAGCTCCTCGCACCACGTCCGCGCAGATGTACTGAAACGGAAGTGGAGAGGACCTTTGCACTTGTACTAAATCAAAATGTTTTATTCCTAAAGAAAATCATATATCTGAGTAATACATTAATTAAATATATTTACATATCGTTTTCTTTTATTTCGGTAAAAAAAGTGAGGTTGAGCAAAAATCATACAAGTGGGCAAAAAACATACAAGTGGGGTATAGAGTAGCAAGCAGGTGGCTAAGCATAAAGTAGGTTACACGGATGGCCTTGTAATTGTGAAACAGGAAAGCGTGGTCGGATGGCCTTGTAATTGTGGAACAGGAAATCGGAGTTTGTGACCCTGGTAATTGTGGAACAGGAAATCGGAGTTTGTGCCCTTGTAATTGTGGAACAGGAAATCGGAGTTTGTGCCCTTGTAATTGTGGAACAGGAAATCGGAGTTTGTGACCCTGGTTTTGTGGTAATGATATGTATTTAGGTCACACAGTGCGCTTTTTTGACCTTGGTATGGTGGGGACCTTGGTTTTGTGGCAGCCTTGGAAATGTGGGACCTTGGAAATGTGGCGGTGTTCTAGAAGTCTCCAACTCTACCTACTTTAATATACTATTAAAATTTCTTGTGGTTTGGTGACGAATAATTGAAAACGCGACACCGACGCCACTGGTAATGTTTTCAGTCGCTATTGCGTTAACGAGTGCGGCCGAATGCACGAACATCCATGCGCGACACGAGGCATTCTTTGGTCGCGTGGACTGTACAATACTTTTAATTCAGCAAATTTCTGAACAATATTTTTTAGATTAATATTCTCCGCTAATTCATGTTCTATAGCTAATGTAGCCGAACCGTTTAGCCGATTTTGGGTAGTTGTGGAACGTAAGAAAGTTTTAATTATTTTCAATTTAGAAAAGCTTCTTCCTCCACATGCCACAACGGGAACGTCAACAAGATTATTAAGGCAATGCTTAGGTTAAGAGTAACATCTGAAGTAGTGATAAGTTTAAATACCTCAATGGAAATTTGTTTTGCATTAACCAACCCTGTTTCATCTACTAGCTCAAGTCCGTTAATATCTCTCAATTCACATCAGTCAACAGTATTTCCAAGCCTTTACAATATTTAATTAACTCGTTTTAGGTAAACTTTTCCAATCATGTATGTTGAACAAAACTTTAAAATGATCGCATCAAATCAAATCTGGATTCTGAAGCATCAATAGCTTTATCTTTTGAAAAAAAAAACAATCTGCGACCGGATCATCGCAGATTTCGTAAAGAAAGTTAACAGTTTTTCTTCGAACTCTAACGCGATTGTTAACTCGAAATCAGCTGGGAAGTCAATAACGCCGGTAAGTTCCATTGCATCACATCACCGAGCATTTTATTAAAAGTCTCATCCGAACGAAGATCCTTGGAATAAATTGTACAAATTTTTTATTAGCTCGTTAACATGGTAAATCATAGTCTGTAGTAGTTTGCTGATCGGATTAATGCAACTTAAGATTATATACCAAATTACAATGGCGCATACAAACTTAATACAGTGCAACCGGCCAGAAGCCTCATCTCCCATGGAAGTGTCAATTTCAGTACCGTCATAAATACGTAACTAATAAAACATCGTAAATACTTTCCAACTGATACCATAAGGGTTTTAAAACTTCTTTACGACTATCCCAACGACTATTTTACAGTTGTCCCTTAACATATTTTAATAATATGCCCATCTAAAGGTTAACGAAGCAGAAAACAAGTAAATTTTGTAGGTATATCAAAAAAAATTTGCGCTTTTGCCATATTGTTGACGGGTAAATTTGGCTACTACATGGCAAGTAAAATGCTCGTGGATTCATAGCCCGTATTCTAGATTGAACCCTGATTTATGATATTGACCTCGTTGTCGTAAGCCTGGTCTTTCGCATCCTTCAATTTTAAGCCAAATTTTGCAAGTTTTGCAATTATCACATTTGAAAGTTTTTGTCCTGTCGACCTCTCAACTGGAAGAGAGCGTACCATGCTTTCATTAATCTTAGTATTATTGGGGTTAGATTTGTCAATAGGCACATATTTAACTAACAATGTCATTTGCTCTATCTTACTAACTTCAGAAGTAAAATATAGAGTGATGGAGTAGTGTTTGGATTACTTAATTTCGTCAATATGTGATTTAATATGTGAATGTAAAAGATATTAAAATCATAAAGTTTGTCACTGGTACCCCTCATGGCTAAAGAATTTTGGGCAAGCACTTTTGTTGTTGACACAATACGTAGAAGCACACCATACCAATAATTTGTCTGTGCAGTAATAAGCCTTTGTAACTCATTCTCAATAATTGTAGAAGATTGTAATGCTGACCAAATGCCATCCAAGACATTTGATAATGAATGTGATTTTTAATGACTCATGTTCTTTTAAAGCGTCACTGAGGTGCATTCATCGTGTAAATCCTTCAATGGAAGGAGAACTCAAAAGTTTACAGCGAAAACAATACACAGTTTTTTATAATTGAATAGACTAACCAGTTGCGCAGTACTTTTTCTCCGTTTTTCAATGTTTTCATATAATAATGCGCACTAAATGTCCGACCAGTGTTATCAGCTGGATACTTATAGTCCTTTAATGGTTTAGGTCACCCCTTTTTTACTAGAAAAACATCTTTCAGCGTCTGACAAATTAGGTGGCCGAGATCCTGGATCGGAATCTTAAAGTTTGTGTATTTTCTTTAGAAGTTCCCAGAGTAGGTTTTTCTAAATTTGTGTCATTATCGGTTACGGTTACCTGATCGATAGTATTCTTGTAATATAACTTTGAGTCTGCTTTAGCTTGTGACAACTTTGGGTTGTCAATTTTTTTTAGCACCCTGGACTCTCATATCCTGCAAATTTAACCCCAACTTTACAAGTTTTTCAATTATTATATTTGAAAGTTGTCCAGTCGATTTCTCAACTAGAAGAAGGCCTAAAAGGCTTTTATTAATCTTAATTATAATATCATTGGAATTAGATTTGTCAATAGCCATATGTCTAATTAAACATGTTATTTTCACTATCGTATTGACGTCAGGAGTGCAATTTACAATACTGAAATAGTATTTGGATTACTTAATTTCGTCAATAATATTTGATTTAAGATGTGAATGTAAAAGATAAATCAGTTAGTTTTAAATATCGTTTCCAAGATAGTGAACTGTAGCTTCCTGTTTTGCTTGGGCTAGCCTCACACAGCTGATGTTATCAACTAGTCCTTTAACGTTTTAGGTGGCCTGCCTTTTATTAAAAAACATCTTTCAGCGTTTGACAAACTAGGTGACCAGTTTCGGAATCTAAGATACAGGTTGTATATTTTCTTTAAAAGTTACCGGAGTAGGTTCTTCAGATTTGTGTCACTGTCGGTTACGGTTACCTAATCGATAGTGTCCTTATAATAATTAAAGCATGAGTTTGCTGCAGCTTAGGACAACTTTGAGTTGTTAACAACTTTTCTCATAGTTCCTAGGTAGTTCAGTAAAATCTGTTTATCAATATCTGATTGCTTTTTAAGCCTTTTTCTTTTGTACTGACCACCAGATAGCTTTTTGCATCCACCAGACATTCTAAAATATACAAAAAATTATTGAAAGTATTTTAATCCTCAACGACCGTAAATACTGTTAAAGACAGGAGCAAACTTATATGAAGGAGGAAATACATTTTAAATATCTCTTGAAATAAACAAAATTATTAATAGTAGTCACGTTACTACGTGTGCGCGGATGTAACTTCACCTGTTACGAATTCTATCACGCGTCACTAATGTTCTTAGATCAAAATTCACTTATCAATTAATGAATATTACAAATTAAAAATTTTTTGTATCGGTAAACAAAGAATTTCCTACTTAAAATTTAAAATTTTGATGAAAGTTGTCATTTAAAAAATAGAAATATCTGGCGTGGAACACCACACAACCTTCCGGCCTACAAAATGGAAATTAAAAGAAATAATTTTAATAGGATTTTTTTAAGGATAATTATGCAACCTCTTTTATAAGGAGTTCATTACGTTCATCTAGTTAATAACATCAGTCGAAAATAGGCAATCTTCGTCTACACTTTTTCATATAAAATTAATTGTTATTCAGATAATGGAAAAATTTTAACCAACACTGAAATTCTACCTTAAGAATTTTTTTGCCGCTAAATTACGCGTCATATCAAAATATTGTATAGAACATAATTAATTTATGTGTTTAAGGTCTATATCTAAGAATTTTTGTATCTTTGAAATTTGTAGCTAAATTTAATCAGCTCTAAGCCAAATGGAAACCAGCTTAAATAGAAAATTTTAAGTAGGTATTTAGTATTTTCGTTCTAGAGTTATCGTGGATACTAACATACATCCATACACCCGCACGCACACCCACGCACGCACGTACGCACACACGCACGCACGCACGCACGCACGCGCACACACACACACACACACACATCCAGACATGATGGCCGATCTTGGCAAAGCTTGGCCAAAAGTTGTAAAATGCGCTAATAAGTGGATTTAGCGATAGCGAACAAAAAGTCGATTGCATAACCTTCTATATCTACATATGTTAGGTTGGAAGGTAAAAATGTACTTCATCATAAATAAGATTTCAGTATAGTCATTAGTCATTAATTGGAAATAAAGCCACTCGTGAATTGATTCGAAACAACTACATACAATATTTGTAAGTGTTATCGAAACGTTTAGATTGTATAATTTAAAGTACACCATTAAAAAATCCCAAAAAAGATAAGTATTTTATTATGAGTGTTAATGGTGAAAGTTTACATTTTCATATTTCAGTCCTTTATGGGGAGGAAACTTATCGTTTTATCAGACAATTTGAAAAATTAAGGAAACGTAAAGCACAATTATTATCGTCACTCACTTTTTTATTACGATGCCGAGACCAAAAGATTATCCCAAAGTTTATCTATATTAAAAGAAATTTTAATAACAAGCAAGCGAATAATATTTACAGAAGAACTGAAAATGCTCTTCTACCTAATCAAATACATATTACTAGGAAGTTACTGGATAACACCGATAAAAATCTTTTATATTTACATTTAGAAATTTCATCTATTTTGAATAAAGAAGATTGGGATAAAATTGATTCTATAACGTTTAAATCTATGGAAATAAATTTTGACATCTCATGTCAACGTCAAAAAGAAAAATTTAATAAATTATACAAACAACAAAATAATAGACCATCTATTGATTGTAGAAAACAGTTATAAACCTTTCTGATAATGTTGTTTCAGATTATGCTATTGAAGCGCTTTCTAAAGGAGGAAATTTTGCGATAACACCAAGAGTAATACCTTTTGAAGATATAATTTCCAACATCGAAAACTCCATTAGATTATTACCTTTTGATGCTGCTAATGAAGTTAGATATAACACCGTTAACATATTACGTAAAACAAAACCTCCAAGAGCAACTTATCCTTTCGTCAACGACATGCTTTACTTGATCTTAAACGCAATGAAAGTATTATAATATTAAAATCAGATAAAGGTAATGCAACTGTTATATTAAATATGAACGATTATAACACTAAGATAGAACAATTGTTGGGACCAGAAACTTATCGTGAAATACCAAAAGATCCAACAAAAAAGTTTCTTTTAAAAACTAAAGAGCTGATTAAATTATCATCTATTCCTGAAGAAATAAAAAAGAAACTATCTAACTCTGAAGCCATTTCACCAAAACTATATGGTTTACCAAAAATTCATAAACCTAATATTCCTTTAAGGCCTATTGTTAGTGCAATTGGTTCTCCTACATATCACCTTGCAAAACATCTTACATTCTTATTACAACCTCATATAGGAAAAACACCCCATTACATTAAAAATTCTGCCGACTTTGTTGAAAAAATGCATAATTTCAAAATTGAAGTGGGTGATATAATGGTTAGTTTTGATGTTATTTCACTTTTTACAAAAGTACCTCTAAAAGAAACTATTGAATACATAGATCATCTTTTTCCAAAGGACATAACCATTCTTTTTCAGCACTGTCTTACTACAACTTATTTTCAGTGGAATAATAAATTTTATGAACAGATTGAAGGTGTAGCAATAGGTAGTCCCCTTAGTCCTGTTATAGCTAATTTTTATATGGAAAAATTTGGAACATTAGCGTTACAAAATACACCTAAAAAACCTTCAGTTTGGTATAGATATGTAGATGACACATTTGTTATTTGGAGACATGGTGAAGAAGCACTGCATGAGTTTTTGGTTTTTATAAATGGTATACATCCTAGTATTCAGTTTACCATGGAAAAAGAAACTAATGGAAGTTTACCATTTCTTGACATATTAATATCTAAAAATAATAATTCACTATCTTTTAAGGTTTACAGAAAGCCGAACACACTGATAGATACCTTCATAAATTATCCAACCACCATCCACGTCAAAAATCAGTGTAATTAAATCTTTAGTAGATCGAGCAAAACGAATTTGTGACCCTGAATTTTTGAATGATGAATATAAATATTTAAGAAAATCCTTACAAGATAATGGATATTCACTTACAGATATTAATAATGTTATTACACCTTCTAGGCGTAACCTTAAAGAAAAACCAGTTCTTAATGTTGGTACTGCTTTTCTTCCTTTTATAGCTAATGTTACAAATAGAATTGAAAAATCCTAATCAAATATGGCATTAGGACTATTTTTAAACCTACAAGAAAAATTAAAGAACATTTAAGATCACCTAAAGATGTGTCAAACCCTTTATCATCTTCCGGAGTGTATAAGTTATCCTGTTCATGTGGAAAAGTATACATCGGGACCACAAAACGTAGCTTTGATACAAGACGCAAAGAACATATGAGATTTTGTAGATTGGGTCAACCAGAGAGGTCTGCTGTGGCTGACCATGCCCTGAATAATCTAAATCATGACATTCAATTTGACAATATGAAAATATTGTCAAGACAAACCATTATTATGTTCGTTTGCAACGTGAAGCTATTGAAATATATAAACACCCGAATAATTTTAATAGACAAGAAGAAAATCTCCGTTTAAATAGGTTTTGGCATCTTATAATTAAAAAGAGCATAATGATACGCATTGATTTCAATTTGTTTTCAACTTTTGGTATTTCTAGGTTTTTGCTGTGTTTTCCTAGACCTTGAAGCAAATGCTTTACCAATTATATGTTAAATTTCCACAGCACTATAATTTAACATAAATAGTTGAAATTAAATTGAAATTAAAAATTACAAGAACGTTCTGCATTGTGCTTTTCATTGTTAATAACACTTCCAATTATTGATAAAGATATCTCTTTGTTAGATTTAACTGGGTTATTTTTGATGTAATGTTTGGATTTGTGAATGCTTCTATCATTTTAAAATTGAAGTTTTTCACAACTTTACACTTACATCATAACTCGATTAAATTTTGTTAAATGTGTTTTTGGCTGGCAAATTTCATCGTTAGCTTTCGTCGTAGAGAGTGTTCTGGTTTGTCATCTTTGAGGCAGTTTAACAATATTTAATTTTAATGACCTAGTTATTCTTTACTACAATTTTATAGTTGGCTTATACGTTTCTCAAACTGTTATATTAATAGCAGGCTTATGTTTATGTTTGAATTTTTCAAATTTGACAAAATTGTTTACTACATCTTTAACAATTTTTAACTAACATTACTACTGACGAAGATAACTGTAAGTGTTATCGAAACGTTTAGATTGTATAATTTAAAGTACACCATTAAAAAATCCCAAAAAAGATAAGTATTTTATTATGAGTGTTAATGGTGAAAGTTTACATTTTCATACATACAATATAATTATAGCAAATTACCTTAAAAATTAATCGCACTTTCTAGAATAAAGCATAAATAAGCAGATAAGTCCTCATCTTTGATTTTATAATAGGGGTATGAAAAACATGTCGAAACAGGTAAAATACTGCGCGCGCGATAATCTTTATGGTATGCTTTTCAGGATTAGTCTCTCATTTGACATACTTACTAATTAGATCAAGTTCTATTGGAGCAGTAATAAAAAAGTTCATTATGCGCCGTTAGAGGGTACTGTACCTAAAACTCAAAACTTGTTTTGTTGATAACTTTTTTCTCTTGCCAAACATCGCAAAAATATGAACATTATTATAAAGAGAAATAATATTAGAAAAAATTATGTGCTCTATATTCAAGCCAGTAAATGCAACCATTTAGTCAGAAATCGCTATTAAAGTTTTATTAAAATATCAAATGTTGATAATTCCATTCGTTAATTAACCGAGTTGGCATGCTTCAAGTAACTGTTATTAATACTCTTCATACGAATGGTCACGAACATTGTTTAATAAGTTTGATTTTTTACCATAATAATTTGGAAAATGGCTCAGCAATACTCAAGTACTGAATACCGTGACATGCATTTTTGTTATGGACAAGCAAATGGTAATGCAGAACAAGCGCGCCGGAATTACGTAGATGCATATCGTGATAGAAGAATACCACATGCACAAACATTTGTTCACATTCACAGACGTCTGGGGGAGCAAGGTTCTTTTAGAAATGATATTTATGACTCAGAAAGACCAAGAACTACGAGAACTGTAGAAAAATGAGAAAGAGTGCTGGAGACAGTAGAGGCAAATTCGGCGATAAGTACACGAAGAATTGCCGCGCAGGAGGGTATTGCCCATTCTTTAGTTTGGAATATTCATCACGAGCAACTTCTTTACCCATTCCATGTGAAAAAGGTACAAGCACTTTATCATGAAGATCCCGTGTGTCGTTTGCAGCTCTGTAATAGCATTATGGAAAAATATGATGAAGATAATGCATTTATTAGTAACATTTTGTTTACTGACGAAGCCGGCTTTACAATTGATGGTATTACAAACTATCATAATACTCATCGATGGTCTGATGAGAATCCACATGCATACCAGGAAACAAATCATCAACGAAGATATTCTCTTAACGTATGGGCTGGAATGGTAGAAGTCCTTACTTTTTTAATGGAGATAGTTATTTGGAATTTCTTCGAAACGATCTTCCAGATTTAATTGAAGATGTTCCTCTAAAAACAAGAGCAAATATGTGGCTTCTACAAGATGGCGCCCCTCCACATTTTAGTTTGACTGTTCGTAGATATTTAGGTGAGGTATTTCATAATCGTTGGATCGGAAGAGGTGGACCAATAGCTTGGGCACCGCGATCGCCAGATCTTAATCCAATGGATTTTTTTCTTTGGGGGCATTTAAAGTCCATAGTTTATAAAACGCCTGTTAACGACGTCAATGATCTGCGACAAAGGATTATTGGTGGGTGTGAAACAATTAGAAACAATATCGGTGTTTTTCATCGTGTCAGACGATCATTTCTAAAACGTGTTAGAAAATGTATAGAGGTGAATGGAGGTCATTACGAACATTTGTTATGATAAACTTGTAAATTGTTACTTACTCTTTGTAACTTTAATTCAATATACAATAGTTTTAGAAATGTTAGTAACTTATAATCCATATGTTATATGTGTAGTATTTTCTCTTGTATTGGTGTTTATGTATTTGTATTTAGTTTTTTTTTTTGTTTCTGTTGGACAACTAAAATGTATTATTATTATTATTATTATAAAATAGGAGAATCTGTCATACTTTGTTCGTGTAATTCCACTATCTAACGCTATCTCTTTGTAAAACCAGGATCGTTAATAAATAAAATAAAAAAATTTTGTCTTTGACAAGCCGTAACTTGCAAACAAATGACAATCCTAAAAAAAATTTCCTTACAAACTGCTATTATTTTAGCTCGTAGAAGCTCTTCCCGGAGTTTCCTGATGGTCTTTTAGAACACCCTGTATACCGGGTGTTACAAAAAAGTAGGCCAATCCCTTAACCACATATTCTTTGGGACAAAATAAGGGGACTTTTCTTATGTCACTTTTCATTTGAATGCTTCCTTTTCGATATACAGGGTGTCAAACTTCACTTTTTAAAAGTGTATTTTTTTATTATCTCTGGTGTGTTTTAAGATATCGTTTTCAAATTTGGTACACATCTTACTCTTTTCTAAGTGCACCTTCTGTATGATTTTAAGTAAAAAATTCAAAGAACTAATAGAAAAATAAGAGGGGTGCGGTAACCTGCAACCCCCCATTTTTTTCTGACGAACACCTATGAACGTCGCATCCATTTTTTGTAGTAGTTTGATGATTTATCTAACTTTTTTGGCTCTTGTAAACTTTTGATTTGATGCTTCCTTTATGACATACTTGCAGTTATTCGACTAGGTGTTGCGATTATTTAACATTTTTTTAAATTTTATTAATCAGAAAAAATTCATGATAATAACTTAAAACGATCAATTGTGCTAATAATTATAATACGAAGTTGGATGCAAATAATTAAATTAAATGTTCGATGTGTCAACCGCCTTCGTGAATGCACCTTCTGGCACTTTTTATAACTGAAAACCGAATATTTTGGAAAATATTTCATGAATCCCCAAAAACTGAAGTTCAGTGGATTTAAGTCGGGGGAACGAGGTGGCCAATGAATAGACGCATCCTGTCCCCGACCAATTCAGTGATTAGGGAAATATTGGTTCAAGTGGTTCCGAACATTGTTGCCATAATGTGGCGGAGCTCCGTCAAGTTGAAACCACATATTTTGACGAATAGGTACGTCATCAAGTAAATTTGTAAACTCATTTTGTAAAAAAAAATAAAAAATGTTCGGCATTTAAGTTTGGTGGCAAAAATACAGGACCTAAAAGAAAATTGTCTAAAATTCCTGCCCACACGTTTACTTTAAAATTTACTTGATGACTGGTCTCTACAAGAGCTCTTGGATTTTCAGCTGGCCAAACATGGGTGTTGTGGATATTTGTTATACCATTTCGCGTAAAGGTAGCTTCATCCGAAAATAAAATGGATCTAACAAACCGGCGGTTACGGTTATTTTCATTACAGATATTGTTTCTATCTGAAACACAAGTCTCCTCGGAAAGCTCCGAGTCACCCGACTTGCAATTTCCTCAATACCATCTTCACTCTAGCTTTCGATATAAAGGAGGCGTATGTGCGTACATCAAGGACAGAATTGCTTGCAAGAGGGTTTCTTCCTTAGAAAATAAAAATTTTGACGTGATTTGGTTTAAACATTCTGGTCCTAATTTTGTGAAATTCTACTGTTGCATTTATAGGTCTCCTAATGACAGCAACTTTCAAGACTTCTTCGATTACCTTAGTATGAAAGTTGACTATCTCCTGTCTCAGTTTCCATCTTGCGATATCTCATTTGTAGGCGATTTCAATGTTCATAACTCTAATTGGCTTCAATTTTCATCTACTACAAATCCCGCTGGTCATAGTGCAGAAACATTTGCTATTTCATGTGATCTCACACACATGATTTCTGAACCCACAAGAATCCCTGATACCCCTAACCATACTTCTAGATCTATTTCTTACATCAAACCCTCTTGTTTATAAAACTTCCGTTCTTTCGCCTTTAGGTCTTTCCGACCATTGTCTAATAAAAATCATTTCTACTGTACCTAATTCCACTATTGTTCGCAAAACCGATAGAATCTTGTGGTGTTTTAAGTCAGCTCGATGGAGTGATTTACGGGATTTCTTTGCAACCTTTCCATGGCGTGAATATTGTTTTAAGTCGTCCTCTTCTTCGGACATCGCTCTTTCAGTATCTGAAGTCATCCTCATGGGAATGGAGTTATACATTCCGAAAAAACAGTACCGCGTAGGTCATTCACGTTCCCAACCCTGGTTCAATAAGGCTTGTTCTGATGCAATATCTTTAAAAAATAAATGTTACATTAAATGGAAATCTAATAAATCGGTGGACAGTCATGTAGAATACGTTGGTACTAGAAATATCTGCAAAAGTGTCATCACTAAAACTAAAAAGTTGTTCGAACAACGAAAATGCAATGAACTAGCTACATCTCCTTTAGGCAGTCGTAAATTTTGGTCTTTAGCAAAAATTCTGTAGACAAAGCCAACGTTTTTGTGGATTTGTTTGCATCAAACTCGTGTCTCAATGATTCTGGAAAAGATGTGCCCCTAGTCAACTCTTCTTCATACGTTATGAAACCAATTCATTTTCGGTACAAGCTCTTGGAATCGATCATCAGTAGGCTTGATCTCAATAAGGCGACTGGCCCAGACGGTATCCCAGCTATTGTCTTAAAGAAATGTTCCCCAGTAGTACCAGTCCTATCTAAGCTCTATACGATCTCTATATCTTCTGGGAATTCCTTCATCATGGAAGTTAGCAAATGTTCAACCTATTCCCAAAAAGGTGATAAGACCGATCCCTCAAATTACAGACCAATTGCCATCACTTCCATTTTGTCTAAAATCATGGAAAAAGCCATCAATCAGCAACTGCTCACGTTCCTTGAAACTAACAAACCCCTTAGTGACCACCAATATGGGTTTAGGCAAAGTCGTTCAACAGGCGATCTTCTTTCATATGTGACCCAAGTTTGGAACAATACAGTAGAGCAGTCCGGTGAAACAGTTGTAGTCGCTTTAGATATCTCAAATGCATTTGGCCAAGTTTGGCATAAGTGTTTACTAGCCAAACTCACCTCGTTTGGGTTAAATGATACGCTCATCAACTGGGTTTCTAGTTTCCTTGATAAAAGACGAATACGTGTCGTAGTTGATGGCTTTTTTTCAAAAGAAGTTAGCATTAACGCGGGCGTACCACAGGGATCCGTTATAGCACCTACACTTTTTCTGCTGTACATAAACGACCTTATTTCTTCAACAACTAACCCCATCCATTGCTTTGCTGACGATAGCACTCTTCACTGTAGTTCATCTCAGTCTACTCATAGTGATAATACACCTTCTATGTCAAATCAAGAAATTAAAGCTGAAATGGCAAATTCAATCAACAAAGACATTCAACGTATTCTCGAATGGGAAGCAATAATCTAGTTAAATTTAATGCTAACAAAACTCAGTGTTGCCTTATGTCCGCCAAAAAGATCGATCATTTCCTGTTGTAAGTATGAATGGCTCAGTTCTTAAGTTTTCAGACTCTATTACTCTGTTGGGTATGACTGTATCTTCAAATCTCTCATGGGTTGACCATCTTCTGTCAGATACCAAAACAGCTGCTCGTAAAATAGGCTTTTGTACAGATCTAAGCAGTACTTTACCTCTCGACAACTCCTTTTGCTGTATAAGGCCCAAATTCGGCCTCATCTGGAATATAATTCTCACCTTTGGGTTAGTGCTCCCAATACGCTCTCGATATCGTTGATCGTATTCAAAGAGAGCGATTAGGCTTGTAAATGACCCGTCCTTAACTTCTCACATACAGTCCCTTGAGCATAGAAGGATGGTTTCAGTTCTTTCTTTGTATTATCGTTATTACAACGGCTATTGTGCTGGTGAATTACATTCTTTGATACCATCTCCGGCTATCTTTGCGAGAAACACTCGGTTCGCTCATTCACATCATCAGTATGCAGTACAAATTTCCACTTGTCGTACCAAACGGGCGCAATCCACATTTTTCTACACGGCTTCTAAACTCTGGAATGATCTCCCTAGTTCCTGTTTTCCTCTCACTTATGATATGAGAAAATTTAAGGTAGCTGTTGATAGGCATCTTATTGGCAATTCATTATCCCTCTATCCATCCTCCTAAGTGTTCCTGAGTGCTTTAGCACGATAGGCCTTATTTAGCCTGTCCAGGTCCACAATCATAAAAAAAAAGAACCAGTTGCAAAAGATGTTTCTTGCCTGAAAATCTTGCGGCAATAAGTTCTGTACTCTTTGGACATGATATGGATGTAATGAGTGACGTTTTAAAATTCTATGCACGTCTGTAGAATTTATATCATTTCCAATCTGTCGAGCTATAATCCTAGTACTAGTACCCGGATTTTGTTCAACTATTTGCAAAATTTGTTCCTCTTGATTTGGTGTAATTTTACGTGGCCATCCACATGTTCGTATTCGTTGTTGTTTGAATTTTCCAGTGTCTCTTAGGCGGCGTACTAAACTTAAGAAAAATTTCCTTTTTGGGTGATACCGATTTGGATACATTTCTGCATAACGCCTTGAAGCTAAACTAGCATTAGAATCACATTTTCCTAAAGTGAGAATTATTATTCAAAATGTACAATCTAGAGATTTTATTTGAAATCTTACCCATAATTAAAATCTTATCAGTCATTTCAGAAAATTCCAAAATATTCTCTCTATTGGCCATACCTTATTATTCAGTTTAGCGTTTGAACTCAATAGTCGTTCGAAATGTTTACAGCGATTAATTTGACAAACATTTGACAAGACGTATAAAAAATATTAGGTTTTCAATTATTTAAAAAAATAAAAAGGTGCAATCGCGAAGGCTGTGGACGCATCGAACATTAAATTTTTTTTGTATGCGACGTAGTATTCAACTATTAACTCAACTGATTGTTTTAAACCATTATTACAGATTTATTTTTAACTAAGCTTCTATGGGTAACTTTGTTATTATAATAGTTACTGAGTCGGTTAAATTAGCAATATTGGGCAGAATTTCAAGATCAATCAAATAACGTTTTGAGTTTTGATCAGTGTTGCCAACTTTCGTAGTTGTTTAGAAAAAACTAAAAATAAGCCGAATTTTCAAACTCAAATATCTTTGAAACCGTTGCAAATAAAGCTAAAACACAAGAGAAGTAATTGACAGATATTGTTACGAACTTTAAGACAAGCCTATTTTTAAATTTATTTTGCATAATAAATAATAATATATCAAAATCAATTCAGAGATCGCATCGCAGAAGGTGCTGAGGTATTTAGATTGAAACCGAATATTTTCCACAATATTCGGTTTTCAGTTATAAAAAGAGCCAGAAGGTGCATTCGCGAAGGCGGTGGACACATCGAACATTTAATTTAATGCTTTGCATCCCAACTTCGTATTATAATTATTAGCACAATTGATTGTTTTAAGTTATTATCATGAATTTATTCTGATTAATAAAATTAAAAAAATGTTAAAAACATCGCAACACCTAGTCGAATAACTAAAAGTATGTCATAAAGGAAGCATCAAATCAAAAGTTTACAAGAGCCAAAAAAGTTAGATAAATCATCAAACTACTACAAAAAATGGATGCGACGTTCATAGGCGTTCGTCAGAAAAAAATGGGTAGTTAAAGGTTTCCACACCCCTCTTGTTTTTTTGTTTTTCTATTAGTTCTTTGAATGTTTCACTCAAAATCATACAGAAGGTGCACTTATAAAAGAGTAAGATTTGTACCAAATTTGAAAGCGATATCTTAAAACACACCAGAGATAATAAAAAAATACACTTCTAAAAAGTGAAGTTTGACACCCTGTATATCGAAAAGGAAGCATTCAAATGAAACGTGACATAAGAATAGTCACCTTAGTTTGTCCCAAAGAATATGTGGTTAACGGATTGGCTACTTTTTGTAACATCCTGTATATATATATATATATATATATATATATATATATATAGTACCCATCTTGAAAAGTGTAATTTGAACTTATTTGCAATAATGCAAATTCAAGAACAAAATAATCGCTGATTGATTTATCTGGACTTTACTAATAATAATGTTACTATTACTCAAATTAATTGCCTGCCTTACTTTGACTTTCCTGGAAATAATTAAAACATTAGAATTTATTTACAAGTCTGATATTTAATTACTCGCAAACTTCAAATCTGATCAAAAGAATTGGCCGTCTAGTGGTAGGTACGTTGTGCTATTTGAATTAGATAGGCTGGATGAGGTTAAGTGTTGCATCATGTGGGGCAGGTAAAAAATGAAACTACTCAAATTAAAATTAACGAGCTTTGCGCAATGATGGTTCAACCCGTTAATGTACTATTGTGAGAAAGAACCAGCAATAAAACCCACTTTATTCATAAATTAGTAAATGCACAAGTAGATTAATAAATCAAATAATACAAAAAAAAAACAATGAAAGGGTTAAATACATAACAAAACACAATTAAATCAGGTTAAAGTACGAACAAAATAAATAAAAATCAGTTTGACTACACATAAACACAAAAAAACCATGTAGTCACACCCACAATTGTGTCATAAATAAATCAAAATAAAAATCGTAATTCCAAATATGTGGCCCTTTAAAACCAATCATGGCGGTCTTTAAGTAAATAAGTAAATAAAACAATAAGGCGAACTACGGTACAGGTGATAATAAGGTAAAGGCAAGAACAAAAGAACAAGGAATTTACATGTACACAATTGTTTAGTAACTACTAAAGCACAAAATACATACGTACAGTTACAATAAATTAAATATAAAGAGAAATTAGTTCGCAGGCAAACAATTCTAATTACACCCCGGATTAACCAGACTGAATGAAAGACAGAAAACTCATTAAACAAATTCTTACAAGGGTAAATACAATAAAAATAAAATTCGAGGTATTTAATGGTCATCTGGGCCCGGGAGTATTTATTTATTTATTTATTTATTTATTTATTTATTGTTTATTGGTGTTAGTACAGGAAGCTTACACACGTCAATATTAATATAAATTAACAATAATAATAATACAATTAAATACATTATTAATAATAAATTACAATATTACAGTAAATTACACTAAACAGCAAAAGAACACTAACAAGAACACAAACTTATATGACATTTTCATCATCTATGTATTCACGGTAATTGTAGTACCCTTTCTGCATTAATAAATTTTTTATTGCTGCTTTAAATTCCCTCAATTTTAGATTTCGTGTAACTACACTTAGTTTATTAAAAAAAGTTGGACCGTAGTAATTTAAAGAAAATCTGCTTTTATTCAGTTTATTCCTAGATAACTTGATATTATTTTTATTTCTAGTATTATACCTATGTACATCAGAATGTAAAATATATTGCTCAATATTATCATATGTATGTAATAAACTGTGATATATATATATATATATATATATATATATATATATATATATAACATGGTGCTGTCATTATTGATAAATTTACAAAGTGAGAACGGACATCTGCTCTGTAATGAAGATTCAATATTGCTCGTATCGCTCTCCTTTGAATTGCAAAAACACTTTGTAAGTGAGTAGAATGTCCCCATGATAAAATTGAGTACGTAAATACATTTTAAATGTGCCGTAATAAGCTATCTTAAGAGTTTTTAGATCTACAATATTTTGTAAATTTCTTAACAAGTATATAGATTTAGATAATTTGGTAGTCAAGCAATCTACATGTTTATTGCAGGTCAAGGTGGAATCTAGAAGGACACCTAAAATTTTACATCGTCTTTAAACTCCGATTTATTTTTTAAGGAAAATAACATATTCTGAGTTTTATCTGAATTCAAACATAGATTGTTAGCAGTAAACCGTTCAGTAGCCCTTGATTGCGTGCTCAACATTAGTTCTTGCGCACCATTAGCGTCATGATACGTATTCATCATATGTATCGTCGGCAAATACAATAAATGAAGCATTTTTATCACATTTTACAATATCATTAACGTAGATGATAAATAAAAGGGGTCCTAACAGAGACCCTTGCGGTACACCAATTACAACATTTTTAGTTGTTGAATATGCGTTTCTATAACATACAATTTGCCTACGTTGTGTAGGATATGATTATAGCAATAATAGCGTCCTTGGAGCGACACCATAGCACTTTAATTTATATAAAAGTATTTCATGTGACACACAGTCAAGGTCACAAAAAGTAAACCCAACAACATTACCTAATTCAAAGTTATTAACTATTTGCTCATTTAACGCATTAATAGCAGTACATGTTAATTTCTTTTTACGAAAACCGAACTGCGAATTATTAAACATATTATTTACTTCAAAAAATTTGTACATTTTATTTTTGATAATGGTCTCAAAAATGTTTGAAAACACAGGCACCAAGGAAATCGGACGGTAATTTCCATCTCCCTTTTTAAATAGAGGAATCACTTTTGAAATTTTGAGGCAGGCTGGAAATGTATTTTTTTTTTTATACAAAGATTAACTAATTATAAGTTTTTGTTATGAACGAATAAGTTCAAAGGTAAATATGTAATTAAAAATTATTATTAATTTTATTAAATACATAAATAAAAAGTTTACCTCGAGTAAGATTTGAACCTACGACCTGTACTTTGCCAGAGTACCGCGCTAACCAACTGCGCCACCAAAGTTCAAGCCCCAATCAAATTAAAATAAGTAATTTGATTGTAATCTCATTATATTTAGAATTTACATCAGTTCTACATACATAAAGACAAAATTTGCATCAATTGGGGCTTGAACCTTGGTGGCGCAGTTAGTTAGCGCGGTACTCTAGCAAACTACAGGTCGTAGGATCAAATCCTACTCGAGGTAAACTTTTTGTTTATGTATTTAATAAAATTAATAATAATTTTTAAAGATTAACTAATTTAGTAAAAGGGATATTTATTAAATCTTTGATATATTTGACTATATTGTTACTTATACCATAAATATCACAACTAGAAGTTGATTTAAGTTTGCTTAAGATTTCCCTCATTTCAACAAAAGTTACTTCTTCCAAAGTAAAGGACAATTCAGTTTCAATCGAGTTATTTAAGTATTTTTTGTAAGTATCCGAATTATTATTAAACTGTGACAAAATTTGTAAGGGAGTATTAACAAAATATTCATTAAACTCAATTGGATATGTAAACATTCGGCAATTGCCTTTTACAATTATAACCAAGCTTTATCCTGTACCAGTTCGCCAGGACCACTACACAAATATAAATATAAACAACAAACAACAATGCTAATTCGCCCAAATACAAGAGTGATGAAGCCCTGTACTGTCTTTTATTTTAGCAGATTTCCACTTTATGAGCCCGCGTGCGAATGGGATACCTTTGCAACGCAATGTTTGTTTTTTAATACGTTACGTACACTTGTAGAATCGTTTGCTGCAAGCCTGAATTACATTAAAAATACCTACTTACACTTGAATATATTCCCTTTAGTTAAACACTTTACCACCAACACGACGAGTTAAGATACGCGGTTTAAAACTCGGCGCCGCGGCTATTAATTATAGATTAATTTTTGGAAAAATTTACATTAAAAAGATAAAAACGAATTAGCGTTTTTGTTTTTCTACAAGGTACACGACAAAATATTTATAGACCGAACGTTTACAATGGAGTTTCTAATTAAAACAATCAAAGCAATCCGGCTCAATCAAAGCTTCCACAGCAACTGCCTTCTCCTCCGCTTTCAAACTAACTGTATTTACTCCCGAAAACCAACCCCTTTTATAAAAAGTAATAAAAAAGCAAGAAATTATTACGTTGGAACAGTTTTTCTCATCAATTATTGAACGACGTCTTAATTTTAAAAATATGCATTCGTCTGTAACAAGGTCTCAAATTTCAACGTACCAAAAAAAGATACCTTTGGATTTGAGCTATGTTCCGCCGTAATGAATTATTAAATCAGAGACATTTTTACACCAAGAGCACGCGTATAGAAATTTTCAACAATTCGTGACGCCAGTTTCGGCAGAACACCTGTTTCTCTACCCTAATGTATGTTTTCTTTTTCTGCGCAACCTTTACTCAAATATCAATTACATACATTCCCACATTTCTTACATAAAACATAAAATAAAATATTCCGAAAACATTAGCAAATTACGACGTATTATCAAGATATTAGAAATCCACTAATTATCTTTTCTATCGCGGTAACAATTGCGATTTGACAAACGTACTGTTTATAGAGCCTTAGTTTGCCGTTTACCTGAACCGTCTTTATCTAACAATATTTTGCAGGTGGCACATTTACAGCATCTTCATTTAAACTAGCTCGGTTTGCTACTGATTTCTGTCTGTCGCTTCCATGCAAAAAAACAACACTATTATAGGACGTACCTTAGCTGTTGTATTATAGACCCGACTATTTAAGAAATATATATTATTTCGTTATTGCAAAAATCTGTTCTGTCAGTTCCTGAGAATCAGACGATAAAGATTACCATACGCGGAGGATTTTACCTGTTTCGACCTGTTTTCATACCCTTACAAAAGCAAAGACGAATATTTATTTGCTTTACCCATGCGACAACCCGAAGAAAGCAGGCTTCACGCTCCACCGCACAGACAGGCTGACCGGAAGAGGCGGAGGGAAGGCCATCTACATAAAGAGCTCCATCGACCACCACCAACTAGCCACACCGAGGATGTAGATGATAGAAACCAACGCCATAGGAGTCATCACCAGCACAGCCGGTCTCATCAGGATCGTAGCCGTCTACAAGCCACCAGGAGCCAAGATAGACGAACAGCAACTGGACGACCTCTTCTAGGACAACACCCCAACTATTGCAGGAGGGGACTTTAACCCTAAACATCCATCCTGGAACAGCAGGACCACCAATGAGCTGGGAAAAAAACTAAAAGACTACGTCGACCCGAGAAACATCATCGCTGATGTACCAACCAAGACAACCTACTTCCCATACCAGGAAGAATTCCGACCGCACGTACTACATTACGTGATGGAGACGATAGAAGACCTCAGCTCCGACCACAACCCGGTTCTACTCCAACTAGGCACACCGGAATCGTCCAAACCCGCACAACAATCCACGATCATCTGGAGAAGATACAAGGACATCATAGAAGAAAGGATCACATCGGTGCCGACCATCGACAACATCCAGCAGCTGAACTTCGCCGTAGAGGACATCACGAGGACCATACTCCAAGCAACGTACCGTATAGGTCATTCACATTCCCAACCCTGGTGCAATAAGGCTTGTGCTGATGCAATATCTTTAAAAAATAAATATTAGATTAAATGGAAATCTAATAAATCGGTCGACAGTCATGTAGAATACGTTGGTGCTAGAAATATCTGCAAAAATGTCATCACTAAAACGAAAAAGTTGTTCGAACAACGAAAATGCTATGAACTAGCTAGATCTCCTTTAGGCAGTCGTAAATTTTGGTCTTTAGCTAAAGCCATTAGTAAAAACTTTGGAACATCTTCATTTCCCCCCCTGACATCTATTGACGGATCGGTAGTTCCAAATTCTGTAGACAAAGCTAATGTTTTTGTGGATTTGTTTGCCTCAAACTCGTATCTCAATCATTCTGGAAAAGATGTGCCCCTAGTCAACTCTTCGTCATACGCTATGAAACCAATTCATTTTCGGTACAAGCTCTTGGAATCGATCATCAGTAGGCTTGATCTCAATAAGGCGACTGGCCCAGACGGTATCCCATCTATTGTATTAAAGAAATGTTCCCCCGAACTAGTACCAGTCCTATCTAAGCTCTATACGATCTCTATGTCTTCTGGGGAATTCCCTACATCATGGAAGTTAGCAACTGTTCAACCTATTCCCAAAAAAGGCGATAAGACAGATCCCTCAAACTACCGACCAATTGCCATCACTTCCATTTTGTCTAAAATCATCAAAAAAGCCATCAATCAGCAACTGCTCATGTTCCTTGAAACTAACAAACGCCTTAGTGACCACCAATATCGGTTTAGGCAAAGTCGTTCAACAGGTGATCTTCTTTCATATGTGACCCAAGTTTGGAACAATACAGTAGAGCAGTCCGCTGAAACAGTTGTAGTCGCTTTAGATATCTCAAAGGCATTTGACCAAGTTTGGCATAAATGTTTACTTGCCAAACTCACCTCGTTTGGGTTAAATGATACGCTCATCAACTGGGTTTCTAGTTTCCTTGATAAAAAACGAATACGTGTCGTAGTTGATGGCTTTTTTTCAAAAGAAGTTAGCATTAACGCGGGCGTACCACAGGGATCCGTTATAGCGCCTACACTTTTTCTGCTGTACATAAATGACCTTATTTCTTCAACAACTAACCCCATCCATTGCTTTGCTGACGATAGTACTCTTCACTGTAGTTCATCTTAGTTTACTCATAGTGATAATCCACCTTCTATGTCAAATCAAGAACTTAAAGCTGAAATGGCAAATTCAATCAACAGACATTCAATGTTTTCTCGAATGGGGAAACAATAATCTAGTTAAATTTAATGCTAACAAAATTCAGTGTTGCGTTGTGTCCGCCCAAAAAGATCGATCATTTCCTGTTGTAAGTATGAATGGCTCAATTCCTAAGTTTTCACTCTATTACTCTGTTGGGTATGACTGTATCCTCAAATCTCTCATGGGTTGGCCATCTTCTGTCAGCTATCAAAACAGCTGCTCGTAAAATAGGCTTTTTGTACAGATCTAAGCAGTACTTTACCTCTCCTGCTGTATAAGGCCCAAATTCGGCCTCATCTGGAATATAATTCTCACCTCTGGGTTAGTGCTCCCCAATACGCTCTCGATATCGTTGATCGTAATCAAAAGAGAGCGATTAGGCTTATAAATGACCGGTCCTTAACTTCTCACATACAGTCCCTTGCACATAGAAGGATGGTTTCAGTTCTTTCTTTGTATTATCGTTATTACAACGGCTATTGTGCTGCTGAATTATATTCTTTGATACCATCTCGGGATATCTTTGCGAGAAACACTCGGTTCGCTCATTCACATCATCAGTATGCAGTACAAATCTCCACTTTTCGTACCAAACGGGCGCAATCCACATTTTTCTACACGACTTCTAAACTCTGGAATGATCTCCCTAGTTCCTGTTTTCCTCTCACTTATGATATGAGAAAATTTAAGGTAGCTGTTCATAGGCACCTATTGGCAATTCATTATCCCTCTATCCATCCTCCTAAGTGTTCCTGAGTACTTTAGTACGATAGGCCAAATTTAGCCTGTTCAGGTCCACAATCATAAAAAAAACGTAAGCCGCCAGGCGCACCACGGAAACACACCGAGGAAACACGTACGGACTATCCAGGGAGATCAGGGACCTGATCTGCCAGAAGAACAGGGCCAGGAGAACCTAACACAACACGTAACACCCGGACGACCGGAAGGAGATGAACCGGATGTACCAGAATGTGAAGACATCAGTCAAGGAGCATCGAAACTCGACATGGAAGGCCAAAGTGGAGTCCCTTGACACCCAAGACGGATCATACTGCACGGAGGGAACGGGCTCGTCTACACAGAGGTCGAAAGTGTTCGCCAAGACCATCGAACTCCAATACAGCCCGGTACAATAAAACACCGACCAGGCCCACATCGCCGCAGTCCACCGCACCGTCAGGGCCAGCCTAGCAGAGGACAACATCCCACTCACGACGCCGAGAGAAGTCCAAGGCATCGTCTGAAATCCAGGAAAGCCCAGGGACGGGACTGCATCCCGAACAAGGATCTGAAGCTCCTCCCACCGAAAGGCATCGCATACCTCACAGCCATCTAATCAGATGGAAAGAAGAGGACACCGTGATGATCCCGACCCGGAAAGAAATACAGCCACCCTCAAAACTACCACCCGATGAGCCTACTACCAACGATAGGAGAACTACTGGAGAAGATCATGCACACCCGACTACAGAAAGAAATCGAATAACTCAAGATCCTTCCCGACGAGCAGTTCGCCTTCCGTCCTCGCCACTCGACCACACAACAAGCGCTCCGAGTCGTGGAACACATCATGCGTGGATTCATCTGGAAGAAGTTCACCAGAGGGATGTTTCTGGACATCTCTAAGGCTTTCGGCAAGGTTTGGTACCACGGGCTCATCTTCAAGATGCTGGAACGCGGGGTCTCGCTACCCAAGGTGAAGATGATCCGATCCTACCTAACCAGTCGATGCTTCATGACAAAACTACCTCACTGCAGGTCGCTCCCAGGAGAACCACCGCTGGAGTTCCTCAAGGTTCGATACTCACCCCTACAATCTTTACGTTTCAGATTTGCCGAAGACCGACGGGACCACCCTAGCCACCTACGCGGACGACACCACAGTCCTCGCCCAGTCACACAGCAACCACCAGGCGGTCAAGATCCTACAAAGAGCAGCGGACGTCCTGGAAGGATGGTACTTCAAATGGCGCATCGGAATCAACCCCGAGAAAAGCACGCGGTCCTGTTCACCCGAAGACACTTGAGGCCCACGAGGAACATCTCCATGTTGGGCCAAGATATCCCATGGAGGGATTCCGTGAAGTACCTAGGACTCCTCATGGACAGAAATCTCCGATGGAACCAGCACGTCGCAGACAGAAGAGCCAAGGCTTACGGCATCTTCAAGAAAATGTATCCGCTCATGGGACGGGACAACAAAATGTTGATCTACAAGTCGATCATCCTCCCGATTCTGACCTACGCCTACGAAGCATGGGAATACGCCACTCCCTCGACAATCAAGCGCTTTTAGACCATCCAGAATAAGTGTCTCCGGATCATCACCGACGATCCCTGGTGCGTCAGGAACGACCGACTCCATAAGGACCTCAAGATGGCCCCCCTAATGGACCGCCGCAGCCAACCAGGAGATGATACTAGCGGCCCATCCGAATCCCGTCATCGCGGGATTATGGAACTACGACGCCAACGACGTGACAAGGCACAAGGGGCCGAAGATCGTGCTGTGTTGAGTGATATGAATATTATACCAAGTAGTTAAGTGCCTTATTGTAACATATCTTAAGTTAGTTTAAGTTAGGTAGGAATGAAATGACATGTAGATACTATGCCATGAATAAATCAAGGTCCCATGAAGGTATATCGGCATCTGCCCGATATACCGTAGTCCTACCGATTAAAATAATATAAAAAAAATATTTGCTTTATTTATGCAGTTACTGTTTTCTAGAAAAGTGCGATTGATTTTTAAGGTTAGTGACTATAATTATTTTATATGTAGTTTTTTCGAATCAATTCATACCACCTAATAGTTTACGGGTGGCTCAGATTGGCGCAGACAACCCCTTGATGGACTTTGATGATTTTTTTTGATATGAAGGTAATTTTGCGTAGAAAGAAATAACGGAGCCAGAATTTTATTTTAAGGTTTTAATTTGTTTGAAAAACTCTAACAGCCGACGCTAACATTGTTGTCCATTTACATATATACGTTTGTATTTAATTTATTATGCGTTTTATTATCACCATTAGATTTAATTTTGAACGCAAAATTTTGCTATTATTAAACAAAATGGAATTTTTATTCTTCTGGATGACTATACATAGGAAATAAAAGATGGTCAATCTTCAAAAAGCATATACGAGGATTGGTCATGTCCCAAAATGCTTATTCGAGGATTGACCATGTCCCAAAAAGCATATTCAGGTATTGACGATGTCTTAAAATTCGAAATAATACGTTATTATTCAAAATGCACTAATTGTTCTTCTGGATGATTATTCATAGGAAATGAAAGGTGGTCAAGTTTTTTTTTAGGGGGGCAAGTGTGAAGTTGCCCCCCAGTCTTATTTTTGCAATAACTTTTTAACAATGGATGGTCAATGAATGTTGTTTGTGGTCATTTGTGGTCAATAAGTGGTCAATCGAATGCCATTAATTAATTACGAAATATGCAACTTGGGGGGCCAGCTTCACACAGCTGATAACATCAGTCGAAAATTCAGTGAGTTAGTGTATTCCATTATAAAAAAAAACTGTCTCAATTGTTTTTGCTGTAAACATTTTAGTTGCCCTTTTAGTTCTTTTTCCAATGAAGGATTTACGTATTGAAGGCACCTCAATGACACTTTAAAAGAACATGAGTAATCAAAAAATTACATTTAATGCCAAAGGTCTTGGATTGAATTTGGTCAATGATTACAATCTTCTAAAACTATTGACAATGAGTCACAAGGGTTATTGCTGCAGAGACCAATTTTAGTATGAAGTGCGTATTGTGTCAACAATCAAAATGCTTGCTCAAAATTATTTAGCCATTACCAGTATCAGTGACAAACTTTAAGATTTTAATTAGGGAATTTTTTTACAAAACTTTCAACTACTAGCTTAATTTGACTCAATAATGGAAGATCATGTTCGCAAAGTGCTTGCAAAACAGGAAACTAAAGTTCATTACCTTGGAAACGATATCTAAAACTAACTAATTTATCTTTTACATTCACATCTTAAATCAAATATTATTGACGAAATGAAGCAATCCAAATACTATTCCATTATTGTACATTTTACTCCTGACGTCAATACGATAGAGCAAATAACAAAGTGGTGGTTAGAGTGGGTGAGGGTGGGGTCGGATTTTTTTCGAAGGCGATTTTCAACCCCTTGATGAAAATTTCAGCCCTTTGACGGTATTTTCACCCCTAATTAGGGTCCTTTTGTAAGTATCAAGAGCCTTTTTGTCAGTCCACCACTAGGTTTAGGGGTGCGGGTGGTCACATGACCGTGTGGGGGCTTGAGTGGGGGCAATAGTGGGGGTGTCCGCTTCTTTTAGGGGGCCATTTTCAACCCCTTGATGAAAATTTCAGCCCTTTGACGGTATTTTCACCCCTAATTAGGGTCCTTTTGTAAGTATTAAAAGCCTTTTTGTCAGTCCACCACTAGGTTTAGGGGTGCGGGGTGGTCACATGACCGTGTGGGGGCTTGAGTGGGGGCAATAGTGGGGGTGTCCGCTTCTTTTAGGGGGCCATTTTCAACCCCTTGATGGTGATTTTCAACCCCTTGGAGGTATTTTCACGCCCTAATTAGTGACCTAGTTTCTGATTGGTCCATGGAGTAGGCTCCCCATGGTTTCTGATTGGTTGCGGCCATTTTGCGGGCATGGATTGTCGGACATTTCGCTTTTGCGGCCATTTTGTTTTGGCGGTTATTTGTCGGCCATGGCGGAAAATTTGAAATAGTATTCTAATAAGGGGGCCCCTATCTCATAAGATAAATGTAGGACGCCGTACGCCCCCTGGTTTCTGATTGGTGGCGGGCATTTTGTTTTTAATTGAGACATAATCAAAGTCCTCGGCCATTTTGTTTTTTGGCGGTGGCCCTCATGCTAACGCATAAGACAGATATTGGACGCCGGGACTTGCTCTCATATCTTCGCCCGTCTGTTAAGCCCCACTTATTTTAATTTTAATTATGAGCTTTAATCAAAGTCCCCCGCCATTTTGTTTTTAATTATGAGTCATAATTAAATTATGCAGGTAGTCACGTGGGAAAGGGGACTCAAAGTCCAATTATTTCAATTATGAGTCATATTGAAAGCTCTCGGTCATTTTGTTTTGGCGGGAAATTTGAATTGTATTCTAATAAGGGGCGCTAACACTAATTTGCAAGACAGGTATAGAACGCAGGAACTTGATCGCGGGTCTTCGCCTGTGTGACGGATCACATTTTAATTATGAGTCATAACCAAATTCCTACCACAATCCTTTTGTTTTAACTATGAGTCATAATCAAGTTCCTCCGACAATTTGTTTTTAATTATTAATAATTATTATTAAACATTAAAAGTAGTGACCCAAATCAATCAAACAATCAATCAATCAAATACATAAACAGGTTTTAATTTCGCTCCAACTTTCACATTGCAAGTAATATGGAAATAGATTACGGTTTTCCCAATCGTTAACATAAAGTAATTATTTTCTGGATTTCCGCACGGTTCAGTAACCAACAACAACAAACTGTCGCTTCGCTATTCAAATACCTGTATCATGTCTGGGAAAAACCCACCAATCACTCAATTACCCAAAGGCAAACACGTTGACCTTCATTTCCAATTTTAAAGCATATTAAACTAAATCAATCAATCTCGACCAAATCAAACAAATCAATTAAGCAAATCAATGTTTTTAATTATAGGTCGTAATTAAATTTTTTCGGCCATTTTATTTTGATGGGAAATTTGAAATAGTATTCTAATAAGGAGGGCCTCATACTATCTGATACGAAAGGTATAGCACACCGGAACTTGCTCTCGGGTTTTCGCGCCAAAATTCTGCAGTCAATTTCCTTTTAATGATATAGTTATAATTGTACACGCTAACTTGTTTTGTCGGCCATCTAGGAGGCCATTTTTGTTTTGGCGGGAAATCTGAAATTGTATTTTTGTAAGGGGTCCTCATACTAACTCATAAGATAGTTGTAAGACATAAAATTTGATGGTTTTAGGCTTTGTGACATGAAAAATACGAATTTGTAATTTATTTTGTGACTGTTTATGTAGGTCGCTAGTGGCACCCTGTTACTACTCAGTTAGATCATATCTTCTTTGTCCATGGAAAAATGGTTAAAATAAATTAAAAACCAGAAAATCCGTTCAATTTTATGTAAAAAAGGTATTTTTGCTCAATTTGTCTAACTCTATCGGTTTTTGAATTTTTCGCTCTTAAAAAGATCTATGTTTTACTTATAGAATTTTTATTATTTGATATTATTAAAGTGAGTGAAGTGGCATTAAAAAACAGACAGTAACTAATAATGACAATCAAACAAACAAACAAACAAATTTCTTGAATCTTACAATCTAACGTGTTTCTATGAAAAAGTTTATTCAACAAGTTGTTAATTATCTTCGTGTTTTTGTTTTATGATAATATACCTGCTTTAAAAATGTATTGGCAATTACCTAAAATTAGATTTGTTGTAACTGGTTTTGTACGAAAAATAATGCAATGTTAATAATGATTAAAAAACGAGACACTGCGTTTATTCGGTGAACTGATCATAATATAAAACGTTACTAAAAGTTCGATCTAAATTCAGTGAAGGAAGATATAAAGCTGAACTAATATTTATTTACTTTTTTTGTAGAATTTTTTGTTAATAAAAAGTTATCAAAACGTAGATTTTGACAATTAGTTTACTATACATTGAAGGCGAATGTGAGCTCAAAAAGATGATGATAAAAAAACATCCAATATGAAATAGGTTCTCGCAGCTCGTTGCTTGAACAGGTGTTTTATTCCTGTGGAAAGTTTTTTTTTACTGAGACAGTTCATCGTACCAGCAACAATTTTCACTTGCTGATAATTTTGTTAACGTTAACGGATTTACTTGCATATAGTATTAGAATTTTATTCTAACATTTAGTTACGTACATATATACACACATCCAAAAGAATGCCTTTATTGAGTAAATCAAAAAATTATCACTCAACAAAAAAAAGCCAATATTTTATGTAATGTTTTGGTGCAGCCATTAGATCCATTTCCGATGTATGCGTTTGTAGAACAACAAGAAGATATACCAATTATATCAATTCGTGATAATGATGTCGAGGTAGATTTCGGTTGATTCTTTGAAGGCTAAGTGCACTTTACATAATTTAAAGTTGTTCATAATAATTTGATTATGGATAAACAATTACTAATTTAATCAATTATTATTTTTTTAGCATTACAACCGCAACAACATCTGTGATATCACCATCACTAGCAGCAGCACCTCCACTTCAAAATGTCGAGGGAGATTTCGGTAGATTCTTTGAAAAGTAAGTGCATTTTACATAATTTAAAGTTTTTCATAATGATTTACTTATGGATAGATACATTACTAATTTTCTCAATTATTATTGTTTTAGCCTGCAACACCTGTAACAACAATAACAACTGTGCCACTATCGCCACCACCAGCAGCACCTGTACTTCAAAAATTTGAATTTGAATCTGATTTGAATCCCAGGGTTCCCTGCAACAAACTCAGGATCCAACAACCATTCAACAGTTCAAAAAAAAAGTGTGAGGTAGTTGCAATACATTCTAAATGACTACAGTGAGATATCGGGACTGGAAAAAGTAAGACAACTAACAATCGAATTGGCTGAGACTAATAATTTTTTGGATAATGTGCGACAAAATATAAAGAATACGCAAAACGTGCTTCATACTGTAGAACATTTGGATGTTTAGCAGTGTATTTTTTAGTGCAACCATTCAACAGTTCAATAAAAAAAGGTTGTAATATTTAAAAAAGGGATGATAAAATAAGGAGTATGTTGTGATTATTAATTTACCCCAAATATTATTTATACTTCTAATGTCAACTAGAAGATTTTGAGCCTTTTAGTCAGTCGGAGATTAAATGGGTCGGGTTCTTAAAATTTTGATTTGCTTTAATTTAAAAAATGTATGATTAGATATGTTCGCTCAGCCTGAAAATAAACGTTTTAAATATTTCGGACGCCAACTTATTTTATGGAAAACAAGTAAACCTTAAATGTAATAAATTTAAAACTAGAAAAAACAATAACAAGGGTTATTATGTATAACTTCAGATCAAGTTATGAAGTAGAAAGAAACTAAATACAAATGTTAGTAAACTGGTATTAACTTAAAAATTCATTGTGAATTATAATGTTTAGAAATGAAATACCTACAGTACCTTTACATTGTGGTTGTCACTTTTACACTGTTACTGATAACTAAATGCTGAATACACCCTTTCAAATTTGATTGTGTAATAATTTTTGAAATGGAAATGTAACAGGGTTTAGATTCCTGTTGATCCAAAATATGTAAATTCCTTTAGAATGAAGCCAAACTTGGTTGATTTAAACGGGTTAAGGTACCATTTGTTTATAATTCTTCTGCATAGCAACCAACTTTTACTGCGTCATCCTCGATTAATTGAAACGTATAGCGTACAATTAACGATGAACTTAGTTGTACAATGAAAATACGCAAAAAGGAACACTTACCGTAAAAATAAAAGTGCCCAAAAAAAGGTAAACATCTCAAACAATGTAAAATAGGTTCAAATTGCACTTACTGTAAAACTATATAGATCTTTTCAACAAAAGTTTTAAGAGAGCAAAATGGATGCTCTTTTCGATTTTAATCATCTACAAAACGATGCAAATGAAATCCTTGTGCATGACCTATCTGAAACTCGAACGATATGCGTACGAAATTGGAATAATTTTAATGTATATTTTCAGCCACTAAGGTATGCAATTTACATGACACGAAAATGAAGAAGTTGCCTACATTATTGCAAATTTCAACATAACATAAAAAGTTTGTTACAAGGTGGTTACGGAACATTCTCAATGACTACATAAACAGTGAGATTTCGGGAGTGGAAAAAGTGAGACAACTAACAATTGAATTGGCTGAGGCTAATACATTTTTGGCAAAACGTGCTTCGTACTATAGAATGTTTGGATGTTTAGCAGTGTATTTATTTATAGTGTTACTAAATACTTTTTTTGAGGGCATTCTTCTGTATGTACGTAACCAAAGGTCGGAATAAAAAATGTTTAATTTTTTCAATTTCTCTTTTACTTCTATTAGCAATGTGTTTATTTATTTATTTTTTAGTATTACTAAATAGTTTTTTGAGGACATTCTTCTGGATACGTAACTAAATCTTGGAATAAAAATGTTTTATTTTTTAATTTCTCTTTTAGTTCTGTTATTTGTGGTAAAATATTCCCAGCATCCTTCAACCCTTCAAGAATTCAAGTTGCACTCCTTTACGTCGAACACCACATTATTGCTTTGGTTACAGTTGTCGCACCCCATACGCACTACTGGTGCAAGGTTGACGTGTTTACTGTATTGAATTTGTATTTTGTTTGGAGTATCATTCGACTGTTTATAATAAACACAATCAGTTAAGTATTCCTTAGCTGTTTGTTTATTCACTCCTGGTAAATCACCTTTCTGTTCAAATGATGGCCGGTCTGTGTTAGAAGAATAACCTTCATCTTGTTTCTCTTCATTTTTATTACTACTACCATCACTATTTTGACAGCACCACAATGTTAAATTATTATTTATATTGCTAATGCAACTATGCGGGGTATTCATATATACAGGTGAACTTATGAGTTTTGATCGTTCCCGAAATGCTGCTTCCATTATACTTAAATAACCAATTTACTTGCTCGCAATTGCACTACGACTAAATACTGTTTACATATGGCGGGGTTGTAGCTCTACTATTAAAAACAACATGTTATATTTGTTGTTTTTCCAGCCGCCTCTAAACTACCAAGGAACACATCCTTAATGTTTAGCAAGGTTTTAAATTCTTCAATGTGGGTTTCTTCTTTGAAGTACTCATAAAAGCTCTGGAGTAATATACATTTAAAATCAGTCGTTTCCATCACTGTACATTCACCATACTTATTATTAATTACCACATCTATTACTTTACACTTTTCAGATATCCCGAGGCCACATGAATTTGTAAAGGGTTTGCAATAGGTATTTTGATTTAACCCTGCTGATTCCATGTTTAATAATTAAAGTTGCTAACTGACTGACTGACTTGAATACACCACACTGCGTTTTATGTAAGAAAAATGTGTCCTTGACTGAGTACCTACCAGAACAAGTTTCAACTTGTCAAATACTCACCTTGCCCTGCACATGCGCAAAGTGTCACTGATTAGGAATGCTTATTTTGCTATTTCCAAGAATTTGTTTTTTATGTTATTAATATTACGACTCTCGTTTGCATGTTGATTTAATCGAGGTAGCATTTCGAAGAATTTAACCGTCAAAGAATGAATGAGATGGGTTGACCTCACGAGGACAGCCAAGCAATACTGAACATGCGCCAATTCAGTCATTAATTAGGAATACTTATTTTGCTAGAACTGGTTAAATCTCCAAAAATTTAACTTTGATTGAATCTGGCCAATACAAGAAGCATCTAACCTTCTTGTTTCCACGAACTGATTCTATTTTTAGATTTTTAAACACTGTAATATGATACCCTCTAATGAACCTTCGACTTTCCAGTTTCCAAGAGCTGATTCTATTTTTAGATTTCTAAGAATTATAATATGACACATCCAATAAACTTTGACCTTGAACGCCGCAACGCGTAGAGTGGTCTAGGAATTGTAATATGTTATCCCCAATACAACTTTTCTAAGAATTATAATATGATACCCCCTAGGGGTCAATAAACTTTGAGGTCAATGAACATTGCCCTTGGAAAGGTCAATGAACTTACACAGGTACAAAGATACACAGATACAGAGATAGACAAACAATACAAGAACCATTTAGCCTTGACCTACTTTTTAGCATCAACAACCGGTCATTCTTCTTGTTTCTACGAGCTGATTCTATTTTTAGATTTCTAAGAAGTGTAATACGACACCAATACATTTTTACCTTTAAGAGCTTGACTCAATTTACCCAACATAAGAATCATTTAACTTTGACCCACCTTTTGGTATAGACAACAACCTGTCATTCTTGTTTCCAAGAACTGATTCTATTTTTTAGATTTCTAAGAATTGTAATATGATACCAATAAGTTTTGACCTTGAAGAGCTTTACTCAATTTAGACAATATAATAACCAGGAGGTCAATGAACTTTGATTCTAAGAATTGTTTGTACAAGGAAAAGGGGAGCGCGACCTTGAATTTTTTAGATTTCTAAGAACTGTAATGTGATACCAATAAATATTGACCTTGAAGAGCTTGACTCAATTTAGCCAAGACCAGAACCAGAAGGTCAATGAACTTTGATTCTAAGAATTGCTTGAACAATGAAAAGGGGCGTGGTCTTGAATTTTTTAGATTTCTAAGAATTGTAACCTGATGCCAATAAATATTGATCTCCAAGAGCTTGACTCAATTTAGCCAGTACTAGAACCAGAAGGGCAATGAATTTTGATTCTAAGAATTGCTTGGGAAATGAAGAGGGAACGTGACCCTGAATTTTTAGATTTCTAAGAATTGTATCTTTTAAATTTCCCGCGAACACATGACCTAGAAAATTTGAAATTTCCCGGTAAAAAGTGGAATTTGGCAACACCGCATAGCCTTGAGACATGGCAACACTACTACTAATAGTGATACCAACAAATAATCAGTTTACTTTATCACGTTTTGCCACATATTGACTGCAATGACATAAAATATTAGTAGAAAAGATAATGCCAATTGCAACTGCAATGACAGAAGAATATCATAAAAGCACTAGCGCCAGCTATTTAAACAAACTGCGCTTGCCGAAGTATTGTTACATCTTTGTATACTGACTTCCTATCTTATGTTATTAAAAGACACTTCTGTGCAAGTTGAATATCGTTAAACATTTAAACGCTGAGGTTAAAACAAAAGCATCCCAATACAAAATTTGGATATCGCGTAATAGATAGTTATTTCTTCCAAAATACCTTTCATGATGGTAGAATTTTCTAGAGTTTACACCATCTTATTAAATTGCTTGTTTATATCAATAGCTAAGCACCTACTTATGTTCACCTTAATCTTTTAATTTGGTGAACTAGTTTGTTTATTGCCAGGAATACCGAAAGAATTAATTCGTGCGTCCCCAATTATGTATTTCTTATATTAAAACCAAGGCGGTTATGATTACATGTCGATGTAAGTTTGTCTTGCACAATTTTATTGTTATTGGAAATACATTAAACGACGTAAAGAAAAATAGGACAATGTCGAGATTTTATGTTGCTATAACGGAAACAAACTGATTAGAAATATTTCATGATTTATATCAGCATTATGATCTGCGATCAAGCCGACATTTTTATTGCCACGAAATTATGATAAATACGCAAAAGAACGTTAGCAAAAATTTCAACCCCGACTTCCCATTTTGCTTCAAGGCGACTACACTCACTCATCTGGAATTTCAACAGAATTTCTGCTTTGAGGTCGCCCTATGCTGGACAGTGCAACTTGATAGTCGCGATTGTGAACCGCGATTCACCAGCCCCAGTCGGCAAAAACATTTGCTAAGCGTGAAAATTACACTTGTAAAAGCTTAAATTCCAAACTTTTCCGTTTTCAACTTTTAATAATATTTTTAATGTATTATATAAAATACATAAAAATAAAAGCTAGTTCTATATTCTCTAATATTACGACTTATTAACAATATGCCATTAATGCCGCTTGATTATCTTTTTTTATTCTTCACGGTAACACTTTCAATTGTATGTTAAAATTAAAATAATATCCGTTCGTTATCTACAGCCGTAAAGTATCTTTTGTGAACGTATCAAAAACTATCAATTTTAGAATAAAGTTGTAGAACTCCGGTTTAAGGTTACACAAACTTTCTTTATCAAAACCTTTTGTAGAAGAATAAATAAACTTCAATAATGCACTTAGTAGAGTCTCTAAAGTACCTGTTATGAATATGTCAAACACTATCAACTTTGGAGCAAACAGTGTAGAGAGCTTCGTTAAATAAAGTTTAATTTTAGATGTTTCCTTTATAAAAAAGTTTCATACAAAAGATAAAAATTAATATAATGAAAAAATCTAATGTATGCTGCACACACACACTTGTATTAATGTAAACACGACATTATATATTTGTAGCCATGAACTTCATATTGCAAATCAAAACAAAATATTATTCATTAATGATTCAATCAATTCAATGTTATATGTGTGTGATTACGTATTGTAGTCTTGATCAAAAAAGGAAGACATTCATCAAGGTACCTACGTAAATTATGTTTGCCATCAAAAAATTTGCACCGAAATTGTAAAAAAAGTGATTCCATTCACCCTCAAACATTAACTACAAAAATAAGGAACTATTTATTTGAAATTATTATAAGTTTTGTTATGAACGAATAGGTTCAAATCCTACTCGAGGTAAACTTTTTATTTGTGTATGTAATAAAATTAATAATAATTTTTAAATATTTATTTTGATTGTTCTCAGACTGATCGGCGGAATAAGTAATGTAGGTGCCTACTTTGTACATTTTATATAAACGACATGTAAATAAATAAAAATATCTGATGTGGAACACCACCCGACCTTTCAACCTACAAAATGGAAATTAAAACAACAAATAACACTTTTTAGAATAATTATATCTTTATATACTTTTATAATAAGCTCATCACGTAAATATGCAATATTTTAAATGCAAAAACAATAATCTATGTTACACAGACGTTTCAAACTTCTGGACAGGCAGATTAGTAGACATCTAGATGCTAACTTAAAAATTAAAAAATGAAATAATTTTAATTACAACTTATTTTGGCATAACTATGCAACCTCTTTCATACGATCATTACGAAATCTGGCAACATTGTAAAAACAAAAACCGGAATCTATGTCAGAATAACGTTTAAAACTTCATTCCAGATAGACGTTAATAATACGTGTTAACTTAAAAAAAATTCCAAAGCCACCCGCTTCTATACAATATCAATGATACATTTTAACCATTTTCATTCATATTTAATTATTTTTGAAACTTAGCTTACATTATTTTAAGAAACTTTATAAAGAAAAGTTATGTAAAATTAAATTTTCTTTTAAAATATGTCTACACTTTTTCTAATAAAATGAATCGTTATTCAGATATTGAAAAAATTTGAACTACCACTTAAATTGCATAGAACATAATTAATCGATATGTTTAAGGTCTATGTCTGGGTATTTTTATATCTTTGAAATATGAAACTATTTTAGAAATATTTGATGAAAACCAATAACTGACCCTAATAAACCCCCCTTCTCCGTCGCTGGATTTCTCCCAAAGTCTAATCAGCTCCACGCCAAATGAAAGCAAGCTTAAATACAAAATTTTAAGTAAGCGGGTACTTTCGTTCTGGAGTTATCGTGGATACTAACATACACACACACACGCACGCACGCGCGCACGAACGCACGCACGCACGCACGCACCCACACACACACACGCACACGCACACGCACAGGCACCCGCATGCGCACGCACGCACGCACACGCGCACACACACACACACACACACACACACACACTGCAGCATCGTCTGAATCTGATATGGACATTACTCTTAAGAGCGATTTTAAGTGCGAAGACCAAGACTAACGAGCAAGGTATTCTTACTGCTAGAGATGATTGTTCTCAGAATAATGGCAATAATCTTGAAAACGAGGATAGAAACTCTTGAGACCACTTACTTCAGGAAAGAACTGAAAAGGAAACCCTAACTGCTAGAAGTAAATTTGTACTTCATGTGGTCAATTCATACGTATGGATTTTACATAAAGCAGTTCTGGTACAACGTCAAAGAAAGATACAGTTAAGTCATTTGTTGATAAGATTCCTGAAATAGTCAGTTTGAAGTTAAAGCATACGTAATTACAAAGATAATCACTACACATTTGTTTTCCCACAAGGAGAAGAATGTAATTAATTTTAAGTAAATCAAATATTTGTGCTGTTGGAAAGTGCAGTTTTAATAGTGGAGCTTTCTTTATTAACCCCATATGCCTTACAAACTTTCTGTTAGCACTACGTGCAGTTTTTCTTCCGAGTGCTAATAATGGAACATCTTCATACGTTCTACTCATTTCCACAGTTTATGGTCATTACCAGAAGTAAATAAAATGAAATCATCGTGATCAATTTTAGATCAGAAAAAAGTTTCAGTGATTTGGCAGTTTTAAATAAAACTTAAGCCTAATTTGATGTTTTTGTCCACTATTACACGGTTTGTCCACAATTACCCTCTCCTCCCTTACGTACGATATTCTCTCTTTATCTCATACATTTTGTTCATGCATAAGAAAGTGATGTGCTGGTTACTTCAGATTCTTTCTTCGATTCAACCGACTAAATATCTTCAGTTCAACGAAGAAAAGCCACATGGAATACTTGAAGAGGCTAAAAGACGTGCGATAACAAATGATAAGGGCAGATGCATATAACTACAAATACCAATATTACAGAATTCACTTATATTACATAAAGCTTGATTCAAATAAAGTTGGGCATGACTCATCGATGTAAAACTCTATAATAAAATTAGATATGTTTATTTCTCTCTCTCTCTCTCAACTACATGAATTAGAGAAGGATGGCTATGAAAACATAAATTTGCTATACAATTCATATTAGCGCACTAAAACGTGTATCGTGATTAAGATGCAGCATCTGTCACTGCTGTCATTTTTTGAATGTATGGTTTATGCGTTTTGCTTTACTTTTTATAAAATACAGTTTTTTTCAAAGCTATCTGCAACTGGTACAGTGAATTAACGGTAATTTGGTAACATTTTTACCTAATTTATATAAAATTTACAAAATTTTAGATATGCTACGTAATAAGTCTTAAATCTCAAACGCAGCTCATAGTTATGAATGTGCTTAATTATTTTGAACGGGAACGTGACAATCAAGGGGCACTTCAATCTGTTACGCAGTTATGTAGTATAAATACAGTTAGTGCTATAAAAAAGGGGGTTACAGAAGCCCAAAAAGTAAATAAACCTCCGCAGTCATCAGCTAGGCGGAAAAAACATATGAAATCTAAGTCCACCGAAGTTGACTATGTGAAGGATGCTCTAAAGAGAAAAAATATGAAATGCATTCAAAACGTAAATACAAACATGCAAGACATATCTAGTACTATACCTGTTTTTGTAGGTATACATGTTACGCTGGCATCATTACAAAAAGAGTTAAGCAATAGTCAAGTTTTCGATTTCAGTATATCAACTTAAGACGTCTCTTACATTCTATTGGCTTTTCATTAAAAGTACATGGTGGTTGGAGAGGTTTACTGGAACGATCACATATTGCTGCCAATCGTGTACGACTATTAAGATAATATTACAAAAATAAAGAAGAAAAATTGTACAATCCTGTATTCTTAGATGAAACTTGGATTTTCGGTTGAGAATCGCACAAAAGAAGCTGGCATGATAAATCTAAGGAAAGCGTGAAAAAGAAACCCAGTGTGAAGGAAAAAGGTTTGTTGTAATTTAGTTATTACATTATAATTCCTAATAATATAACTGTATTTTTTAGATTTATAGTTGTTCACGCAGGTAATGAAAATGGATTTATTTCCGATGCTTAACTTTTGTTTTCTACAAAGTCACAAAATGCAGACTATCATTGAGATATGCGCGGAGGTATTTACAAGATGGTTTGAAAATAATTAGCTGCAAACTTAAAAGAACCATCTTTAATTGTATTGGACAATGCTAGTTATCATTCTAGAAAAAATTCCATATAATTCATCTAAGAAGGAAGAAGTATGTAATTTTCTATTAAAGGACAACATAGCTTACGAACCTAGCATGTTTAAAAAAAAACTGAAATTGCAGATAATGCGATGAAATAGCACACAAGTGTGGACGCAGAGTATTACGGTTACCACTATATCACTGTCAATTTAATCCATTTGAACTGGTGTTGGGCAAAATGCAAAGAACACTACAACAAAAATATAGGAAGACATAATTCCAAATTGAACGATGACTGTGTAAAAGAAATATGAATGGAAGCCTTGCAACGGATTGGCAGAAATGCAAATTTAAATATTTTAATTTTTACATAACAATAGATGCACTGAATACATGTACTGATTTAGGTAAATTGGTGTTTATTTAACTTGGAGCAAAACATCTCTAATTTCGTTGAATTACATTACACTGTACACATTTTCTTCTACAAGAATGAAATAATCACAAATGTATCGAAATTTATGTTATCGCAAAGTATCCACAAGAATTATGTCGATTACAATTCACTGTCGCAGCAAAATTCTATTGACTTTATCAATAAAATAAGTGGATATAATGGAAAAGTTTTGTAGTTTAAAATATAAAAAACATTCAATAATTTTAAACTTTCTTTAACATTTTATGGAAATTTATGTGGAGACATCTGCCGATAAAAATATTAACTAAAAGATACTTTGCTCATTTAATGAAGACTTACGTTGCCTAAATCTTAGTTCATGTAATTTTAAGAATGAATCAAACTATATACATCTTTATTGTCCGTATTCAAACTATTTATAGAGAAACAAAACAAAATAAATTATGATACATTTGGGAAAAACATATTTAAAAATGTTTAGGCGGACTTGGTGAATACCAATCAATAATTGCTAAATTATCCCAAACAAATTGTCCACGAAGTTCTTCAGCATCTAATCCAGAATACAATGCAGATCTTGCACCTTCTTCTGCAGTGTATAACCCCATGTTTTCTGTCAGATCCGTTTTAGTATATCCTGGATAAACACTATTAACAGATATTTGTCTTTTTTCTTGTTCATTATCAAATTTCCTTTGCAGAACTACTGTAAGGGCATGTACTCCTACTTTCGATATCACGTAAGGTAAATTTCCCCATACCCTTTCTACCTGTTTGCCTTCTTTCACATCTCTAAAAAAATTTGGATTTATTTCATGTAAAATAATAATTAGTGTCAACACTTACGCTAAGTACTGATTCATTAATTGACAAAGACCGTCAATAGTCAAATCTCTTGCTGCAAATCGATCTCTCAAAATTGAAGATGGTATATGTGATAGATGGCCGTAGAAACTAGAAGTGTTGATAATTCGAGCACCATAACGTAGTGATGGTCCAAGCAATTCACACATATGTAGTGTGCCAAAAAAATTTATGTTAATCACACGTTCTACTCCTTTTGCATAAGACGACCTATTCTCCTAATATGAAAAGTGCAAAAATCATAAAGACACACTCATGGTCACAAAATACCAGCAAATGAACTCCTGCATTATTGAACAAAAGATCAATTCCTCCTTCATGATGTATTAAGTAATCACGAAATCTTTTAATACTTTCTTCATCAGCAATATCCAGTTGATGAAAGATTGGGTCGAAACCCATTTGCCTCAATTTGCATGCAGCGTCATGACCTTTACCTGCATTTCTTGCTGTTAAGTAGACGTTTCCATTGAATCTTTGGCATAAAGCCTTCACTATCTCAAATCCAATGCCTTTGTTTCCACCAGTTACCTAAAAATCTGGGTATTTTAGTAAGTAGCACTTTATGTATGCGTGAATAAATACTTACCACCGCAACCTTCATTGTACCCGAGAATTATTTTATACGTCCAAATTTCAAAAAGGGTTACCTTGTAATGCTATATATTGTTGGTCGATATTTTTCTAAACAGTAAATAGTAAATATTATGGTGGTAAGTTGATAATGTTGTGGTTGTGAGGTTGCAGTGGTGGACTAGACCTCTGTTTATATTTACTTCCAAAAATTAACAGTTCGTTTACTTTAAGAATTCACAATCCACTCTTAAGGAGGTTTTTTTTTATGGTTGTGTAGAAAAATGTGGATTGCGCCCGTATGGTACGACAAGTGGATATTTGTACTGCATACTGATGATGTGAATCAGCGAACCGAGTGTTTCTCGCAAAGATAGCCCGAGATGGTATCACAGAATATAATTCAGCAGCACAATAGCCGTTGTAATAACGATAATACAAAGAAAGAACTGAAACCATCCTTCTATGCTCAAGCGACTGTATGTGAGAAGTTAAGGACGAGTCATTTATAAGCCTAATCGCTCTCTTTTGAATACGATCAACGATATCGAGAGCGTATTGGAGAGCACTAACCCAGAGGTGAGAATTATACTCCAGATGAGGCCGAATTTGGGCCTTATACAGCAGAAGGAGTTGTCAAGAGGTAAAGTACTGCTTAGATCTGTACAAAAAGTCTATTTTACGAGCAGCTGTTTTGGTAGCTGACAGAAGATGGTCAACCCATGAGAGATTTGAAGATACAGTCATACCCAACAGAGTAACAGAGTCTGAAAACTTAAGAACTGAGCCATTCATACTTACAACCGGAAATGATCGATCTTTTTTGGCGGACATAAGGCAACACTGGGTTTTGTTAGCAATAAATTTAACTAGATTATTGCTTCCCCATTGGAGAATACGTTGAATGTCTTTGTTGATTAAATTTGCCATTTCAGCTTTAATTTCTTGATTTGACATAGAATGTGGATTATCACTATGAATAGACTCAGTTGAACTGCAGTGAAGAGTGCTATCATCAGCAAAGCAATGGATGGGGTTAGTTGTTGAAGAAATAAGGTCATTTATGTACAGCAGAAAAAGTGTAGGTGCTATAACGGATCCCTGTGGTACGCCCACTTTAATGTTAACTTCTTTTGAAAAAAAGCCATCAATTACGACACGTATTCGTCTTTTATCAAGGAAACTAGAAACCCAGTTGATGAGAGTATCATTTAACCCAAACGAGGTGAGTTTGGCAAGTAAACACTTATACCAAACTTGGTCAAATGCCTTTGAGATATCTAAAGCGACTACAACTGTTTCAGCGGACTGCTCTACTGTATTGTTGCAAACATGGGTCGCATATGGAAGAAGATCACCTGTTGAACGCCTTGGCCTAAACCCATATTGGTGGCCACTAAGCAGTTTGTTAGTTTCAAGGAACGTGAGCAGTTGCTGATTGATGGATTTTTCCATGATTTTAGACAAAATGGAAGTGATGGCAATTGGGAGGTTGGTAAAATGCTGAATTATAATTATGTTCGCACATAAATTTGTTTAATTTTTATTTGAAATAATAGTATACTAATATGCACTAATATATAGTCTACGTTAAATTCTAGGTATTTTTCATGTAGCATAGCCTACATCAATATTCAACTGTCTTAGAAAAAATGGCTGTTAAAAGTACTACTACTACTACTACTACTATTTTATTTTCAGTAAAAGATAACATGGTTTTTTTTATCGAAACGTTGTAATTATTAAGGAACAATAATTATTTACTACTGAAATTGAAACCCCTCTTGTGCGCGGCAATATCGATAAATTTATGCTGGACCCTATTTATTGTTTCTTGACGAATGTTAGTACATTCTCTTACAATTCTAGTTTGTATGTCATCAAGTGATTCAGGTTTAGTTTTGTATGCAACATTTTTGAGATGACCACACAAAAAATAATCCAAAAGGTTGAGATCGGGAGACCTTGGTTGCCATTCATTTGATCTACACCTTCCAATCCATATGTTGTGAAATGCTACTTCATCGAGACATTGCCTAACCTGAACTGCATAATGTGTTTGTCCACCATCTTGCATAAACCATACATTTTTGTCGTGTACCATCGGGTTGTAAGCACTGGGATATAAATTCCTTTTTAATTTTTTCACGATATTGGGTGTGTTGTTCTCTCATCCATCTGAGATTTTCTGTTCCCTAATACCGGCAGTTTTGTATATTAACTTGCCCGATCAATGTTCTCATCTGAGAACAAAATGTTTTCAACATTACGAGGAAAAATGAGGCACATATCCATTAAGGTTTGAGAGAATTGCATTGGTCGGTCTGTATCGTCTTTATTTAATTAACTACTGACTGGTTTATTGTCTAGTTTACTGTCCAGATATGTTTTATTAATTGAAACACACACCTCATGTTGAGTTCGAACTCTATCATCAAACCAAATGATCATAAAATTTCAATTCTTTGTTTTGTCGATAAACGCATTGTAGGATTACGTTGTTGTAGCCAAAGTTTGGTTTTTGAGAAAATTTCTGCTGTTGCAAAGTTTAAGCCGAGATGTTAGATTTGTGTATCTAGACAAAACGTGGATTTATCAAAATGGTTCTAATGTCCATCGTTGAGTGCACGAATCTAACATCAAAAGTAATCCATCCAAAATTAAAAGTGACGGCAAAAGGTATGCTATTTAGGGCTTTAGAAAAACGGCGACCATTTACTCAATTCGGGGAACGAGAATATGGTTTATCATAAAACTATGAATGGGAACGGTTTCAAAATTGGGTGATTAAACAGCTAATTCCTGTATTGTCCGAATTACCCGGAAATTGTGTGATGGTTATGGATACAGCATCGTATCGGTGCAGTTAGATAAGCCACCCTTTTTTTCTAGTAATAGATATTAGCTGCAGGAGAGGTTGATAACGCACGGGATCGAAGTTGAGGAAAAAATTACAAAAAAGCAACTGTGGAACAAAAGTCAACCTGTTAGGTCGAGATGGAAAAATTCTGCGGATGGCAATATTTTGATTAACCATGGGTAGGAAGTTTTACGATAGCCTCCTTGCCATTGTCAGAAATTATGGCTTGAGGGTTTACCCAGATATTCTCCTACAATGTGGCAAAATGTGTGTCTGTACACGGAAAATATTATTAAAAATGATTGGGAGAAACGTATGGAAATATTTTCGATTGAAAATATTCCACTTGTTACTATAGCACAAATGTATCGAAATTTATGTTATCGCAAAGTATCCGCAAGAATTATGTCGATTACAAGCAATAATTATGCTTCTTCTTGTTATAAATCTTGAGAATAACAAACTAATTGCAACTTTTATCAATTTTTCCACCTGAAATGACTAATTTATAATAAACAAAAAAAAGGATTTGTTTACTTATAAATATTTACGGTATGTATTATGATGGTACGTAATTATAATCAAACCATATCCTAAGTTATAACAATTCACTGTCGCAGCAAAATTCTATTGACTTTATCAATAAAATAAGTGGATATAATGGATAAGTTTTGTAGTTTAAAATATAAAAAACATTCAATAATTTTAAACTTTCTTTAACATTTTATGGAAATTTATGTGGAGACATCTGCCGATAAAAATATTAACTAAAAGATACTTTGCTGATTTAATGAAGACTTACGTTGCCTAAATCTTAGTTCATGTAATTTTAAGAATGAATCAAACTATATACATCTTTATTGTCCTTATTCAAACTATTTATAGAGAAACAAAACAAAATAAATTATGATACATTTGGGAAAAACATATTTAAAAAAGTTTAGGCGCACTTGGTGAATACCAATCAATAATTGCTAAATTATCCCAAACAAATTGTCCACGAAGTCCTTCAGCATCTAATCCAGCATATAATGCAGATCTTGCACCTTCTTCTGCAGTGTATAACCCCATGTTTTCTGTCAGATCCGTTTTAGTATATCCTGGATGAACACTATTAACAGATATTTGTCTTTTTTCTTGTTCATTATCAAATTTCCTTTGCAGAACTACTGTAAGGGCATGTACTCCTACTTTGGATATCGCGTAAGGTAAATTTCCCCATCCCCTTTCTACCTGTTTGCCTTCTTTCACATCTCTAAAAAAAGTTCGATTTATTTCATATAAATTAATAATTAGTGTCAACACTTACGCTAAGTACTGATTCATTAATTGACAAAGACCGTCAATAGTCAAATCTCTTGTTGCAAATCGATCTCTCAAAATTGAAGATGGTATATGTGATAGATGGCCATAGAAACTAGAAGTGTTGATAATTCGAGCACCATAACGTAGTGATGGTCCAAGTAATTCACACATATGTAGTGTGCCAAAAAAATTTATGTTAATCACACGTTCTACTTCTTTTGCATAAGACGACGTATTCTCCTAATATGAAAAGTGCAAAATCATAAAGACACACTTATGGTCACAAAATACCAAAAAATCAACTCCTGCATTATTGAACAAAAGATCAATTCCTCCTTCATGATGTATTAAGTAATCACGAAATCTTTTAATACTTTCTTCATCAGCAATATCCAGTTGATGAAAGATTGGGTCGAAACCCATTTGCCTCAATTTGCATGTAGCGTCATGACCTTTACCTGCATTTCTTGCTGTTAAATAGACGTTTCCATTGAATCTTTGGCATAAAGCCTTCACTATCTCAAATCCAATGCCTTTGTTTCCACCAGTTACCTAAAAATCTGGGTATTTTAGTAAGTAGCACTTTATGTATGCGTGAATAAATACTTACCACCGCAACCTTCATTGTACCCGAGAATTATTTTATACGTTCAAACTTCAAAAAGGGTTACCTTGTAATGCTATATATAGTTGGTCGATATTTTTCTAATCAGTAAATAGTAAATATTATTGTGGTAAGTTGATAATGTTGTGGTTGTGAGGTTGCAGTGGTAGACTAGATCTCTGTTTATATTTACTTCCAAAAATTAACAGTTCGTTTACTTTAAGAATTCACAATCCACTCTTAAGCTTTAACATTTTTTTATATTGTTAAATTAGCAAGGACTGTTTTGAAAGCTGGTGACACGCCATTTTACTATTTAATATCAAACTTTTTAACTATTGAAATAAAAATGCTACCATTATTTAAACAAAAAATATAAATGTGTTGTAAACTTATTGTTATGCGTATTCACAAATATTAATAAATTAAGTTTATGTCTGCACATTAAATTAATTTAAAATACACATGGGAGGTTTTTTTTATAGTTGTGGACCTGAACATGCTAAATTTGGCCTATCGTGCTAAAGCACTCAGGAACACTTAGGAGGATGGATAGAGGGATAATGAATTGCCTATGAACAGCTACTTTAAATTTTCTCATATCATAAGTGATAGGAAAGCAGGAACTAGGTAGATCATTCCAGAGTTTAGAAGCCGTGTAAAAAAATGTGGATTGCGCCAGTTTGGTACGACAAGTGGAGATTTGTACTGCACACTGATGATGTGAATGAGCGAACCGAGTGTTTCTCGCAAAGATAGCCGGAGATGGTATCAAAGAATGTAATTCACCAGCACAATAGCCGTTGTAATAACGATAATACAAAGAAAGAACTGAAACCATCCTTCTATGCTCAAGGGACTGTATGTGAAAAGTTAAGGACGGGTCATTTATAAGCCTAATCGCTCTCTTTTGAATACGATCAACGATATCAAGAGCGTATTGGGGAGCACTAACCCAGAGGTGAGAATTATATTCCAGATGAGGCCGAACTTGGGCCTTATACAGCAGAAGGAGTTGTCTAGAGGTAAAGTACTGCTTAGATCTGTACAAAAAGTCTATTTCACGAGCAGCTATTTTGGTAGCTGACAGAAGATGGTCAACCCATGAGAGATTTGAAGATACAGTCATACCCAACAGAGTAACAGAGTCTGAAAACTTAAGAACTGAGCCATTCATACTTACAACCGGAAATGATCGATCTTTTTTGGCGGACATAAGGCAACACTGGGTTTTGTTAGCATTAAATTTAACTAGATTATTGCTTCCCCATTTGAGAATACGTTGAATGTCTTTGTTGATTGAATTTGCCATTTCAGCTTTAATTTCTTGATTTGACATAGAATGTGGATTATCACTATGAATAGACTGAGTTGAACTACAGTGAAGAGTGCTATCATCAACAAAGCAATGGATGGGGTTAGTTGTTGAAGAAATAAGGTCATTTATGTACAGCAGAAAAATTGTAGGTGCTATAACGGATCCCTGTGGTACGCCCACGTTAATGCTAACTTCTTTTGAAAAAAAGCCATCAACTACGACACGTATTCGTCTTTTATCAAGGAAACTAGAAACCCAGTTGATGAGCGTATCATTTAACCCAAACGAGGTGAGTTTGGCAAGTAAACACTTATGCCAAACTTGACCAAATGCCTTTGAGATATCTAAAGCGACTACAACTGTTTCACCTGACTGCTCTACTGTATTGTTGCAAACTTGGGTCACATATGAAAGAAGATCACCTGTTGAACGACTGGGCCTAAACCCATATTGGTGATCACTAAGGAGTTTGTTAGTTTCAAGGAACGTGAGCAGTTGCTGATTGATGGATTTTTCCATGATTTTAGACAAAATGGAAGTGATGGGAATTGGGAGGTTGGTAAAATGCTGAATTATAATTATGTTCGCACATAAATTTGTTTAATCTTTATTTGAAATAATAATATAGGTACTAATATGCACTAATATATAGTCTACGTTAAATTCTAGGTATTTTTCATGTAGCATAGCCTACATCAATATTCAGCTGTCTTAGAAAAAATGGCTGTTAAAAGTACTACTACTACTACTATTTTATTTTCGGTAAAAGATAACATGGTTTTTTTATCGAAACGTTGTAATTATTAAGGAACAATAATTATTTACTACTGAAATTGAAACCCCTCTTGTGCGCGGCAAATCGATAAATTTATGCTGGGCCCCATTTATTGTTTATTGACGAATGTTAGTACATTCTCTTACAATTCTAGTTTGTATGTCATCAAGTGATTCAGGTTTAGTTTTGTATGCAACATTTTTGAGATGACCGCACAAAAAATAATCCAAAAGGTTGAGATCGGGAGACCTTGGTTGCCATTCATTTGATCTACACCTTCCAATCCATATGTTGTGAAATGCTACTTCATCGAGACATTGTCTAACCTGAACTGCATAATGTGTTTGTCCACCATCTTGCATAAACCATAAATTTTTGTCGTGTACCATCGGGTTGTAAGCACTAGGATATAAATTCCTTTTCAATTTTTTCAGGATATTGGGTGTGTTGTTCTCTCATCCATCTGAGATTTTCTGTTCCCTAATACCGGCAGTTTTGTATATTAACTTGCCCGATCAATGTAAAAGTTAATTCATCTGAGAACAAAATGTTTTCAACATTACGAGGAAAAATGAGGCGCATATCCATTAAGGTTTGAGAGAATTGCATTGGTCGGTCTGTCTTCATTTAATTCGTGTATTTCATAAGTATGCTACTTTTCTAATTGTAAAACCTTATGTACAATGAAGGAGGGGTATGGTAGATCCGGCTAACTTGTCGTATGCTAATATGTGGATTTACTTCTACAACTAGTAAAACATTTCGTTTTTTCTTCTCGTTGATCGCAGCGCATCCAGTCTTTGGCTTATCTTCTACAGAGCCAGTATCTCAAACTTTCAAAAAAAAACGACTGACTGGTTTATTGATCTATCCGGATGTTTTATTAACTGAAACACACACCTCATGTTGAGTTCGCGCTCTATCATCAAACCCAATGATCATAAAATTTCAATTCTTTGTTTTGTCGATAAATGCATTATAGGATTACGGTGTAGCCAAAGTTTGGTTTTTGAGAAAATTTCTGCTGTTGCAAAGTACAAGCCGAGATGTTAGATTTGTGTATCTAGACAAAACGTGGATTTATTAAAATGGTTCTAATGTCCATCGTAGAGTGCACGAGTCTAACGTCAAAAGTAATCCATCCAAAATTAAAAGTGAAAGTAAATGGTGTGCCATTTTACACGCGGGGTGTAATTTAGGGTTTTAGAAAAACGGCGACTATTTATTCAATACGGGGCACCTGAAATATGGGTTATCATAAAACTATGAATGGGGAACGGTTTCAAAATTGGGTGATTAAACAGCTAATTCCTGCACGAATTACCCGGAAATTGTGTGGTGGTTATGGATACAGCATCGTATCATTCAGTGCAGTTAGATAAGCCACCCTCTTTTTCTAGTAAGAGATATTAGCTGCAGGAGAGGTTGGTAACGCACGGGATCGAAATTGAGGAAAAAATTACAAAAAAACAACTGTGGAACAAAATTCAACCCGTTAGGTCCAGATGGAAAAATTCTGCGGTTGGTAATATTTTGATTAACCATGGGTGTGAAGTTTTATGATATCCTCCTTGCCATTGTCAGAAATTACGGCTTGGGGGTTTTTTCCCAGATGTTCTCCTACAATGTGGCAAAATTTGTGTTTGTACACGGAAAAGATTTTTAAAAATGATTGAGAAAAACGTATGAAAATATTTTCCATTGAAAATATCCCACTTGTTACTATAACACTAGGAGAATCCGATTTCAGATTAAAATAGTGATATGGATTCAGATACTTCTAGTGAGGTAGTGAGGAATAAGATCCGACTGTTCGGCATCAAAATTTTGGTAAAAATACATTTAACCATAGTGTTTTTTGTCAGGTGGTCTGGTGGTCGATTTTGTTTAGCGACGACTTGAATGGATACATTTCTGGTTATGAAAAAGCGCTGTGCATTTCCTGGGTAGGTTAAATTAAATGGATACATATTCATATTCTGGTTACCTATTGCCTTGCCACCTAAGAACTAAGTTTACCTATAAATATACCTCTACATCATGTTTAATAACCATAGAAAAAATGCAGTAGGTAAGTTTTATCATGAAAGCTAGTCTTCACATTGTATTAATTATGAAATTGCACTTTGCATTTCCTGGATATTTTCTCCCCTGTTTTTTATTTTGGAAGATTGAAAAAAAGGCATACCTATTAGTTTTGACGTAGTTTGGTTAACAAAACATCTCATTGTATTAGATAAGACGTAGTTTTTTTTTAGGTAATAGCTACGCTGGTAACTTTTTGTTCGTTTGGCAATGCTATCACACTATCACAAGATTTCTATGACCTGCTCTAATGCAAAATAGGATAAAACAGAATAATTATAGAGAATTTGATTATTACGAGGGCAAGGTGAAATGTTCTCGGTCTAATCCAGAGAGGACGCTGCTACAAACGTAATTAGTAATTACTGTTTTGGTACGTTGGCGCACTAGTGGCAAATCATAATCAGACATATGGTTTGTTTTATACAGATATTTAAATGCATCGTACGTTTTTGACAAAATGAATAAACCTGAATACCCTTTCTATTATAAAAGTCCTTGTTTTAGATGGTTTACTGCCAAGAGAAATCCATCCATAATTGGTGAAAGTGTGTAATGAATCTTTACCTTGTTTCAAGTCATCAGCAGTAAATTGTAGACGATCCACGTGAAGAACTGCCAAAAACTGCAGCTACCGAAGAAAACACCGAGACGATTCACAATGAACAAGCTAAGGCTGTAGGCGTATCAAAAGGAAAGGCACGGCACATTTTACAACAAGATAGCTGCCGCATTTGTTACGCCCCCTCTGATGTACAAAACCAGCTACGTTGCATATTTGACTTTTCAGACAAAATTGAAAGCATGTGCGCTGCAAAGTACAAATTTAGCTTTAATATATTCTTCACATATTCTATTTTATACTGGCCTTTCATAACTGAATTTCTACCACATTCTTGTCCTATTAAAGGGTCGAGTTGTAAATTACATTTTGCGAGGATGGTTTCTATGGTATTTACTAATTATGACTTGGTGACATCCACCATTAGCACAAATCAAAAACTCTTTCCTTACACCATATTTTTCTTTATCGACATGCTTGATGCATAGTAATAACTGTTGTTTTCGAGACATGTCTTTGTGCCTTGTCCACCAAAATGAAATAATATCCTGGGTGCTAATATTTTCTTACTAAATAAGGCTAGCTACAAGTAAATATCAACAGAATCTCCTCTGGCGGCTATTTAAGATGCTATCGTTTCAATCGGTTCTGCAAGACTAAGTCGTCTTGTATAATTTTTCTGTCTAAAGGCAAGTCTTGACATCCGCATAATGAGATTGTTTTCAATTTTTCAATATTGGATTTACTTTAATAATGTCGATCAAAGGGGCAACATCAGGTCTCCTTCCTCTCAAAGCTGATACAAAATTTTCTTTTATTTCTTTGGTTTTCTACCACGACCACATTCCCATCACGCAATTCCCCTTCGGAGTAGGCAGAAACCGTCTTTCGTTTCTTAGATTTACTTACCATGAACTATTTTTCTCAATATAGTTTTATCTTTGCCTAGCCTTTTCTTTTCCGCAATATTCATGCACTGATTCCGGTACGTTTTTTTTGTTTACCTAAAATTTCCTGTCTTCCTTTTGTTAAATGATGGTTGTATTACTTGTTTTGCACGTAGTATTAGTTTTTAAATAAATTAGATTAGACTTTTATGGAATGTTTGGACAGGTATAGTGGGAGACTGTTTAATTGGTCCATTTTCTTCCACTAAAACTGAAGGGACCAACTTATCAGCGTTTCATAGAAGCACAACTGAATGATTTATTGAAAGAAGTTCTACTTAGACGTCTATTACGGTTTATGCACGACAGTACGTCTCCTAATCTTATTATTACAACTCGGCAATTTTTAAATGCCAGATACCATCAACGTAGAGTTGGAAGAGGAGGGTCTGTTGCTTGGCCCGCTCTTTCTCTTGATTTAGATCCCTTGCACTATTTTCTTTGCGGACATCTTAAGCCGGTTGTATACAATAGTGCAGTAAAAGAGCAATAACGGTCACCTTGGGGAGATAAACGCTGCAGCACTAAGTATGTTAATCGTTCAAATACCTTGTGCATGCCTGGTATGAAATATGTATTAACATGTAATGTTTTAATTATACTATAATCAGCTAACTGTATACCAGGGTGATCACCATTTATGAGATACAGGCTTGTAGTACATGTTATACAATTATCACATTAGTTTATTAATGTTAAAGTATGTTTTCGCGACAGTGTGGAATTAAAGATGGCTCCAGCAGAATTTTTATAGCCTTTTTAGTTTCTGAGATAAAGAGTGGAGACGAAAATTATCACTTTTGAGACACCCCTCGTATCTTAGTTATCTTTAAACTTATCGAAGCAGTTAAAACGTATTTTATAGAATTTTTTCCGTAGAATCCATTGACGTAGTTATGAAGCAAGCATGTTTTTTTAATGGAACACCCTGTATAGTATTTCTTATATTTATTAGGCATATTGTGAGCTTTCCAAAAATATTTAATTGTATAAAATTATTTTCAAAATCAAGGTCAGAAATTAAGATTTTCTAAAATTTTCTTGTGTCCAATTAGTAGGTAGTAGGCTAGGCTAAAATTTATAAAAAACAATCTATATAAGTAATTATTATACTGTCAAACTTAATTCAAAAGATCTTTTTTAATTCTCAGCCCTTAATTATTTAGCATTTTAACTTAATTCTGATAAAATTATTGAATTTTACGCAAAACAAAACAATACTTACCTGTCTTACTCAAAATTCAAGTTAGAAAAAACAAAGAAGACACAGAATTTTGAAAAAACATACCTTTCTGTACAAATTTTGGAAAATTAAATCGATCGTCACAGACTGATACTGTGTTTTATTGATTTTATTTTGCATGAAATCCCATAAGAAAAAATGCAAATTGGAAAATCCGGAGATCGAGGAGGCGATTTTACACATTCGTGGATACCAATCCATCTTTGACGAAAGTTATCGTCTAAAAATACTTGGGGCACCGTCTTGTTGGAGATAAACATTTTCAATTGGTTCTGGAATGACTTCCTGAAGGAACACGAGACCCCAACCCCAAAGCGTCCTTGTGCTGTCTCAAAAATTAAGTTGCCCTCTCTCTGGAGATATAATATGAATAAAAAGGACTACTACGAAATTACCCTAACCATAGCAACACCAAAATAACAAAATTATTTTACTAATAATCAAAAACTAAGAAAACCGGATAGTTTTTGCCATTTTATTTAGTCTACCACCTACTAATTGGACACAAAAGAAAATTTTAGAAAACCCTAAAGTCTGAACAGGTTTTTGAAAATCAATACAATTTATATTTTTGTAAGGCCCACAGTATGCCTAATAAGTATAAGAAATAATATACAAGGTATTCTATTTAAAAAACGTAGTGAAAAAAGTGAAAAAACTGACTACGCCAATGGGTTCTACGAAAAAAATTTATAGGAATACGTTTTAACTTCTTCAATAAGTTTAAAGACAAATGAGATACGAAAGGTGCCTCAAAAGTGATACTTTTCAATTCCACCCTGTTCTCAGAAATCATAAGAACTATAAAAGTTTTGCCATCTTTAATTTCACAAAAAGAAGCATACCGTCCCGAAAACCGCAACTCTCTATCTTTAAAAATATAAGGGAATGGCCCTCAAAAGTGCCGAAAAGGGGATACCCTGTACATCTGATACATGTTTAGGTACTCAGCCTGATGACTGCGCTTTTTTAACTCTCATATGACTTGCTTTTTTGTTTGCAGTCAAACCCAATAATGATCTCCGCAGAAGCTTTTTTCATAATTTCTGCCAAAAGAAGTCAAGTGAAACCAGAATCGCGTAAAGCATGTAACTCTATGAAAAAACTAAAACAGGTTTTTCAACTACCTATTTTTTGAGTAAAAACTTGAAAAAAAATTGATGTTCGAATTTGCACCGCCAAATAAAGGAAATCTGATTTTGCATTAATGTTTTTATTCTTAAAACTCCTGAATACCAAATATTAACGTAGTCCGTCAACATCTTTTAAAGTATTAGTTGAAAGTCGTAGAGTAAGAGACCACCAGTTTTAGTAATGCTATATGCAGTAATAATTTTAATTACTATTCTAAAACTAGAGGAGAAACCTCAGTTGGAGTATTTATGTTTTATATACTGAACTACCAAACCTTTCATCTATGTTCAATTATGGAGGAGGTTAACACGCCCCCCCCCCTTCCTACGCTCCTGTGTACGGGGTGGCGAACTAAGAATACGAGGTACTGTGTACATCGTAGAGGCTTGCGGAAAAAAAAGTTATTACTAAAACGGCCAATACAAAAACATGGAAAATATTTTCATGTTTCTGAAATGGCCGCTAGAGGGTGTAACTGCAATCCTGAATCTAAAAAAGTGATGTTTCTGTGAATTCTGCTATATTCATGAACAAGTAGCTAAATGATGCCTAAACAAGCTCGCGAAAACCGCATCTCGATATCTTGTTCCTAACCAAAAATATCGGCCAAAGAAAACTTTATACGAAAATCCTTTAAATTTTTATTTTGTTTTAACTATATTTTTCTGGAATTGTTTCTATTATGTAAGTTGTGGCCATAAAAAGACCGATTTAAAGGAGGAAGGTTTTTAATGCCCCTGTAAATGCTAGAAATGCTGACCATCACTCTGTGCATTGCAGAGGCCTCTTATGGGTAGACAAAACTGCAGCTTCAATTTCGGCTCTGAATAGGTTACCTAGAAATTGCGATTTTAAATGTTTGTAAATTTATACACCAGAATAAAATCACCCTGCTTAGAATTACTACGAGCAAGTAAGCAATGCTAAAAGTTATACGAAAGGCCTATTTTTTGTTTGTTTAAATGCATATTCACTATGGATATATACGAAAAATACAATTAATAGAAGCAAGCAATGGAAACAGATACCTAAACAAAACATACATAATCCTCAAATTGTCAATAGCAATTTTTGTGCTTTCAAAATGCGTTTTATGGAGCTGTTGATATGCTTGCGATTTATTTTGAATGTCTTCAGAATGCCGCAGTAGCTAAAAGAGTTTACGCGGCTCGATATCCAAAACGGCGTCCTTGCGATGTAAGAGTTTTTCCCCGATTAGTGGCAAGCTTACGAGCCAATGGTAGTTTTCGGCCTACGTTTCAACGTCAAAGAATTGGAAGAACACAAGAAAATATTAACCGTGTACTGGGCTATATTGAAGGAAATCCTCATATTAGCACAAGAGCATTATCCACTGAGTTGGGCATATCACGGACAACGGTTCAAAATATTTTGAAGGACCATAGGTAAGTTCTAATGGCCATCAAAATATATAGGTATTCGTTTAAACTTTTTTTAATTACTTTAAGAATGCACCCATATCATGTCGTTTTGCATCAGGCCTTGAAAGAGCAAGATTTTGATCGAAGGTTAGACTATTGCCATTGGATGTTAGGCATGATACGCGAAAATAGAGAATTTTTATTTAAAATTCGTTGGACCGATGAAGCCATCTTCAGTAGTGACGGGAGAATCAATCTGCACAATATGCGTGTATTGGTCTGCGGAAAATCCTCATTGGTTGCGTGAAGTTCAGCGCCAAGGACGTTGGAGTTTAAATGTATGATGTGGCATACTGGGAGTCAGAATTATTGGGCATATTTTTTCGAGCAACCCCTAAATGGCAATGTATTTCTTGACTTTTTGGCCAATCAATTACCGTTGTTGTTGGAAGATGTGCCTCTGGAAACAAGGCAAAAATTGTTTTTGCAGTTGGAGAGCATATTAATGCAGTATTTCAACAGCGGTGGTTTGGAATAGGAAGTCTGTTTCCATGGCCTTCGCGATCGACAGACTTAACTTAAAGGGCATCGTGTTTCGGACTTAACCTACTACTAGAGAAGATATGAAAAACCGCAAGCCTCTACGATGGATTGTTTCCCAGATACAGTACCTCGCATTCTTAGTTGGCCACCCTGTACATTTCATACGAGAGAAATTATAAATAAATTAAAAATAGCCGTTTTTAGATTGATAAACCATCTCATAGTGCATCCCGCATTGTAATGCGAAAGGATGTGCCTTATTTGCCCTATACTCTTAGCTAGTGCAACATGAAACCAGCAAGAAACTTATTTGCACAATATTATACAACAGCAGTAGCTTGCTACACAAGAAACGTCGCATAGACTGATACCCATTCCTTCGCGGCTGATAAGGGCATAGAAACATACCATAAGTATTACCTATACATTTTTGTTATCTTTATTTATATTATTTACAGAGGGACAAAATAAAATAAATTATAATAAATTTAGAACAAAATAATTTTGAAAATATGAAGTGTTATTTAAAAAGTTTTAGGCGCAGTTGGTGAATACCAATTAATAATTGCTAAATTATCCCAAACAAATTGTCCACGAAGTCCTATAACTTCTAATCCAACATATAATGCAGATCTTGCACCGTCCTCCGCAGTATTAGGTCCCGTGTTACCGGTTAAATCCGTTTGAGTGTACCCTGGATGAACACTATTAACAGATATTTGTCTTTTTTCTTCCTCATCATCAAATTTTCTTTGAAGAACTATTGTAATTGCATGCACTCCTATTTTGGATATCGCGTATGGTGAATTGCCCCATCCCCTTTCAACTTGTTTGCCTTCTTTCACATCTCTAAAAAAAAGTTGCATTTATTTCATATAAATCAATAAGTAGTACCAACTTACGCTAAGTACTGATTCATTAATTGACAAAGGCCGCCAATAGTCAAATCTCTTGCTGCAAATCGATCTCTCAAAATTGAAGATGGTATATGTGATAGATGACCATAGAAACTAGAAGTGTTGATAATTCGAGCACCATAACGTAGCAATGGTCCAAGTAATTCACACATATGCAGTGTGCCAAAAAAATTTATGCTAATTACACGTTCTACTTCTTTTGCATAAGATGGCGTATTCTCCTAATATGAACAGTGAAAAAATGATAAAGATACACTTATGATCACAAAATACCTGAAAATCAACTCCCGCATTATTGAATAAAAGATCAATTCCTCCTTCACATTGTATTAAGAAATCTCGAAATCTTTTAATACTTTCTTCATCAGCAATATCCAGTTGATAAAAAATTGGGTTAAAACCCATCGTTTTCAATTTATTTACTGCGGCATTACCTTTAGCTGCACTTCTTGCTGTTAAATAGACGTTTCCATTGAATCTTTGGCATAAAGCCTTCACTATCTCAAATCCAATACCTTTGTTTCCACCAGTTACCTTAAAAATAGGATATTTCAGTATGTAGCACTTTACGTGTGCTTGAATAAAACACTTACCACCGCCACCTTCATTGCACCCGGATATGATTTATTCTTCCAAATTTCATAAAGGGTTACAATGTAACGCTATATATAGTCGGTCGATATTTTTATAATTTTTAAGTAGTAAATATTATCGTGGTAAGTTACTAATGTTGTGGTTGTGTTGGTTTCAGTGGCTGACAAAATCTCTGTTTACATTTACTTCCAACAATTAACAATTCGGTTACTTTAAAGAACCACTATCATGCTTCTTTGTAAGAATATTGTTAATATGGTGCAGATTGTGTTGAAGCTTACGACACATCATTACACTGTTTAATAATAAAGTTTTTAAGTTTAAAAATAAAGGTACAACTCTTATTTAAAACCAAATTAGAAATATATTGCAAACCTTATTCTTATTATGTGTATTCATATGTTCGGTGACGGTAATTAAGCTGAAGCAATACCTTACCACTCAAAGTGACGTGTTGTTACATTATGAAATTGCGCAAGGGGTAGCCTATGCTTATAAAATAAGCGGGTGTCCGGTTGAACTCGCCGAAGAATGGCGGGTCAATTACAACACGTAAGGTAGCGTCAAAACCTTTACACTTATCGTACAATAAAACTCACAATCGACAGAGTAGCTACGTCACTGGTGCCACTGTGATTTAATTTTTCGGTAAAATTTATATAGACTTAAGATAATCTTGGATGATTACAGAGAACAAGACACATTCCTACTCAGTAGACATGGATAACTCAATTCTCAACATATTAAATACGGACAATACACTTTAAATGCATAAATTACGATGAAGTATGAATCACTAAATTTAATGAATCTAATTAATATCAAATATATTAATACCCAATACTTAAATACATTTTAGAACCACAAAGGTTTAATAATAAGTGTGTTGATCACATCTTGAATGTCCGTTAACAATTAAACTAGTGAAATGCAAATTCCAAGAAATTTTCGAAGTTCCCTTGTATATTCGTGATATATGCTCAATGTTAACAAAATGGGTACTAATTTAATTGTCGCTAGACGTGATAAAATAAAATGTTAAAATACGGCAGCTATTAAGAACATGTTACCTATCGGGTTAATAGGGGCTCTCTAGGCAGTCCTTGGCATAACTAAGCAACTGTCAGCGCATTAATGACCATATTCGAGCCATATATACATTAACCGATGTACTTGATTACCGTTTATTGAAAAATGCATATAAAATATATATTTAATCTCTAAAGTCAAAAAAAATAATGTGATGGCCATCGTTATCCCACAGCTCATGGCAATTGTGGTCACAATTAATATTTCATCAGTTATGCACAAAAATGACAAATGTATCGCTTCTCTTTCCTAACATGTATACAGGCTTTATGTGCATTTATGCACTGTCGCAGCGAGCTTCAATGCGGCAAATGCGCAGCTAGCCATGAAACCAAGGGTGTCCTTACCTTTAACATGCGCAAACTGCATGAAGTTTGGTCACAAAGGCGATGTTATCAAGTATAAAGCCTACATGTCGAATTGTCTTACCTACGCTAAACGTGTTGAGTCCAAATTCGCTGACACCAATTATGGATAGTGAGGACTCGCCCATGACTCTTAGGTTCACGCAAGTGAATCTTAGGAATTCTCGTGTCCCGACCCTTGAGGCACTGGGTTTCTCCTCTGATAACGGCATGGACGTCCTACTGGTGCAAGTCATTCACAGTATGTTCGTCTAACGGGTATAAGGTTGTCGGCACCTCCGCACCTTACAACAAGTTTTTCGCATGTTCTACAATGCGATTCCTATAGACTGTTGTTTACAATAGCTCGAAACTCATGGGAGTCGTTACTTTAAATCACTTGACTAACAACTTCATAGCTGTATCTATGGCTACCAGAGTTTATTGGCCACCAAGTGAGAATGTTCGTATTCATTTACAATATCTTGACTACGTCTTGGACGACGGTTATAAAGCCTAATTGCAGGAGACTTCAATGCAAAATCACCGCTTTGGCACTCCTCGGGGATTCACGCACAGGGCTTCCTTGTGGAAAACCTCATTGCGGGACGCGACCTATATGTTGTAAACTTACCTGGTCAATCACATACCTATTTGAGCCATCTCGGCTCGACGAACATCGATGTGACCTTTACTTTTCTCCCTTTGACGCGCAAGGTTACTGACTAGTAAGCAGTGGTGGATGAAATTGAGAGTGACCACCGACTGATTCTCTTCGACATAGCCGTCGACTGTCCAATTAAAAGTCCCCGTGGTGCAATGTGCCACGATCCACATTCTGTAGATGCTGTCATTTACAAGCTGTCAGAGCTGGTCCGGCAAACGCTCCGAGTGTTCCTAAAAAGGATTATCCTTACTGCTCAAGCTGGTACCTCCGCCAGCAATAGGTGATGGTGTGAGAATATAATTAGGTAAAGGAGGTAGTCCTCATCACGCGGCGTCGTTACCAAAGAGCTACTGCAGAGCTAAAAACTCAATGGCCCGTCTCCTATCAGAGAACGTTAAAAACATATAAACTGGCAGTGATGAAAGCAAAATTTGTCTCATGGCAACGTTTTGTTGAAACCAGCCTGGCGGCGAACGCGTGAGGTGCGGTCTACAGAACATCCGTTCAGAAACAAGTTCTAGTTGATCCCTGCTCCAATGTCCGCGACGGTGGCAGATACACTGCTTCCAAATATGAAACCATTGTTAAACATCCTTCCAACACGTGAAGACCTGCTTCCCTTAGCGCCAAAGATCCTTAAGAACAGAGGCTCTTGGACTGGATGACATTCATGGTAACATACTTAGGACAAAAAAGGATCTCTAGCCTATCTTGAACACTCATCGAATTATTTAATTCTTAGATAAAACTTGGGTATTTAAACCGATAACGTGATTACCTGAACTTGGAAAATGATTCAAGAGTGCTTCTCCAAAGACTGTACAATGAAATCCCTCCTTAACGTCTCTTCCATCCTAACCAGTATGGTTTTATCCCCGTACGTAAGACGACCAACTGTTTCCCGACTAATTACAATTTTTAAAACGAATACCCTCAGGTACATGTGAGCAATCTTCGGCGACATTGTCAGGGCATTCAATAACGTATGGTGGCCGTCAATCATAAATGCTCTCGTCGTTAAGAGAGCGCCTGCTGCTACTACGCGTGTAATTTTTAGTTATCTGGCGAATCACTGGATCCGCTACACTTAGAAGGCATCGAAGTTTTCTGTTACGAGACCCCTTTCAAAGGGTTGCCCACAAAGATCGTCCCTAGGACGGTGTTTATGGAATTTAGTTGTTTATTTTCTCCTCGGAAAAGAACTGCCAGACGTCATCGACATTTTTGCCTATGCGGATGGCATTGCCTACACTGTCACCGCAGACAATAGGCGTGACCTAGAAGCTAGAGGTTTCTTGTGCCTCACCTGGGCGGGCAGCAATAAACTGTTCGTCTCAGTAGACAAAACAAAGTATATGGTTTTTGGTGGCAAAGTATCCAGAAATTCAACTTTGCATTTATACAACCAGTCAGTCCGGAGAGTTTTCGGAGTGTACATAGATAACAACCTATCGTTCGTCAAGCATTGCTCACGCATAGTCGAAAAAGGTAAAACTTTACTTCATCTACTATACAAATACTCGTTGACTCCTTATGCGCGATTGTCAAACATCCCCCGTTTCATTTTCTACTGCAGGAAATTGACTGCACTGGACTCCTACGCAGGACCGGCACTTGCACCATTTTCGATAGCCGTATTTCTTTCGGAAATTTTTCAGCCGCTCGTCGTCACATCAAGGCCTTGGTCTTGAGTGAATGGCTGTGGCGTGCATCCATAAAAGGACGCAACACCTATTCTATGATGCCCAATATTCCAATGGTGGTGGGCCACTTCCTTCCTTCGTACTTACAAATATATTGTTTTAAAATAAGTTCCTAAGCCATGTATATCTACAAAACCCTTTCTATTTAGCTTTTGCTCTCTTAGTAAGGAGTTACTGCCATGTTTGCCATGCACTAATCAGGATACCCATGTAGACAGGAGATATTAAAGATTTTTTTGTGTTTGTATCAACAAACAACAGTTTTGCTAATCATGGTGTCGGGTGATGTACTGAACTCTGTTGCAAAGCGTATTATAAAAAAACTTATCCGACGAACAGCTGCAGAAACGTATTATGACTTCTCAGCAACATCTTCAACGTTTTCGAAATGAAGGAGACGATTTCTTGGCATGTATTATAACTGTCGATGGATCATGGGTTCACCATTGCATCCCAGAAAGTAAGCAGGCTAGCAACTCAAATCTTAACCATCGGCAGGAAAAATGTTGGTGATAGCGATATGGGACATTCAAGGTCCAGTTTCTATCGATTCCAAACGACGGGAGCGGCTAATCTTTTACAGATAACGCCTCATACTGCCCATTTGAGGTGTGATACGCTCACCAAATTGGGATGAGAGGTCTTAGCTCATGCTCCTTACAGTCCCGATGTACCCACTTGAGATTATCATTTATTTGATCCCTGGTACTTGGGAGGGCAGAAACTTACGTAAAATAAGCGGGTGATTGAAGCGGTACGTATGCAATAAAAGTGTGTCTTTGTGAGTATGTATGTGTACGTATACGCGCGCGTGCGGCGTGCGTATGTTCGTGCGTGCGTGCTTGCGCGCGCGCGTGTGTATGTGTGTGAATGTATGTAATACCCACGGTAACCCCAGAACGAAAACACGCACGTACATAAAATTTTGTATTTAAGCAAATTTTGGTTTGTTTCGCGCTTACACAAGTAAGCTTGCAAGACTAACGCAAGCTTGCATTTCGCTTGAAGTTTGTTTGCGAAACTTGAATTGGATAAATCAAACTTGCAACAACCTTGATACGCAAATATAATGTAGGATCCCCACCTACAGATTTCTTGTGCATCCTTTCTTTAAAATCACATGCGTATTTGTATACACCGTTGGTTAATTTTGCAACTGTCTGTTTTAAAACCCCGTTTAAATGAGAATACAACGTTTTATAACTGTGCATTGAATACTTTTAGTTGAGTATGTCCACGTGTTTTGCAAGTTATAAGAAAGTAATGTGTTATTAACTAAATGATTATAGGATGAAAACGTATCTAATATGTAAGTTTTTTGTAACTGTATTGTTAGTTTTAATACTATATAAGTAAATTATTTTAATTTTATGCTTATTATAGGCTACTAAACAACTAACGATGATAACTAATAATTGATTGTATGATGTTTAAAATACTTAGCTTTTTTCGTTTTTTTAATGGTGTATTTTTGTATTGATGTTTATACAAATCTAGACATTTTGATAACACTTACAGTTATCGTCCTCAGTAATAATAAAGTCTTTTAGAAATGTTTAAACAACGTTGTCAAATACGAAAATTGAAAACGCAAACGTAAGTCTCTTATTAGTACAAAAGTTTGATAAACGTATAAAGCAAACTATGGAATCTAATTTTAGTTCAGATTAGGCAGATCATTAACAAAATGAAATATTATTAAACTGCCTTGGAGATAACACATCAGAACACCCTCTAACGGTCGAAGGCTAACAGTGTAATATGTCATAAACAAGAAGCAAATTTAACAAAATTTAATCAAATAATCATGTAAGTGTAAATTTAACTTGAAATTAATAAAAGTGTTCACAAATAGAAACGACATCAATTAAAACATCCAGTCAAATCTAGCAAAGAAATAGTTTTGTTAATAATTGTAACGGTTATTGAACAGGAAAAACACAATGTAGTACGTATAACACGATGTTAATTTCAACTACATATGTTAAATTACTGTAGTACTGTAGTAACTTAACACATAATTGGTGAAGCATTTAGTTCGAGGTCTTGGAAAAAACACAGCAAAAAACCTAGACATACCAAAAGCTAAATTTAAAATTACCATTGTGCCTTTCTTTAATTGTAAAATGTCAAAATCTATTTAAGCGAAGATTTTCTTCTTGCCTACTGAAGACATTAAGATGTTTATATATCTCAATAGCTTCACGTTGTAAACGAACATAATCATGAATTTGCGTTGACAATATTTCCATATTATTAAATTGAAAGTCATGATTTAAATTATATAAAGCATGCTCAGCTACAGCAGATTTATCTGGTTGACTTAATCTACAAAATATCATATGTTTTTTACGTCTTGTATCAAAGCTACGTTTTGTGGTTCTAATGCATCCTTTGCCGCGTAAACAAGATAAATTATAAATTCCGGAAGATGATAATGGGTTTGAAACAATTTTAGGTTCATAACAAAACTTATAATGACCTTGAATGTTCTTTAATTTTTCTTGTAGGTTTAAAAACAGTGCTAATGCCATGATTAATTAGGATTTTTTCAATTCTACCTATAACATTAGTTATAAAAGGAAGAAAATCAGTACTAACATTAAGCACTGGCTATGTCTAGCAGGTGTAATAACATTATTAATATCATTCAGCTTGTAAGGGTTTCGTTAAATATTTATATTCATCTTTCAAAAATTGAGGATCACAAATTCGTTTTACTCGATTCGCCATAGATTTAATTACACTAATTTTTTGACGTGGATGGTGGTTTGATAATAATTTATGAATAAATCTATCAGTGTATGCCGGCTTTCTGTAAACCTTAAACGATAGTGAATTATTATTTTTACATATTAGTATGTCAAAAAATAGCAAACTTCCATTAGTTTCTTTTTCCGTGGTAAACTAAACATTAAAATTAAACATTCATAGTGCTTCTTCTCCATGTCCCCAAATAACAAATGTGTCATTTACGAATCTATACCAAACTAAAAGTTTTTTAGGTGCATCTTGTAAAGCTAATGTTTCAAATTTTTCCATGTAAAAATTAAATATAACAGGACTGAGAGGGCTACCCACGCCAACACCATCAAGCTGTTTATAGAATTTATTGTTCCACTGAAAATAAGCCGTAGTAATACAGTGCTGAAAAAAAATTGTTATATCCTTTGGAAAAATATGATCAATATATTGAAGTTTCTTTTAGAGGGACTTTTGAAATCGGCAGAAGATTTAATATAATGGGGTGTTTTACCTATACCGGGTGTCCGAAAAGGTATGAGCAGGCTTCCCAAATAGACTAAAAGTTCCATACTTAAAAAATATTTTCATATATACAGGGTGATTCAGAAAAACGTGGTCAACCAAACTTGATTTTGTTTAAATGTAACACCCTGTATATTTGCGCACCATCGAATAACTCGTGAAATTTTGCGTAGGTAAATTTGATGCGTAATTCATATCCCTAGCTTCAGCGGTTTTCTAGTTATTCGCATTATTTCAAAATTTTTGAAAGGTACACAATGCCAAAGAAATTAGTGTACCGTGGAAGTTATTGTAGAGATAAAAATTATCTTCTGAGGTGTTAAAGTCTGAGTACGGCCCTACTAAGAACCATTACCAATACCCGAAAATATTGTACAGGGCGTCCGAAAAATTTGGTTCAAACTTTGACATCACAAATATCGGAAAACTCAATTTTTTTAAATGTTTTACGTCACTAGAGAATTCTCCTTTGAAAATCAATAGGAAAGTATCTGACATGCCCTAAAATAAGCAGTTTTTGATTTATTCGATGAAAACCAATTTTTTTACAAAACGTGTTAGGAAGTCCCTTCTTTTGTAGTGTAGGCTATGAGAATTGTGATAACAAGTTTCTTACGTTTGAATTGCTTCTGTGATCATCTAACGGGTGCTTTCGCAGCTGAATAAAAAAATACTTGCATGCAGAACATTATTAACAACATCATGAATTTTAACTATTTTATAATTGAAATTAATATGATGATAGAATAATAAAAGTTCAATAACTTTACAGATGTTTACACCGTTATTGCATAAACATACACACATATAAATGAAACACAAATGCAGAAAATTACAAAAATAATGGATACAAATTTAAGGGTTATTATAAATGGACATGTGTATCGGCATATTTCCAAAAGATGTCTTCATTTGGCTGGTTCCATATAAAAACTTTGGTAGGCTTCTTCCCATTTGTAGTCGATGTTAGTAGTTCGCAGTTCTAATCGTTGCTGCTAATACTTCCAATCTTCAACCACCGTACACCTAGTTGAATGATGACTTTTCTTTTTTGGTAATCGTGATGTTACTTATATTTGCTTAAATAATTTCAACTAAGCACTGTATTTATAATTATATTTTATTTAAGTGTTGTTTAAATGTTGTTAAAATTTTCGATTTAAGAATGTTGTTTTAAGTTCGTAAAACTTTAATGCTGATTCACTTTTTTGTTTTAGATCCCGATATGGAGTATCTTTTATTATTATTATATGTCGCACCAGAAAATTAAACATAGATTCAGAAAACTGAAAAATTTTATTTTCGACAAACATAAACAAAAACAAAAACACATCAACCGAATTTTGAATACGGTAAACTTGAATCGAAACAAACTATTATTATTATAGAAAATTATCGGTAACCTAACTTTATATTTAATTGTAGGTTAAGAACAATTGTTTCTGATTTCTCGGCTCTTCACTAACCGCGTTTCAAAATTTCCGAAAGTAACGTAATTTGAAACTTACATGTTATCACAAAACACAACACTTTGACTTTTGTTAGAAATTTTTAAAATTGGAAGAACAATTGGAAGAGAGAGAGAGAGAGGAATCCAGAATCAATTCCTTATATACAATCCTGTTAGCTATAAAAATTTCAATTTTTTTCTTACAATACAAACAAAGTAACTAAGCTTCTGATTGGTTTAAGCAAATTTGAAAACTGATCTAAAATACAAATTATGCCATAACTTTCTTAATATACTTCTGATTTACATTTTGATAACAGAATTGTAATCTGTGCATAATTCCGCACAAAATGATACCTCACGAGCCATATATTGGTTCAAAAATGTACGATTTGACATATTCTAATCTAAATTTACTTATATCTAAAAAACCTTAAATTCTACACTTAAACTAAATACATATTCGTGATCTACATGAAAAACTGAACTACAAGACATTTATTTAAACTCAAATATCTTAATTTTAAAGGAAATTTTTTTTTGATATAGGAAATTTATGTAGTTAACCCCATTTTCATAATTTTACGTTTAAATAGCTTGTACCGAGTAAGTTTCTACATGGAAATGAGAGAAATCTCCTATTATTTGCTCTAATAATTTATTCTATACTCAAACTATTCTATAAAAACTATAAATTTGCAAAAACCTTAAAACTAAAACTTAACCTAACTTTATACAAATATACATATAATTTTCGTTTCTAAAGTCCAAATTACTTGAAATGTTACTCTAATACTTTGTAAAGACTGTCTTCAACATCACCAATGTTCATTTTATAGTACTGTCTACAACTTTCTCAACTCAACAATCCATATTGTTAATTTCTTTCACTCGTTTAGCTATATCACTTAATAAAATGCAGTGTAAATATACTGTAATTTATCTCAAATTGCCCACTATAAGAAATACAAGCTTATGCACTCTAATCCATGTCTTAAACTTATATCTAACCATCTCAATATATTCGTCTGTAAATAGCACAAATTTAAAAAAATTCTCGTTGACTGCTTGTTGTTGTGTCCAATCGTTTTCGGTAAGTGCTGGATGCATCTGAACACCGTAGGGGTTGGAGACACGACCTGCTTAGCATTCGGGAGGTAATGGGTTCGATTCCCGTTACCGACTACCTTGTATGAGGTTTTTTCAGGGGGTTTTACACATGTAGCGGCATGGTCACTGCGTATATGCACACCATGTGCGGCTACTTAGGCGAATGCTGGGGTAGTATTTCCCCCCTCAGAACTCTAACTCCATTCCTTCCGATCCTATCCTGACCACACCCATCCTTCTACCTTGCATATATATGTAATGTATGCTGGGAATCCATGATTGTGGCTGAAAGAGCTCGGAAAGCTCGAGCAGCCCGTCTTCCACATGGGGAGGGAATGAAATACGTGGCCCTTTCCTTTTCCTGAACACGGTAGGGATGGAACTTATTTTGCTAAAGACATTTTCCCACGGACGATTTCTTTAACTCTAACTCCGTACTTAATTGTCTTATACTATTTTCTGAATTATCCTACAACTAAGAGAGAGATAGTCTGGTTTTCCTCATTGAAAACCCTTTTTGTTACAGTCTTCTTTTCATAAGCTACGCTTGCAGTATGATCAAATCTTTCCTTTAGTGTCTGCAGAATTCTTTCATCAGGATGTCTATTATTTGGATATTTTTGCGCATACACTCTTGAAGCCAATAAACAGTTACCAAAGCATTCACCAATAACGTAAATCACATTACTAATTATTGCTGAGTGTAATACATTTTGTTGAAAAATTGTAATATTGTACGTTTTATAATGTGGAGCATCTTAATGGCTACTCGGTGAACGTCAAAATTCATATCCACTTACTTAATTGAAGCCAAAAAATCAAGGACACCTAGTCATAACACCTTTTCTGATTTTTAATTAAAGTAAAGAATGGGAAATTACTTGTTCAATTGCAATTAAAAAAATGGCAATGATAAAGATAGACATGTTAGTATCAGTTTAACGGTAAATGAACATTGTGAGTTGCGAAGTGTGATTCATTTCTTTCAAGCTGAAGGATGCAGTGCTGCTGAAATTCATCGCAGGATGAGTGAAGTGTACGGTGAATACTGTATGAGTGACAGTGCTGTGAAAAATGGTGTAGGAAATTTGCCGAAGGTTGAACAGACGTCCATGACGAAGGTGGTCAAGTACGAAAGTCAGTCGCTACTGCAAGTTTGGTTGACCGAGTTAACCAAGTGATCCGGGAGACACGGAGGTTTACGGTTAGTGAACTTTCCAGAGAATTTCCAAACAATTCACGGTCTTCCCTGTACAAAATTATGACCACCGAGCTAGGCTACCGAAAACTGTGTGCCCCAAAAATGTTGAGCGAGAGCCACAAAATTAAGCGAATGGCGTCACACGGTATGAGGGAAACAGTTTCTTCTTGAAGACTATTGTTACTGGAGCTTCAAGACGCTGCAAGGACCTACCTGAGCTCACTGTCGACAGACTTCTTTGCAGAGGGTATAGGAAAGCTGGTTTCCCGTTATGACAAATGCCTCAACCGTCATGGCGACTATGTATGGTTAATATAGTACTAGCATTATTTACTTTTTATAAGAAGTTATAAACATTAAAAAATAAAATTATTGAAAGTGTCAAAATATAGCATATTTGGGGATACTTTGCTCCACGTAATTTCTGGCACAAACTATACCAGCGTTTTGTTACACATGTACTACAAAGATTTTCCGTTAGTAGCGCAAAATATTTTGTTCTAATGAGAGTTTTTGTTTCAGAGATGGCAAGGAATCCCAAGAGTAGGCTTCGATCAAGGGGATACATTGATTACAGTAAAAAATCACTTGAAGCATGTTTGGCTGAAATCAGAAACTTTCGCATAGACAAGCTGAGGCCAAATATAAAATTCTGAGAACAATTTACAACAAATTAAAAGGGAAACACGCCAAACAGATTCAAAAACAGTCAGTGTTTAATAATGATGAAGAAAAGCAATTTGAGAAGTGCATAATATCCATTGAAGAATTTCGTTTTCCCGTAGATGTGAAAGAACTTCGACATATCATGAAAAATTATCTCGAACAAGCTGGAAGGCATATTAAATTGTTCAAAAATAATTTACTTGGGCGAGAATAGATTAGATCATTTCTAAAGCGACATCCATGGCTATTTGAGAGGTTTGCAGAGAATGTAAAAAAGGACAAGAGGTGCTGTAGATGTACCTGCTCTGAGAGTTCTCATTGAAAATTTACGTGAAGAGGTTCCACCTTCAAATATTTGGAATTTTGACGAAACTAACCTCATGGACGATCCCAGAAAAAAAGGTTTTATTTAAAAAAAGCTATCCAGAAACCATTAGAAATGCGTCGAAAGTGTCTTTTTCTGTTATGTTTTCTGGAAATGCTGCAGGAGAGCTTCTTCCGCCGTATGTAGTTTATCGGACTCAACATATGTGGTCCACATGGACAGAAAACGGCCCGAAAGGTTACAAGTATAATGCTAGCGATAGTGGATGGTTTGATACCGCATTTTTTACCGACTGCTCAAAAATCAAATAGTGCCTCGATTAAAAAAATTGGAAGGAAAAAAGGTTCTGATCTGAGACAATCTTTCTTCCCACATAACTGTAGATACGCCTAAATTATGCGGTAATAACGAAATTACCCTAATATGTCTACCTCCCAATAGCACGCACTTGACCCAGCCACTTGATGTTGCCCTATTCAGACCGCTCAAAATTGCTTGGAGGCAAGTGTGTTTGGACTGGAAAGACCCTCCAGAAAGCATCCGCAGCGTTACGATTCAAAAGCAACAATATCCACCTCTACTAAATAACATGCTACATGTTCCTGAACCCAACGTTGCTGCAAACTTAAAATCTGGTATTCGAAAATGCGACACTCGTCCAGTAGATGCTAGAACTCTTAAATCACATCCCCAGATATACTTGGGATCCAGCTGAAGTCCACTCCGTATTCTTGCAAAATCTGAAAGCTAGCAGATCTGATTCAACCAAATCTGTCCAGACACGTAGAAACAAGTTGAACGTTCCCCCAGGAAAAAGCGTGTGCATTTAGGCGGAAACCTGTGACGAAGGTACAGCTTTACTTGCTGAACCTACGACTACATTAAGATAAAAAAAAACCCTTTCTAGACATTTTTTCTGATAATTCATCTAACGATATTGACTTTGATAAGATAGCCAAAGAACATGAAAGAGAAAAAGTTTATTGATTACGTCGACAAAGAAGTAGTAGGTAAAAGCAAACAATTCTCAGATGTAAGAGAAGTTGAACAATATTCCCAGGTGAAATAGTCAGTTTCACGGACGGACTGGTTACAATTAAGGCAATGGAAAAATCTTTAAAATCGTGGAAGTGGTTCCAAAAACTGGACTAAATGGCCTACTTCTGGGATTACGTATTAGGATCTATAAAGCCACCTAACCAGATCTCTAAGAGAGGATTCTTCGACGTTCAAGAGTTCAACGCGTGGTGGTCTTAAATGTAGTATTTAGTGTTGTAAAGGAACTGTATTAGGAATTGTTTGTAAGGATTTACTATGTATTTTTTACCAAAATCGGAGAATATTTTTAATTTTTAATATTTTTTTGAATTTTCTTTGTTCTTGTTCAATACAAGCATTGGAAAAAAATCTACCTATTTTATTATGACAACATGAAGTAATGCATTCGTACCATAGTAATAACTTTGCTCCAAAGTATTAATATAGCATTAGATTCAGTCAGTTGAATTTGATGGAGCAAAGTTATCTGCCGAAATGGTATGGTTTCCGCCACAATATTATCGGGGGTCTGACTTATAATAAGTAAAACAAAGACAGTACAATTAGTTCACGTGCTAAGTGAGATAGAATACACAACTAAAAGCGCTGATGCCAAACATGCGTCTATTGAGTAGGTTAGCACCAATGACACATTTAATTGCTACTGTCAACGAGAATTGAAAATCAGTGCTTTGCAAGTCCGACACAATCCCTATGTATTCCACTGAAGAAAAAATACAGATTATTAAGAGGTATTACTCAGGAAGAAATAATGGGCAGGTTTGCTTTTTCTTTTGAAAACTGGCCAATTCCATCAGAAAGTACGATTATGCGTACTGTTTGTAAATTTGAAAGATGTGGATGTTTAAATAATTGTAGAAAATGCAGTAGCATTGATGGTAATGATGGTGAGCATCCTGGTCGTAACTTAAACGAAGAGCGGGAACTCCAAGAAATTGGAGTGTGTAGATTAGCAAAAACTAATTTCCTGTGCAATAGTACAAACAGTGCTGAAGAAAAGAATGTTAACCAAGAACAGTTCGCAATATCTTGAAAAGGAATAAATACCGTTGCTATAAGTTGCAAACTGCACAAGAAATTTTTCCAGAAGATCATCAATAGCGTATGGAATTTTGTGAAGATATGATGAATCGGGCTAATGAAAACGAAAGATTTATTGAAAATATATTGTTTGCCGACGAGTGTTCTTTTAACTTGCATGGCCATCGCAATCCGTCTGTCGCTGTTGGTTACTCTCATGAAAACAAACACATTAGTATTCCTTACCGGACACAATACCCCAAAACGTTAATGTGTGGGCAGGAATTTTAGGCAATTCCATAATTGGTCCATTTTTTATTAACGGAAGCTTGAATACGGACAAATATTTAGAAGTGTTGATAAACCAGATAGTTCCAGCTGTTCAACGCCTCAATGTGAATTTTGATGACATTTGGGATCAAGAAGATGGCTGTCCTCCTCATACTGCAATAAGAGTTCAACAGTTTTTAGAAACTACGTTCCCTAACAGTATTATTACTGGAAAAGGTACTATTACATATCCTCTTTGCTCACCTGATATCGCGCCGAACGACTTTTTTGTTTGGGGATACGTATCCCAGCAAATTTATGGGCACAGACATGAACGTGCTAACAATTTGGACGAACTTGGTGTCAAAATTACAGACTTTTTAAACAGCATCACCCAAGAAATGTTAGAAAACACCCGAACTGAATTTTATCACAGATTGGGTTGCTGCCTTGCGCAAGGTGGAGGTCTTTTCGAAAATTTTATAAAGTAGGGTTTTGAGAAAAGTGTATTCTCTTCATTTTTAAAAATAGTTGGTTTTTCAATAAGAATTATAATGCTAAAGTTAAACTTTAAACTTAAGTTATACTATCAATGTAAATGTTAATGTTCTTGTTTGTAGTTCTCGTAAGTTTCTTCTTGGTTCTTCTTACGAGTAGTAATCGAACCATATCATAAATTCGCAATTACAATAAACCTCCATGTTTGAGGTATTATCATTTAATGTTTAATGTTTAATATTTGGTTTCGTTAGAAATGTTGAAGCTAGATTGAAGGAGACTTAAGTGGTTTATATTTTGTGCTAAATTCAAATATGTACAAGTGGCAACATCGGTAAAGTTATGTCTCTCTCACACTCATATAATGCTTATTGGGTTTCTTTCTAGCTATTATAAGTCAGACCCGCAATAATGTTTTTCCATACCTGTATACGGATCAATAAAAACTTAAAATACACATAAATAGTGACTTTCCGTAGAAGGGTGATCGGAGGTAAGTAACGTATTTGTATGCATAAAAACTAAGATTACAAGGCGACTTTTATTTGGCTTGTAAAAGAAGTGTAGTTTAACACAAGGCAAGCCCTCTATAAGCTCGAAAAATCCATTTTAAGAGGCCTGAACTAGGCTAAATATATGCAAGTGTAAATGCAAGCTTTCATGGTCTTTAAAGTAAGCTTACAAAATGACTTGCGTCAGACTGTTTGCAAGTGTAAATTGAAGCTTGTAAAATCTCTAAAGTGAGCTTGCAAAGTAGTGACTAGGAACCTTACATTAAGCTTGCATTAAGCTTAAAAACTTGCATTCATAAGCGTATTATAAGTTGTCATGTTTACAATTGCAAGTTTATGTGAAGTTTAAAGCAAGTTTAGCGTGCCGTAACTTGCATTACAATACGTGGACCAACTGAGTTGCATTTACTATTAAATGGAAATAAAACTTTTTCTTTTCGTCTTTTATAGGATGACTCGGGAAAAACTTGGTCATTATGGGGATTTCCAACATGTCATTAAATAACAAATAAAAATGCAATGCTAATATTCAATTTATACTAATATGTTGGTACTTTGCATAGTGTGTACTTACACTAAAGTACTTATGTACTCTAATTTTTAAATTGATTATGTTATTGTAAGTATGAAATAAAATTGTACACTGTACAGGGTGGCCAACTAAGAATGCGAGGTACTGTATCTGGGAAACTATCCATCGTAGAGGCTTGCGCAAAAAAAAGTTATTACTAAAACGACCAATACAAAAACATGGAAAATATTTTCATGTTTCTGAAATGGCCGCTAGGGGGCGTAACTGCAATCTTAAATCTAAAAAAAGTGATGTTTCTGTAAATTCTGCTATATTAACCTAATAAACAAATATCTGATCTTTGAATTCGAGGATAATCTGAACTTTTTTTGTTTGGCACTTTTTGACGTATCTATAAAAATAAAGTGGTGAGGGGTATTCAAAGATTTCCTTAAGTCACCCCCCCGTATCTTCGAAACGGCTAATCCGATTTTAACAAACTTGGGCGCGTTGAAAAGAGCTTTTCTTGGGCTACACATGTTAAAGTAATTGAAGTTTTGTTAGTTTCACATGTCGTCGCTAGAGGGCTTTGTTCGACATTTCGACAGAACCGGTTAATTTTCGGCAAAAAAATTAAATGCATTGGTATGACTTTTTTTCATGAACAAGTAGCTAAATGATGCCTAAACAAGCTCCCGAAAACTGCATCTCGATATCTTGTTCCTAACCTAAAATATCGGCCAAAGAAAACTTTATACGAAAATCCCTTAAATTTTTTTTTTTTAACTATATTTTTCTGGAATCGTTTTGTTGTGGCCCTAAAAAGGACCGATTTGAAGGAGGAAGGTTTCTAATGCCCCCGGAAATGCTCGAAATGCTGACCATCACGCTCTATGCATTGCTGAAGCCTCTCATGACTAGACAAAACTGCAGCTTCAATTTCAGCTCTCGATATGTTACGTATTGCGTTACGAAGTCGGTTTTTCATATCTTCTCTAGTAGTAGGTTGAGTCCGAAACACGATGTCCTTTAAGCACCCCAATAAATAAAAATCGAGGCAAGTTAAGTCTGGCGATCGCGGAGGCCATGGAAACAGACTTCCTCTTCCAATCCACCGCTGTTGAAATACTGCATTAATATGCTCTCGCACATTAATAGCAAAATATGGTGGGCAACCACATAACTGCAAAATCAATTTTTGCCTTGTTTCCAGAGGCACATCTTCCAACAACAACGGTAATTGATTGTCCAAAAAGTCAAGAAATACATTGTCATTTAGGGGTTGGTCGAAAAAATATGGCCCAATAATTCTGCCTCCCAGTATGCCACACCATACATTTAAACTCCAACGTCGTTGGCGCTGAACTTCACGCAACCAATGGGGATCTTCTGCAGACCAATAATGCATATTGTGCAGATTGACTCTCCCGTCACTACCGAAGGTGGCTTCATCGGTCCAAAGAATTTGAAATAAAGATTCTCTATTTTTGCGTATCATGCCTAACATCCAATGACAATAGTCTAACCTTCGATCAAAATCTTCCTCTTTCAAGGCCTGATGCAAAACGATATGATATGGGTGCATTCTTAAAGTAATTAAAAAAAGTTTAAACGAATACCTATATATTTTGATGGCCATTAGAACTTACCTATAGTCCTTCAAAATATTTTGAACCGTTGTCCGTGATATGCCCAACTCAGTGGAGAATGCTCTTGTGCTAACATGAGGATTTCCTTCAATATAGCCCAGTACACGGTTAATATTTTCTTGTGTTCTTGCAATTCTTTGCCGTTGAAACGTAGGCCGAAAACTACTATTGGCTCGTAAGCTCGCCACTAATCTGGGAAATACTCTTACATCGCAAGGACGCCGATTTGGATATCGAGCCGCGTAAACTCTTTTAGCTACTGCGGCATTCTGAAGACATTCAAAATAAACCGCAAGCATATCAACAGCTTCATTATTCGTAAAACGCATTTTGAAAGCACAAAAATTGCTCAAAGTAACGCGAAAGTATTGACAACTATTGACAATTTGAGGATTATATATGTTTTGTTTAGGTATCTGTTTCCATTGCCTGCTTCTATTAATTGTATTTTTCGTATATATCCATAGTGAATATGCATTTAAACTAACAAGAAATAGGCCTTTCGTATAACTTTTAGCATTGCTTACTTGTCCGTAGTAATTTCAAAAAGGGTGATTTTATTCTGGTGAATAAATTTTAAATCGCAATTTCTAGGTAACCTATTCAGAGCCGAAATTGAAGCTGTAGTTTTGTCTACCCATAAGAGGCCTCAGCAATGCACAGAGTGATGGTCCGCATTTCGACCATATACGGGGGCATCAAAAACCTTCCTCCCTTAAATCGGTCCTTTTTAGGGCCACAACTTACATAATAGAAACAATTCCAGAAAAATATAGTTAAAAAAAATAAATATTTAAGGTATTTTGGTATAGTTTTCTTTGGCCGATATTTTAGGTTAGGAACAAGATATCGAGATGTGGTTTTAGCGGGCTTGTTTAGGCATCACTTAGCTACTTGTTCATGAAGAAAAGTCATACCAATGCATTTTTTTTGCGAAAATTAACCGTTTCTGTCGGAATGTCGAACAAAGTCTTCTAGCGACGACATGTGAAATTAACAAAACTTCAATTATTTTAACATTTGTAGCCCAAGAAAAGCTCTTTTCAACGCGCCCAAGTTTGTTAAAATCGGATTAGCCGTTTCGAAGATACGGGGGGTGATTTAAGGAAATCTTTGAATAGCCCCCACCACTTTATTTTTATAGACACGTCAAAAACTGTCAAACAAAAAAAGTTCAGATTATCCTCGACTTCAAAGATCAGTTATTTTTTTATTAGGTTAATATAGCAGAATTCACAGAAACATCACTTTTTTAGATTCAAGATTGCAGTTACGTCCCCTAGCGGCTATTTCAGAAACATGAAAATATTTTCCATGTTTTTGTATTGGCCGTTTTAGTAAACTTTTTTTTCCGCAAGCCTCTACGATGTATAATTTCCCAGATACAGTACCTCGCGTTCTTAGTTGCCCACCCCATACAATTGTACATTTCATATAAAATAAAATGGACGTTCTAAATCTGACCAATCACCTTATAACGCATCTTGCATTGCGGTGTAGTAAGAGTTTCCCTTTTTACCTTTTATTTTATACCTAGGTACTCTTGCTTACGCAGCATGACACCAACGGAAGAATTGTTGGTTTATACAAGAAAAATAAAATGGAATGCTAGCAAAGGCTAAAGGAAGTTCCATGGCGATAGGTATTAAGGCTATGTAGCCAAGCTACTACAAATACCCATGTTTTTGTTGTTATCTTTATTGAAATTATCTATAGACAGAGAGAATAAAATAAATTATAATAAAATTGAAGAAAAATGTTTAAGAAAATATCAAGCGTTACTTAAAAAGTTCTAGGCGGGGTTGAAGAATACCAATTAATAATTACTAAATTATCCCAAACAAATTGTCCACGAAGTCCGTCGACTTCTAATCCAACATATAATGCAGATCTTGCACCTTCCTCCGCAGTATTAGGTCCCGTGTTACCCGTTAAATCCGTTTTAGTATACCCTGGATGAACGGTATTAACCGATATTTGTCTCTTCTCTTCCTCATTGTCAAATCCTCTTTGAAGAACTATTGTAAGGGCGTGCACTCCTATTTTGGATATCGCGTAAGGTGAATTTCCCCATCCCCTTTCAACATGTTTGTCTTCTTTCACATCTCTAAAAAAAATTGCATTTATTTCATATAAATCAGCAAATAGTATAAAGTTACGCTAAGTACTGATACATTAATTCATTAAGACCGTCAATAGTTAAATTTCTTGCTGCAAATCTATCTCTCAAAATTGGGGATGGTATATGAGATAGATGGCCGAAGAAGCTAGAAGTGTTGATTATTCGCGCACCATAACGTAGTAATGGTCTAAGCAATTCACACACATGTAATGTTCCAAAATAATTTGTGTTAATTACTCGTTCTGCTTCTTTTGCATAAGCTTGCTTACACTCCTAATGTGAAAAGTGCAAACATTATAACGATACAATTATGACTACAAAATACCTGAAAATCAACTCCTGCATTATTGAACAAAAGATCAATTCCTCCTTCATGTTGTATTAAGTATTCACGAAATCTTTTAACACTTTCTTCATCAGCAATATCCAGTTGATGGAAAATTGGGCTAAAACCCATCTTTCTCAATTTACATACAGCGGAAGTACCTCTAATTGCATTTCTTGCTGTTAAATAGACGTTTCCATTGAACCTTTGGCATAAACCCTTTACTATCTCAAATCCAATGCCTTTGTTTCCACCAGTTACCTAAAATTTTGGTTATTATAGTATGCAGCTCTTTGTATTTGCCTTAATAAATACTAACCACCGCAACCTTCATTGCACCCGGGAATGATTTTAACTAATTTAAATTTCAGAAAGGGTTAACCATATGCCTAATGCTATATATAGTTGGTCGATATTTTTATAACGATTAAGTAGTAAATATTATTGTGGTAAGTCGATAATGTTGAGGTTGTGATTATTTCAGTGGTAGAGGAAATCTCTGTTTACATTAACTTGCAATAATTAACAGTGCAGTTACCTTAAGAATCCACAATGTATGAAAAAATCTTTTAAACTTGAACCTTTTTTTCGGAAATTGTTAAATTAGCGCGGATTGTTTTTAAGGGATATATGGAACCATCTCACTGTTTCATAACAAACTTTTTAAAAGTTAAAATAAAAAACAGAAATAAGATTATGTACATTCATAAATATAAATAATAGATATTTATGTATTAAGGGCATAATCAGAAGATTATGGCTCGAGGGAATGTTAAAAGCCCGACGCTAAGCGAAGGGCTTTTATATTCCTGAGAGCCATAATCTACAATTATGCCCGTGGTACGTACAATGTTTTATTTTATTTTGCACCATGAAACTGGAACAAAATTTTAAAAAGATTCAGTATTTTCGGCAAGTTTTTAAATGCAAATGCAGTGAAATAAAGTCGACAGTAGGCTAATTTGTTGTTTCAATAATTCTTTCAACTTACTTGACATATCATGTCATGTGTTTGCTGTCAATAATGCTGCTTAGCAATAATGACATTTCCGTGCTATAAAGACCACATTACGCCCGCATTTGGGGGCGTATAAAGAACATTATGGTGGCAAAATAAAATAAACTAAATTTATGTCAACACAAGATTAGTTTGGAATACACGAGCAAGGATAGTTAAAATTAATACAACCATTCGTCCCGTATTAGACGAACAGTCCCTTTTTTAAACACATCATTTCGTATATGTAATTATTTTACTAAATTGTGTATATATTTCGTATTTATAAAGAAGTCCCTTTTTTTGGCCCGTTTCTGACGTTTCGAATTAATCGAAGTCTAGAAGATACGAAAACGATTGTGCGACCTTCAGATAAGACACAATAGAAAGACATCACAAGTTCTACAACAATTTACAAGACTCTTAAAGCACTTTTGTCGACTTTAATAAATATCGAAGCGCAAAAAACATATCCTTACAATGGTCTCTTGTATGTGTGGAAAATAAATATACCGGTGCGTGTAAATAAATATAGTGTAAATAGTTAAGGTGAAGTGTTAATAAATAACTGTTTTTAATAAATAATCGTTATAGTCTAGTTTGTGCCTAACGGTAGAAAATCACAAAATGCCAATAAGAAAGTGTATATTTAATGTTTTGCCGGTGATTCTTAATTCCCCAATATCAGATCATTTTCCGACTATTTTACATATAAACGTCATAAAGTCCACAAATACCAATTGTAATAATTCGAAAAATTATAGATTACACTAAACTCATTCATAAATGAAAGCTGGTCGGGCATACGTAATCAAGATGATGTCGAATAAATGGCAGAGTAAAGTACGTGAATACAATATGCACATGTTGGCAATACGCCCACAAGCTGCATTGAGCTATTATACTATAGACGACGGCACGTACCATACACCTAGTGTGCGTTTAACTTACTATCATGTTTCAGCCGGTAATTCGGTCAGTAGCCCGCGCGAAAGGAGTGGAGTCACTACATATTGGTTTTTTCAGACGCCGTTATAATATTTGCACTCAAGTTTTTTATTATCGAGCTGTAAAAAAAAGTGTTATTCAATTGTAGCATCTCGTGTTCCTATTCAGTTGTAGCATCTTGTGTTCCGTACATAGGAATTGAAGCTTAGATTGTAGTGAAAAGCGATCAATTTAAGGTTAGGTAAAAAGTATAACCTAACTTAATTTTACTTTATGTGTAGCAATGTGCCCATCATGCAGGGTCGGCAATATGCACATGGGCATATTGCTAACACATGCACGGATTGTCAGCTATTTGCTTTCATATAATTTATTAATGTAAATTAGTACAGGCATTACTGGTAAAGTGAGAAATCGAGGCAAGAGAAGACTTACAAAATGCTGCCTCGACAGGTGAAGGAAGGTCGAATGTCTCGTCAAGGTGCTTCAAAACTTTTTCAATACCAAGAAAAACTCTGTCCAAATATGTCGATAGTAACTGAATCAGTAAAGCAAAAAGGAGGCGGAAACCAGTATTGACTGACATGTCTAAAATGGCTGGCCGGTATTGACTGAATGGTTTTTTTAAACGGAATCCTGCAATAAGTGTATATATATATATATATATATATATATATATATATATATATATATATATATATCTGTAATTTAGTGAATCAGTTTGGCTTTCGAGATGGCCTAGGTACCGAAGACGCGCTAGCTAAATTGGTTATTTATATGAAAGAATGTTTTGACAAATCATTATACGGTGCAGCTATACTTCTAGATCTGGCCAAAGCGTTCGCTGCAGTTCCACACAATAATATCTGCTCGAAACATGAGTATTATTGTGTAAGGGGTGTGGCACTACCATTACTTTACAACCAGACAAAAAGTGATGGCAGGGCAGTAACATGTGCAGTACCTCAAGACACTGTCTTAGGCCCTCTACTTTTTAAGCTATACATAAACGATTTACTAAATGTACAGTTAAATACTTCTACAATTATTTCATTTGCCGATGATATGGTACTTGTTGCTACAAGTGCAACTCGGGACGCTTTATTTAATAATAAATTATAATAAATAATCTAATCAAACTATTGCCACCGGTATAGTTGTTAGTACTTTCAATAATTGTGCAACCGGTCGGTTTGGCAAGATGTAAAGCACTAACTGATGGTAGCGTACCAGGTTGTTAGTACTTTTAATCATTGTGGGACGTCAGCATAGCACTAAGGGGCATCTATTTCCTGAAAACGTCGGTTTTGTTGGTTCACGGTATAAAGCACTTACACTTGCATTTTCATATCAGTGCATATACGTCATTGGCGATTTTCTTAGTTACAATTGTTGTCAACTATATCTAGTAACAATAGTAACTAAATAAAATATTGATGACGTTTATGCACTGGTATGAGAAGTATGGATTTGTCATTGATTTACGATTTTCTCGTACACACACGCACACTCACACACGTGCGCGCGCCCACACACACACACACACACACACACACAACACACACACGCACACACGCGCACACGCAGACCCGCACGCACACGCACGCACACACACAAACGGATATCATGGCCGATCTTGGCAAAACTTGGCCAAACGTGAAATGAGCTAATAAGTCGATTTAGCGATAGTGAAATACAGTCGACTGTATAATCTTCTATACCTACATATGTAGGTCGGAATATAAAAATGAAAAACCATTTATGTATTTATATGTTTCATACTATTCATTTCCGGATATATGTTTATTAGCAAAAGGTAAAATAAATTCGAACCACCCAGGGTGTTACTTAATGATAGGCTGTAATTCCAAAGGCGCATTTCTGAACTAAATTCAAGTAGAAACGTTCATATAAACATGCGTCTTAAAACACTTGGTTTTCAAGGTACAGGATGTCAAAGTTTCAAAAAAATCGTTTTTTTTATTAATATCTCAAAGATCCTTTTGTCCATTTTATTGAAATTTGGCAGTTGTTTATTATGATAATATACTAACTAGATCATAATTATAAGTCCAGTGGCGTCCCGGGAGGCAGTCTCACAAATAATATTGACTAAAAAATGTGCACCACGGACTTTTTAAAAAGTTTGTATTTTTCTTACGATAGGCAGCTAAAAATACAACTTTTTGGTGTCTCGATATTTTTCCGTGTATTACTTAGCTTTCGAGAAAAAAAAAATAAAACCCCGTCATTGCATGTCGAAAAATTGTTAATATCACAGAATCAAGTTAACTTTGCTAGTTGCACAATATTCATTTATAATCCATTCTTTAAACCTAACAAATGAAAAGTACTAACAATTTAACCGAATATTCACAAAAAATATTGGAAATGACCACCTCCCGCTTCTATGCAGGTTTCTTCTCTTCTTCTCATCGAGTGACGAACTCTTTCAAAAATTCAATGAGTGTTACGTATGGTTTCACATCCGTCAACAATTCTATTCCTTAGTTGTTCTACTGCCTCGATTGGTGTACTATAAACTAATGATTATAGGTGCCCTTTCAAAAATAAAAATGTAGGCTATTCAAGTCAGGCGATCTAGGTGGCCAGAATTGTGGTCCTGAGCCACCTATCCAATGATTTTGGTAAGCTCCATTCAAATACTCACGAGCCAATCTGCTAAAGTGGGCTGTAACACCATCATGCATGAACCAATGTTGTTGCCGTAACTGAAGAGGAATATCTTCAACAAGTAAAGGCAAATCATTTTGTAGAAAATTACTGTACGATTATCCGTTAAGGTGTCCTGGTAAAAAAATGGTCCAGTCAAATAGTCACCTATGATACCGATACAGACCTTGAGAGAAAATTGTTCCTGAAAATGTGTCCCTGTAGTAGCATAAGGATTTTCTTGGGTCCAGTTATGATTATCGTGGAAATTAATTATTGCATTTCTGGAAAAATGCGCTTCGTCTGTAAACATAATGATGGAGGCAAAGTGAGGATTTTCTGCAAGTCTTTGAAGATACAATTTACACAATTATGTACTAGGTTTAAAATCTCGTGGAAGAAGTGCCTGAACTCTGTATTACGTGGTAAGGATAAAGCAAAGAATCTCTTAAAATTTCCCATGCCATTTTATATCAAATATTTATTTCCCTCCGTAATTGTACGAGGTCTTCCCCCGGGCGTATTATGTTTGAAACTGCCAGATTCAGTCCGACGATTATGTTTTCGAATATTTTTCTGCCTGGAAAGACACGACCAGGATACCTTTATTGATAGTGTCGTCGTTCCTCCGCGGCATTACTATTGGCAAGACCATGAAGTAAATGCATTTGGTCATCTCCAAATTAGAATAGTTATTTACCATTTTTGTAATAGCACAATTTACCTTTTGACCAAAGTAAAAGTAATAACAAAATGTCACGGAATGTCAAAGACACTATGTTCATAACAACAAAACAACATTTCCTAGCAACGAGAAAAGTTAACTTGATTCTATTTTAACAATTTTTCGACTGGCTTTATTTTTTTCTCCAATAAAGTATCACAAAAAACCGATTATTTTTTTAAAACTTTGACACCCTGTATCTTGAAAGCCAGACTTTTAAGGCACATGTTTATATGAACTTTTCTACTTAAATCATTAAGTAAACCCATGTGTGTGTGTGTGTGTGTGTGTGTGTGTGTGTGTGTGTGTGTGTGTGTGATTATATATATATATATATATATATATATATATATATATATATATTATATATATATATATATATATATACGGGGTGGTTCAAATATCATGGGCCACTATTGCTACCTTTGCAACGGTAAGACTTGCGAAGTTGGTTAAATTAGAAAAAAAGTCATTTTTGAAGCCTTGTAACATGCCGTTTACAGAGTTGCCAAATTGTGTACTTGTCGAGACATTAGGGAAAATGTGAAAACGGCCAAAATTTTTAATGGATGCTACTTCGAAAACTATCAATCTGATCAAAATAAGTTTTATACATAAATTTGTTAGTATTTCAATATCTACACAACAATTGAAATATTAATGAATTTTTATTATATATATATATATATATATATATATATATATATATATATATATATATATATATGTATATATATATATATATATATGCAAATGTAACCTAACAAATTTTATTTGATGTAACAGTGAGTCACTTGTGCATCAGAGTCTTAAAGTCATAGTGAACATAACAATCAACTTTAAATTTTTCAATTCAGCGTTGCAAACTTACAGAAAACCAGATGCATAGAACATGGAAATAGCAACACTAGTGCAAATGCACCTTTCTTCTTTTCATTAATTCATTACTGATTTTATGTTCGATTACATTATATGAGAATAATAACCAAATTATAACCTTAACTTAAGCCAAAGTATAACAACAATTATTAAAAGGCGTCAAATTGTAACATTAATAGCGGCTCCAAGTGTATAAACACTAAAACTGGGCCAACTTATAACATTAAATAAATAAGCGATGATGTAATATACCATTCGTAATTGATCAAATAATTTAATTAATATAAAAAATTACCTTTTAATAATCGCTACTGCCGTCGGCTCATCGGTAGATGAATATAAGGGTGGATTCTAATTTATAATTTAATTAACCTACCTGAAATGCTAGTTGCTTCTTTTCTGCTTGATTATTTTCACTTAATTCCAAAAATGTTATCAAAAAATTATGAAAAAAATAATACATTCTCGAGCGCCATGTTGTCTTTCTTTTTTTTTATATATCTGTCTAGGAACAACAAAACCTAGTTATTGAATATTACAAACAATTAACACAAATGAAAATAAAATAACAAGTTATACATAAGTTTATTTAATATATGTTTGAAAACGAAAAAAAAATTCAGAAGACATAAATTAAATTATAAAAAAACTTTACCTTTTAACGGTTCTGTACATACACTGTTACAGGTACTATGAAGCAGAATGGTTCATATGGTGAGGTCAATGTCTTGCTTAGTTATCCTTAAAATATGGAATTTCCTTGAAGTTTAATTCGCCAAATTTATTTGTAAAAGAATGTAGAACTTGCGTTGTAAAGGTAACTCAAGTAAAACTTGCCATTTAAAATAATAGTACATTTAAATATTGACTTATACGTGCCATTAAAGATTATTAAGTATACAAATTAAGTGATTAAAAAGGTGCATACTTAAAAAAATAAGTACGTAAAAAAAGTACTTAATAAAAAAATAAAAGTGCATACTTAAAAAGTAAAAAGTGCCTAAGAAAAAGCAAAGGCTTTAGTTTAAAATATAATGAGAAAAAAAAAAAACTTACCACCAAAATTCTGATGGCACCAAAATATAAAAAATTAAGTAAAAATCATGCTTATTGCTGTTAACATTCAGCATTAAGTGAATTAGAAAAAAGCTTTCAGAATAACTCAAGTGTATTCCCCTTAAAAGTCCTCACGCTTGCGCGAATACAATAATATAAATCCAATTTTTTAAGAAAGGGAACTAAAACTATTTATGTAATATTACACCCAAAAGATTTGTTCTAGGAAATGCCAATTAAATTGCCATTCTCAATTCTACATATTAATAATTAAAAACTTTTCTAATGTTATGCCAAATAGATGAACGACTCTTAAATTAATGTACTTTTTAATACAACCACAAAAAAAAAGGTTGTTACAAAATGTATTTGATGTAACCGTCTTTTTATAGCCCTGGACGTCATTATGACCCAGCGGAGTATAAATAAAACGTCAAAATTAAAAACTAGACAAAAAACCATCAGTTTGTTGCAAACATTTACAATGCAATTATTACAATTACTCATGTTTACACTAAATCGTACATTTCTTCAATTTTATTCATCTGATATCTCGACAAATCATAGTTATTGCGTTTAAAATTTACTAAACCAAAACGTCAAATGAATTATAAATTATTCATGTCTGCCATTGTACTCGTTAGCATGGTAATGCACCAATACCTCCTGTGTGTGTGTGTGTGTATGTGTGTGTATTTGTGTGCGTGCGTGCGTACCTGCGGGTGTGATGTTTGTGTGTGTGTGTGTGTGTGTGTGTGTGTGTGTGCGCGCGCGCGTGTGTGTGCACTATCGCGCGTCAGTGTAGTGTGTGTCAGTTCATAGCTTGCTCAAAATACTCAAACAACTCGATTAGCTAACCGTAGTCGCAGATTTCACTAGGACCGGCAGATCTCGCCCAACTGATAGGCTTCAAAAATATTTGCACGCTTAACTAAAATAATTGCGCGCGCAAAAAATCAGTCAACCATTTGGTACAGAAACAATAATCTCTTGTTACGTTACGTTACTAAAAGTAATTTCACTTCAACAACGAAAAAAACACTTAATTCTGTACATAACCACATGAAATTAAATTCCTCAAGTCGCAATTAATTATGCTCAAATCATAAAAAAAAATAATGCAATGATTCATCGGCCTCTAAATGTTACGCTAAAATCAATTGAAAAGCTTTCGGCCGTAATTTTTTTGATAGCACTAAACACAATGTAATGACGTTAATTCAAAGAGCAAATTAGAAAACAATAAAAATGCGCTTCGGTAGATGCTGTGTACTAATAGGTTCATATAAAAAAAAACAAGTCCAATACCTTAAATACATGAATGTGAATAAATAAATAAAAAACAGAACCATCGAATTGTCACAAATTTTACAATATTATCATCAAGGTTGTCTATTAATGGTGAAACTAGCTAGCTCACGATGACCTCCATTAAAATATCCTATAAAATTGATTCAAATGCCCAAGATAATAAATGGTTACTTTCCTTTTTAGAATTAAATGGCTTGCTTAAAACGCACTTGTCACATAATTTTCGGTGTAAATTCGTCAGTTTAAACAAAATTTAAAAAAAAAACTTTCAAATCAATTGAATTATAATGCGGATGGCTCTATAAACTACCAAAAAGATCAATCTTTAACGAAAAGGCGTATTAAACCGTTTATACAAACGCATAACAAAGCAATACAAATTACACACCATAAAATGTATTAACTTTTGTCACTCACCACAATAATAAAAAACACAGAAATGTTACCTTAGGTAGAGGATGCCCTTTTGTTACACAGTCATCTGCAACGGACATGAGGACATCGACTCTATGGTTAATGTTAACACGTCGCTAGCAGCTCCCGGTACATTAATACCCGGATCTCCTTCGCCTCGTGTTATGATTAAAGTTCAATTGGTTGTATGTTATATATTTGTACTTAACGATCTGGTTTATTTATATCAGGTTAATTAACTGCAAAACTGTGAACTTTACTAATAGATATACTAGGGTGATACAAGCCACTTTCTCGTAAACATTTCCTGCGTCAAAATACCAGGTTTTTCAAGGTCTCGTTCTCTGCGACGAAGTCACAACATTTTTCAAGGTCAAGGTCACGTTTTCAAGCATCAAAGTCAATTAGAATTTTTAAGGTCATTGAAGGTGTGGGGGTTCTAATTTTCAGGGACATTAATTTCAAGGTCACCAAGCAATTCATGGAATTTGGTTGAGTCAAGTCCATGTGTCGGAAAATCTTCAAGGCCTCCTGCAGGGGGCTCTTCAAATTTAGCAGCATTCCTAAAGGTCACGTGGCTTTCAAAGTCAGTAAGCAATTCCTGGTCAAGGCCATGTGACAGGAAATTGTCACGCTGTTCAAGGAATTCTGACTGAGTCAATGTGTTTTAATTCAGTTATTCCTAGAAATCAATTGCCACTTGCAAGGACATCATACATATTGTTGCCTATGACAACCAAGGTCATGCGGCGTTGCCATGTCTCAAGGTCATACGACATTGTCTGTTCATTGGCCTTTTCAAAGTTCATGGGCATTTCAAGGTCATCGGGAAATTTCAAGGCCACGTCCCCTGAATTCTTGGAATCAAAGTTCATTGACCTCTGTTCATGAAAGTAGGTCAAGTGGTTCCTGTATTGGTTTAACGCTCTTCAAGGTCAAATAGCAAAATAAACACGACTACAGGCTTTGTGTGGGTGAATACCAAGGTCACCTGCTCCCCCCACCACTTGCTTTCAATTTGAAGGTCAAAGGTGATAAACTGCATGCTAAAAATAAAAAACCATAAAACAGGTCAAGGTTAAATGGTTCTTGTATTGGCTAAATGGTTCTTGTATTGGCTAAAAATAAAAACCGTGACACAGGTTAAGACTAAATGGTTCTTATATTGGGTAAATAGTTCTTGTATTGGCTAAACGCTCTTCAAGGTCAAATTCTTGGGAAAATAGCAAAATAAACATTCGTAATCAATGGCTTTGCGCATGCGCGGGTGAGTATTAAGGTCACCTACAGTTTTTGTTACGAGTTACCCCCACCATTTGCTTTAAGTTTCAAGGTCGCACCTACAATTCTGATAAATCTAAAAATAGAATTTTCAAGGTTAAAGGTGATACATTTAGTATGTAAACATGGTTTAACTAGAATCATTTCGTAAAGAGTATTTAGTCGTAGTGCAATTGTGAGCAAGTAAGGGCATGCAAGCAGCAATAAAAGCACGATCTAAAAGTCAGAAGTTCACCATCATATATGGATACCCCACACCGTTGTAGTAACAATATGAATAATTTAACATTTTGTTGTTCATGTTGTCAAAATAGTGATGGTGGTAGTAGTAGTAGTAGTAAAAATGAAAAGAAACAAGATGATGGTTATTGCGTTCGTAACACTGACTGGTCATCATCATCATTTCAACATAAGGATTAGGTGTATAAACAAGCATCTAATGAATACTTAATCGATTGTGCTTATTATAAACTATCGAAAGATACTCATCATGTGAAACATATTGAAATTGGATACAGGATACACCTTAATCCTGCACCAGTAGTGTGTATGGGGTGGAAACTGTGGTCAAAGCAATAATGTGGTATTAGACGCGAAGGAATGGAATGAACTTCTACGAAGGCATTCATATATAGAATTACAATTTTCCCGATCCCAAGAAATTGAAAACCAAATTGGTTAAATGTAAACGAATAAGACGATATAATCTATGATCAACATTATGAATCTCTATCTAGCAATCTTGGTATTTATTACAATTGGGAATTGATTAAAGGATATGACAGAATTTTGAAAACTGTTATGATAGAAAAGTATAAACGCTGTTCGTGTACATTCAATGCCCATAATGTAGAAGAACTATTCAATTTAAAGGAAATAGTAAGCTATATATTAGAATTTCTTGAATCTTACAATCTGTCATGTTTTTATGAAAGTTCATACAAGTTGTTGACTACCGTCGTTTTCGTGCGCAGGAATTGTATGGTAATGATGATGATGATGACAATATTGATAAGGACATTGAAGATGTTATAAATGCTAAGTATAATATTAATTCACTTAACACTGTATTCCTAATAGAACTATTGTATTATCGTCCTGCTTATCTAATATGTAGCATTTACTAAATAAATATATATTAATAACTATAATTTGTTTTTGTATGATCTCAATTTAGGTGTAAACACCCTGCTTTATCTACCTAAGTAGGAAGCAGGTGGTGGTGGTTTAGTAAATACTCTGATCAATAAACTCTCGTTTGAATTGCATTTACCTGGTACAGTTAGACTACCTGTTCGGTAAACCCCCGTTTTGCTACAATGTGTAATAAGGAGATGATATTAAAGAAAACAAAGAGACATGACAACACTGTAAGTGCGAGCCAGCGACCTATCATTCTTCCAAGAACTAATCTTATTTTCCACCAAGCGGATGCATCGGGGGCGGCTCTAATGTAATTGTCTTTTTGCATTTTGACATAGGTAAACGTCTAGGCGGTTAGACATTAGGTTTATATTATACGTATAAGTAGGTACTACATAATACTACTTTCATAACCAGGATCTGGACGAGGTAGTTTCCCCAATAACTGGATCCGCCCCCCAAATACAGGTAACTGTTCCCCAAAGTACAATAGCCGTTTCCCGAAAACAGGTGGACGCTGGATCCTACATGCGGGTGATCAAGCCAGCTTCCAGATGGGAGAATTATACGAAGAGTATACGAATTTCACTCTGGGAAACAGTACAATAAGCATTCCTATCATATCCGATCTTATCCGATTTTACCCGATCTTATTTGACCTTACCCGATCTTATCTGATCCTTATACAATCTTACCCCATCTTACCCGATATTATTCCAATCTTATCCGAATTAGCTTGTAGTATCACATTACAATTCTTAATCTTTTCAACGTTAGTGGTTTCAAGGATTCCGGTTTATAATCATAAAAGGCTTGCTTGGGGGTGATTCAGTTTAGCAGAAATGATGAAAGTAGTACGAAGAGAAATTAAATCAAAAGTATTAAGTGTAGAGAGTTAGCAATGCAAAATTATAAAGCATGCTTATTTAGTGCAGATATGTACTTGTGGGTGAAGTACAAATAAAGTTGCAATATAAATGATTAATTAGAAAATTGAGGCTGGACAAATTAAACTAGATTTCGAGCTGTTCACATGAGAATAATAAATCAGTGTTACATGCGAAATTTAGTGATAACGTGAATATAGAAGAGAAACATTCTGCTAAAAGTTAAATGTAGAAACGCTTTCAAAAATAAGTAACATGGTTTATATATGTATGTATAATAGTAATAATAATGATGAATAAAAGCGTTTAATGATACTTATAGCACAAATAATGAGTGTTGATGATGAAATTAAACAGCAAAGAAATGTAAAGACGCTTCAAAAAGAAATAAACCGCTGTAACGTGTTTTATAGTTATATATAATAATAAATCATTTTTTCGCAATATTAAAAAATACAGAAAGCTTTATATTCCCTAGAGTTATTTATGGGTGTGAATTGGAATAAATGATACGCAGTGGTTTAGTATGAATTGCGCAAATTCAAGACTGTTTGTCTACTGAAGCTAAACCAATAGATTTGCTGTGTTGTCTTAGGATGAGGTAGTTTCCCCAAAAACAGGTATCTGTTTCGCAACATAGGTATCCGTTTCCCAGCATTCGAACTTATCCAATCTTATTCGATCTTATACGATCTTACCCGATTTTATCCGATCTTACCCGATCTCACCAGATCTTAGCATTGTTTACACAAATAATTATATGTATATTTTCAAAGATATAGTAGAATTAAAAATATCTTTCTTTATGCTTAAAACTTTATAAGAAATAAATGGAAATGGGAAAAATAGTTGAAGCTCCTATAATTACTATTGAATTATTTACAGCTATTAAGCACCTCGGAGGTTAAAGACTTTCTAGATAAAAACTCCCCGGACTATGTATTAGCTAAACCCCCAGTAACGATAGGTTCCCTAGAGAACGTTTTGGCATCGAATGTCACCGTGGACCGAGCGCCACAGCCGAAACGCCTTTGAGTAACATGGCCAATCCTGGACCACATTATAGGAATTTCTATGCTGAAGATCAAGGTAGTTAGTCAAGGTCAAATCTAAAAATAGAAATTAGAAGAGCAGCATCAAGGTGAAAGATGTACTAGGTCGACTCTGGACCACATTATACGAATTTATGTGTTGAAGTTAGTGAAGATCAAATCTAATACAAGGATGATACTAACCGACCGTGCACATACGCGTTCCCCGCGTCCAATCCAAAGCCTATTTATTAGAATTTTCAAGGTAAAATTCATTGAAGGTGCGAGTGATCCCGATATTTTGATTAAAATATTATTAGAACAAAACATCACATATAAGTTTCAACCGTAGGAAAATAAGGAACACCACAAATTTTACCGCCGGATATTAGAAAACATCGATAAAGGCAAAACAAATTCCTGCTTAGGATGGACATGTGGAGCAGATTAGGGAATATGGCCATCCAGTCATTTAAATGACTAAAGAAGTAATTTAAGTTTACTATATAAGAAGATGAAATTTTAGAAAAACGTGAAATATTTAAAAAATACAATTATCGTTTTTATTTCATCTAAAAGGTACAAACTGTTCCTATGACTATATAATTATATGTTATAACATATAACTATGTCATCTTTATTGATTAATGATCTTTCATCAAACCCCCACCACTTCACGAATAATTTATTATTCTTGGAGTGAAGCACTTTTTCCACCAGGCACACAACGGGATACTTTGTTACGGTATCAATTGCATCAATGCATTTGTATTTATCTTGTAGGCGGAGGGACATATATATATATATATATATATATATATATATATATATATATATATATATATATATATATATATATAGAGAGAGAGAGAGAGAGAGAGAGAGAGAGCTGATTTAATGGTCCTGATAACACGTTCTGCAATTGCTGCCTTCTTTGTGCTATAGATGGTGTAATGGTTAACTCCATAACGATGCATTAGTTTAATAAAACACTCATTGTAGTATTCTTTTTCTGCACCTGTCTGCAAATTGGAAGGTTTCCGACCCGTTTTGAAAATTGTTTGCATAGCCTTGGCAACTTCTATACCCGTTTCGTTTTTAATCCTTTGGTTCACAAGTATTTCGAAAAACAGTCGATAACCACTAATATATACTTATAGCTCTTATTTCGTTTGGCATGTGTTAAAATCGGCCAAATCTGCTTGCCAAAGGTCATCAAAACCTTCCTTTAAAAATTTTTCTTGCGAATTTGTGCAATACTTTGATGAGTTGTAATTTGGACATGACACTAATTGATCCACAATTTCTTTAAATTTATGTAGTTTTTGCTCCAACACTAGATAAGCGTTAGAGTTTGCTTTAAAAGATTTCTGAACTGCTTGTAGACAAAATTCATTTACTTAAAGCATCACCATCTTCTTCCGGGTCCGCTAACTGCGTCAAACGTTTTCTATCCAAATTCAACCTTGTTGATAAATAGTATTTCTTAGAGATGATATCTTGAGGATCTATGGGATTGGCAACATTGCTGAGTCTCTTATTCTCGATATCAAATTGATTATCATCAATCAGTTGAAACTGAGGGGTTAATTTCTTAAGTCGATACTGGTCATGTAAACATTCAAACTTGTCAAAGGGCGTTTTAGTTATATGTCAACATCAATGCATTCTCATTTACATTGTTTAGAAAACAGTTGTTTTCAAAGTATCCATCTTCATACAGTTCTTTTACAATCGATATTATATCATTTATGACACCTGTGCTTCCAGCCAATTTTTTTGCCCACAATACTTCTAGATCACGAACTAGTTCATGTATATCATTCCAATATTTATATTCAATCGGTCTGTTTGTTGACTCCTTGAAAAACATAGCTAGACCTTTAGTTGTAGGCGATGGTGATAGCAAGGGTTTAATTATTTGTGTATACTTTTGCTGTGGCTTCCTCGAATTTATCCACTTACATCATAATCTCGCCTTGCAACATTCGTATAATTCTTTCTATCTTTTGAATTTACTAGATTTAAATCGGGTTCATTCATAATAAGCAGATCATATAAACCTGGAGTTCCTTTATACGTGACACCTTTAATAATCATATCGTTTCCTTTAATTGTGATGGGAGCATTACCATTCCATTTGTTTGTTTTGGTATCATAGTGGACTCGATAAGTATGATCAATAGCACCTTCGAGATCCGCCATAATACGTTCAACATATATACGAGGTAATTCGTAATACTGCTCGAGAAATTCTTCTCAGCTGGGTTTATTGCGTGAATCATCTGCGATACTAAGAGGTTCTTCTTCTTCTTCCTCACTATTAAGCTCTCCTACAACACATATATATCTAAGAAAGGTGGTGTAACAAAATCTGGAGGAGGATTTCTTTGAAAAAAAGCTGAGCTAGTGGGCTAGTATCACCCTTTCTCGAATCTGTTATGCAGTGAAGCCTGGAGTCCTTTGAACTTGAGCTAGCAGGCTAGTGGGAGTAGTAGTGTGCTTTCTTGGAAATATGAATAGGGGTGGTTTTTTGGGTTTAACGTCAATGTGCTCCTTTTTGGGTGTTTTTTTTATACAGGATCGATTTTATTTACTACTTCAGTTAGAGTTCCTATTAGGGGCTTATAGGTACTTTTGAATGATCTTTTATTATCAATATGGGCAGTATTATCCATTGTAGCAAAAAAGGGGTTCACTGAAGAGCTACCGGTTTACCCCAAACAGATAGCTGTTAATACCTAGATCAGTAACTACTAAAATACTGAAAGCAGTTTAAGGTATTATATATTCATCAAACTTTTTCGTATAGTAACCATTATTAATTTCAGCATCCTTGTTTAGGACCATGAAACCAAACGGACCTACCCAGTACTTTGAACACATGTCCCGAAACAATGTCATGCTTACGATGGGTCTTATATGTTCCTGATACACATGGTTTGGGTTTAATTCATCTTGCTCAAATAACATTCGCATTATAACGAATTAATTGGTTTGGAATTTTACTGTAAGTTTGCCCCAAATAGAAACAGTTAATATCGCTACGCCTACCCATAGAAAAATATGCCCTTATGTTGTTTTGTTTTTCAAAAGCGATATCATCGGAGATAAAAATAGAGTTTGATTTTGCACAATTAGGCTCAATCACATGGTGATTATCATTGAACGTAAAGTAACCTACATCCTTCATGAGAAGTAAGATTTCCCGTAAAAGTTTGCACTTGTTTTGATTCAATGACTTAGAGTATACGTATACATGTTTAAATTTCAAACCATTTTTCTCAGTAAGGGGACTGATCATTGGGTTTGTTTTACCACGTATACTATTAGGAAGTAAATCACCATGTTTCGGAGTACTACACTTTTCATCTGCGTCATGATTTTGAATTGGAAATTTTTGTTTCTGAGTAACTGCTTTTATCTTTGGTGGTGGCTGAAATAAAACTAAATGAATAATTACATTTTTATTTATATACTAGACATACAGAGTGTATATTACAATAATAATATTTTTTTTACTTCTCCAGTGAGTGGACTCTACTGCACAATAGCGTCATGGAGAATAGGATTCCATTATACAAAGGTGTTAGAGAATCCATTTCCAATTTGATGTCTACTGTTGAGTTTTTTAAGGATTCATTTTGTTTAGAGCAGTCCACTTCAAATACTGGGCATGATTTGAATTCGGAATAGTTGAATAATTTATCGTCTTCCCCATAGTAATCACGTCGGAATTCCAAAAAATTGTGATAGGCAGGTATGTATTGGTTAGCACCAAAGATCAAATGCATTGCTTCATATGGATAATACTCCGAATTCAGATGTACTTCAAGGTTTCTGATGTTAATGTGATCAAAATTTCCGCCCCCTGCCGACTTTGTGTACCTTTTACCTTGTTGGAATGCAACAATTATCCAACGTGGTTTTTCCAGTTACGTTGACGTTTTTATTGGCCATATGTCTGAGGTTACTTGTTTTAAAGCAGGTAATTCATATACCTCCCATTGACGGAATGGAACAATAATAATAGAATTTTCATTGATTCGTTGAAACAAGTTAAGCTTCGCAGCATCACTAAGTGTTCAGTGTGATACTTTCCATTGAATTTTATTTAAGGTTATTGTCGCATCAACATCACCATAGTAGCAGTTTGTATCGCTTCTTTGATTAAAATCAACTCTTGACGCATATTCACGATAAATTGACGATAATCCTCCATTATTCCAAATATGTGGTTCAATGGTATGCACACTGCAAATGATTTTTCTCCATTTTGCCCATCGAATTCTACTTGTAATGGTTCCTCATTCTTTGGTGGCCGACCACCCCAAATGGCTTAATGCTTTGCTCTTGCTTGCCGTATAAGAAATATATCCCTTAAGTGTATTTGTTATGTCTGGATTTATGCAAATGTCCACTCTTTGACCACTTAACTCATAACGAATTTCTTCGAAAAGAAAGTTGGTAAAATTATTGGTTAGAAAACTATCGTAGGTAGTCGTAATTAGATCTTGGCTTTGAATTAAGATGCGTATTTCTTCGGAAGGTCCATATTGAGAAGATCCATAAGGAAGGCATGTGTGAATATCTGATTTAATTATAGTATCATCAAAATGTACCTTTTGAAAGACGTTTAATGATTCGGTCATTGTCAAACCGATTGATGCTAAAAAGTATTTCTCTGCAGATGTTAACCGCAATGAAGGTTGATTACTAAATAGTAACTTACAGTAGGGATGTTTTATATGAATTTTTGAAAAATAGAATTGCTCCTTGATTAGTTCTCAGACCCATGTTGTTTTAGTCCTAAGCGTACCGTGAATGGTTCACTTTCATCAAAGTCTATTAATTCGCCCTTTTGATTTGTCAAATTAATTGTTATATTACCAATTATATTGGTGTTTACTGCTAAATATTGAGTATTGCTGGGAGTTTTGTCTAGACGGTAACCTGGTGGGAGTGAAACGTCAATTTCATATAACACTTTTGCAGGTTTCCCGTTTCGATAAGATCCTTTTATAATATTGCACTCTATGTGTAGATTAGCGTGTTTAAGTATTTGGATGTCTAACGCAGACGTATGTAAAATATTTGGTTCTAATATTTTAGACTCAAAACCTAGCATGCGACCAATGCTATTCTCTTTAGTAAAATCGATCTCAAATGAACTGTTTACCTCACACTTAAGTGTATTGTTAGCCCCAATGAAAAACTGTTCGGTGGATATCTTAGATTTTAGATAATCACTAATTTCATCTAACTCATGGTTTCTAATGCTATTGCAACCGTAACATCCCACCAATCCAATAACGTATTCCTTCTCAAAATCAGCTCTATCGGTGGATAGAAGTTGTAGCTAGCTGTGTTACCAACACCTTTTAAACTAAATATTATTGGCATAACTGAGAAAATTTGATTCGATTATTTATATAAAAATGTAGGCATAGGTGCCCGCACATAACGGTATTAAATTATTGACCTTGGTTGTAATTATAATAAATTTACGTCCCCGAAAGTAGTTAGTAACTTCGATTGGTGGTCGAAGATTACCGAAACTATCGTAATAACATACCTTTTTACCACGATTTTTGTAGCAAACCCAACGTGTGTCTGGTCCGCTTTAGATTTCTTAGTTAATAATTCGAGATTCATTTTTTCATGGTAATTTAGGTCTCATGAAATATCCTTAAAGTAGGGTACATTTTCTGTGTATTTCTTTAAATCAATGTGTTAACGGTTTTTCGGATAATCTATTCAGTTTTTTGGAAACGGTTTCAAGTATAATGCTCCACCACCAGATTTGTATGGTTTTAGATAAAGTGCGCCGCCGGAGTCTATAGCAATCGATCCCATCATGTGATTATGACGCGACGTCTCTTCTTGCAATTTTTGGCATTTTTAGCCTCATTGACTGCTTTAGCAATTCCCGATGCATCACCAGCTAAAGCACCAATAGCTGATAAACCTGCGAATAACGGAATAAGAAATAGTAAAAACCCTCCTTGTTTAGATAGGGGAATTATTCTAGGAACTGTAATGTTTTTCTTGCCTTCTAAAGTTTTTACTACACGTTTTGTCGTTGAAAGCGTTGACTTTATTGTGTCTGTGAAATCTCCGTTAGCTATCATTTTTTTAGCTATTGTTTTTCGTACATGCAATATATCTCCACCATTGCATTTCTTCTTCTTCAGATTAGACCGACGTTTACACCCCTTTCCAAATTTTCTCTTTGCTTTCATGGTGGTACCGACTGGTAAAGCTGCAGCTCGTTCACCTAATGTTGCGTCTAATTTAATGCGATCCCAAACTTTTTCTTCTAAAATTTTATCTGCTCTATGTCTACTTACTAACTCTCGGTAGTCTCTGTAACTGATATCATGCAGTTTACACTGAGCATCTAATTGATTAATACTGGGGTCACCGCGTGCGAGTCGTTTCTCTAATTTTGTACCAGGACCACAATACTGGTAACCGGGTAAATGTAATTCAACCGGATTAGCGTATTCAATAAACCACCACCACCTACACTCTTTCGCTTCATCCCTAACATTGTTTACCTAGATGAATAGGGTGGGGTATTTATATGGAAATTGAGATCACAACAACAAATATTAATAATATTTGTTTATTTTTAGTAAATGCTATACATTAGGTAAGCAGGACGATAATACTGTATTTCCATTAAACATACAGTGTTATGTGAATTAATATTATACTTACCATTTATAACATCTTGAATGTCTTTATAAATGTCATCGCCACTGCCATGGCATTCGTTCTCACGAAAACGATGGTAGTCAACAACTTGTATGAACTTTTCAGAGAAACACCAGATTGTACGATTCAAGAAATTCCAATCTATAGCTTATTATATCCTCCAAATTGAATAGTTCTTCTACATTATGGGCATTTAGTGTGTACGAACAGCATTTGTAGTTTTCTATCATAACAGTTTTCAAAATTTTGTCATATCCTTTAATCAATTCCCAATTGTAATAAATAACAAGATTGCTAGATAGAGATTCATAATGTTGATCATAGATTATATCACCATCTTCGTTTACATTTAACCAATTTGGTTTTCAATTTCTTGGGATCGAAAAAATTGTAATTCTACATATGAATACTGTAACAACCCTCTTTTTGCTGTTATTGGTTATTGCGCGCCTTCTGGTTTGGTAACCCAACGCGGTTTTATTTTGCCTCGGCTTTGCTCAATCGTGTTTATAATTTATTATAAACGGGGTGTGGTTCGTATTAAATAGTGGGCTGACACTGTCACCTTAAATAAATATCTTAAAGCGTTTTAAAACGTATATTAAATAAATTTAACAATATAAGAAATGTTATTAATAACAACTCAAAATGTATTTGTGCTTTTGGTCCGGGCGGCTCCTCACACTCGTTCTCCTGGACGCGGCTGTTTACTGGGTGCGTAGTCGTTTCTGTGAACAGAGATATTATCTTAATCTACTCCCTATCTAGTATGTAATATTTATATTACGGCCCTGTATTTACAGAAGCTGGGACGGTTGCTCCAATACAGTTTTTGGTCGACGGCGCCAGTGCAACGAACTCGAATCGTTTCGGGGACGGAGAAAATCAATACCGTTCTCGGCTTATGCGCATGGCATAATTATTATTCTTCAGTAACTCTGGAGCGCTGAAGCTGGTATGTCGTACTCCAATGAAGCAATACACGCGCGAGATTCGCGTGTGCAAATGCGAGATCTCTGGACTACAATTACTTGATTATAATGAGCGTTTAGATTATTTAAGCAACAGGATTACGTCTTAACGGCGTAGCTAAATTTAATTATATACAAATTAACGTAAATTAAATACTCGCTATACTAAAATGTTACACTAAAACGAATTTACTAGTTTTTAAGGTAAATCGTAATATACACGCGGCCGGATTTATATTATTAATTATCGGTAAATATTGGATAATTTACATATTATCTGCGGTTTTAATTTCCGGCTTATATTCTTAATTCAATTAAGAATGGTCTTGCACTAGGTGTTTCGCGATGGTTATTCGGAATACAATTTTATGCAACAGGTTTCTTTATATATTCTCCTGCGATTAAAGACACTGTGTGTGGTTATTGTGTTTGTCTGTATGTATTGTATGTAGGTGTATTAAGCGGGGTCTTAGTGATAATCAGGAGACGTAGGCAATGGCCTGTCTAACCTGGTAAACTAAGAACAAAAAGGTCGTAGGTCTTTACAGCCCTGTATCTAACCTTCACCCTCAAGTGTTTGCGAGCGACGTGGGGGTTATCCCTTCGTGGCACTCTTTCTCTAGGCGTACTGTGTCAGGCGACGTGGGGGTTACCCCTTCGTTACGCTCTGTATGTATGTGTTTGTGTACAGATAACGTTATAACTCCTGGAGACTAAGCCCGTCGTTATTTACGTTCTGTAGTGTTTGATTATAAATGGTCAGATTTTATAACTCTACAACTTACGTGTCTATCAATTGCAGTGCGGGATTAAACTTTAGGTTGACCGGCGCGAGGTGGTGCGCGTTATCACACGATCGCGATGGACTCATCGGCGGTGATTAGCAGGTCGGTGCTTACACGAAGCAATCGGTGCGGCGGCTAGTGGATATCGGCTTGACTTGAATCTACTTCGATTCATCGGCGGTGATTAGCAGGTCGGTGCTTACACGAAGCAATCGGTGCGGCGGCTATTGGATATCGGCTTGGCTTGAATCCACTTCGATTCATTCTCCTTTTCACGCGCGTCGCGGGTTTATAAAGGTGCATGTGTGGGCGGCTTCGCGGCTACCGTGCGGGGGATGCCATTATGGGATTGGTTGCAATTGTTCTGACGTGCAAAAACTTACTGGTTTTTAGAAATACACGTCAGCGGTGATTAAGGAATTATTTGTGGTGTAATATCGCGTAAACTTTTGAAATGTTAGATATAAGATGGTCCGCGAATAATTTATTCTAAAAAGCATACGTAAAGGACGCTGGTTCTTTACAATACCATCTTAGAAGTTCATTCGATTCCTTCACGTCTAATACCACATTATTACTTTGATCACAGTTGTCACACCCCATACGCTCTACTGGTGCAGGGCTAAGGTGTGTATCCAATTTCAATATGTTTCACATGATGAGTATTGTTCGATAGTTTATAAGAAGCACAATTGATTAATTATTCATTAGCTGCTTGTTTGTACATCTCATCTTTATGTTGAAATGGTGATGATCATCTTATTTCTCTTCATTTTTACTACTACTGCCACTACTACCATCACTATTTTGACGACATGAAAACAAAATGTTAAATTATTTTACATATTGTTACTACAACGGTGTGGGGTATCCATGCATGACGGTGAACTTCTGAGTTTGGATCGTTCCAGAAATGATTTTATTGCTTCAGCTCACACTTGCACTACGACTGCACTGTTTACGAAATGATTCTAGTTAAAGCATGTTTACATATGGTTGCTCCCCCGCGCATGAACAAAGCCATTGATTAGAAATGCTTATTTTGCTATTCTGAAGAATTTGACCTTGAAGGACATTTAGCCAATACAAGAACTATTTAGCCAATACAAGAACCATTTAACCTTGACCTGTGTTACGGTTTTTATTTTTAACCAATACAAGAACCACTTAGCCAATACAAGATCTATTTAACCTTGACCTGTTTTACGGTTTTTATTTTTAGCATGAGCTTTATCACCGTTGACCTTGAAAATTCTATTTTTGGATTTCTCGGAATTGTAAGTGACCTTGAAATTTAAAGCAAATGGGGGGGCAGGTGACCATGATATTCACCCTCACAAAGCCAGTAGTCATGCTTATTTTGTTATTTGACCTTGAAGAGCATTTAGCCAATACAGGAACCACTTGCCCTACTTTCATGAACTGAGATCAAAGAACTTTGGTTCCAATAATTGCTGGGCGCGTGACCTTAAAATTTCCCGATGACCTTGAAAAGGTCAATGAACTTTGAAGAGGTCAATGAACTGGCAGCGTCGCATTACCTTGAGACATAGCAACGTCGCATGGCCTTGACTCAACCAAATTCCAATTGCTTGGTGACCTTGAAATTAATGATACTGAAAAGTAGAATCCCCTTCACCTTCAATGAACTTAAAAATTCTAATTGACTTTAATGCTTGAAACCTGTACGTGACCTTGACCTTGAAAATTCTTTGACTTTGGGAGTAGAGAACGTGACCTTGAAAAACCTTGTATTTTGACGCAGGCAATGTGTACGTGAGCTGCAATAGCCTTGACCTTGAAAAAGCTTGTTAGCATAGACAATAATCTGTAACATGCCCCTGCAGGTGACAATTGATTTCTAGGAATAACTGAATTAACACCTTTACTCATTCAGAATTGCTTCAAGAGTGTGACAATTTCTCAACCAGAACTTCTATGAATTGCTTGCTAACCTTGAAAGCCACATGAGCATTAGGAATGCTGCTAAATTTACACCTACAGGTCCCTTTGAACATTTCCGAACACATGGCCTTTACTCAACCAAATTCCAATAATTGTTTGGTGACCCTGAAAAGTAGAATCCCCCACACTACCTAGAAAATTCTAAATGACTTTGATGCTTGAATCGTGAACGTGACTTTGAAAATTCTTTGACACAGGGAATTTTGAAAATCCTTGTACTTTGATGCAGGCAATGTGTACGTGAGCTTCATAGACCTTGACCTTGAAAAACCTTATACTTGGACGGAGCGAATTTGAACGGGAAAGCTCAGCAGCCTCATAGTATATCTACTTTTACGTTTGAAACTTTGAATGAACGTTGGATTTTTCACCAAAAAAGCTAAGACTTCTCCAGAGAACGACGAAAGCACTTGGCAACTTTAAACATTAAACGCCTTTCTGGATCTCCACAAGCTCTTATGGACCAAAGGCACGCAACGATAAACTGGTTTCGTGAAGAATGAACAATTATATGATCACTTATTTGGGTTGTGAGGGAATGAAAACCCTGCTACAACAGTTATTTCGACACGGACCTTGGTAAACGTTGTTCCGCAGTATTCGTTACGTCACAGTAACATAAAAAACTGGACGCTTCTACGCCTACACTACTACTACTCTCGTGAATAATTTCACTTGTCGCCAAATTGGTTTTCTTAAACCCCCTCCATTAAATTAGCCAATTAAAAAGAAGGTACTCAAATTTTCTAAGTACGCGCATCCACGAATTCAAACTCGAAAATCGTCGGGAGAAATTGCATCGACAATAGAACCTCTCCTCGAAATCTTATTTAAGTAACCGTATACACGTACCAAAGGAAATTTTGACGAAAATCAACCGTAAATTTAACGTGCATAGAATCCAAATTCTTTGTTTAGAACCAAACTCTTATCAACAAAAACGGCGCCGCAATAACGGCTAACTTTAACTTTTGCAAAAGTTGTACCATGTCCATACAATGTAATAATTTGATTGCGTTCTTTAATTTAATTTTATATGATGCAATCCCAACTTGATTTAACGAAATTCGCCTAATTTAAAATAACGAAAACATTTATTTATACAAAACTATCCTTATTTACAAGACACTAACGAATGTTTCCTCTCAACTTAGTAAAAGGGTTTTCCTAACATCGATACCAAAAATGTAAATCACATCTCCCTTTTAAAATTTCATTTTACTTTGATCGAGAACAAAAGCTTCATTTTTTTGTTTTAGAAAACTAATAAAATTCCTAAACCTATTAAATACGTAAAAGACAAAAGAAAACGTTACAATAGAAAAGCTTCTCCACACATTGATGCGTTACTACATCCAATCACGAGAGTTTACACTACATTTAAGATGTACGGTAGTAACAAATAATTTATAATTTCGAAAACTATCGGCAAATCTTCGATAAAATCATGGACCCATGATAGCCTTTTCTATTTCTTCTAACGGTCCCACGGCATTGGTTTTTCCCCATAAAGGTAGGAAAATAGTATTGGGGCTTGTGTACCAATTCTCTATATACGAGTACAAATTTATTTAGGAGGGTCAGAACAATATTATCAGGTTGTCCAACACTTACTTTAAAGTCTTTGACGTCAGTCGCAGCACTCACGTAAATAAAGAATTTGAGGGTCTCGCCCATTATAAAAGATGTGATTCCAAATCTATGTCGTTTGGAAAGTTTTCAAAGGGATAAAAAAACTTCTGCAAAAGCCTTTAGCAAATGGTCTACAACCGGTCCAGTTTTCAACAATTTATCATCTGTAGCAACTTGTGCATTATTATCAACGAAATGCAGCATCCTTAGCAAAAAAAAAACTATACATTTCATCACTGTTTGTATCTTTACAGCGCTTCAATCTTGAATTTTCATTAGTATCGAACACAGAAAGAAATTGGTAATACAAATTGGTATGATCAGCATTTATTTGACTATTTTCTGAACAAAACACAACAGGAAACAGACGAATGGAGTAGAACTGTCATTGATACTTAGGATCTTGTAACCAGAATTAGTTTACCAAACTTGTGTACCCGAGCATTCAGATCAGATTCATTCCTAATATAATCGCATATTTTGTTATAATGCACAGTGGTCCAAGAACCCCATAAAAGTGGCGAAATCAATTATTGAACATATTGGCATAAAAACACAGTTATGAGGGCTTTTGGGGTCGCCGAATACGCATATATCAAATTTCGAAAATTCAGATTCCTCCCACTACTGTCCAGAACCCCAAAAAAAAGATGTCAGAACTAAAAAATTAAGTAAAACAAAATGTTACATGTCACAGTATACTTTTTATTTATAAAACGATAAATTCGGTTAATATTAACAATTTTTTGGGCTTTCAATAATGAAAAATCAATTATAATAGATAAATACGATTGTACTCATTCTAATTCTAAATTATTTAACAAGCTGGCATCAAAATTGAGAATAAAATCTTTTTCGAATTCATCTGAGCTATTTGTTGAAATATCAAAACCATGTTGTGACGTAGGCAAGCACATACTTTCAATCTCCGACTCTAATTGTAACCACTTTTCATTTGTTATAAATTCGGTGTGCAGACCGCCATTTTGTTAAATTATTAACACAAAAACTTCCAACATTTTGGGGAATTGCATTAGTATAGTCTTCTGCCAGCTTAAATGTTTAGATCAGCCGAACAAATGCTCATTCGTGCCAATTCTATAGTTGGTAGTGCTTCGCTATGCCCGACTCTGACAGCGATATTATAATTGCAAGTACTGCATTTGTTATTTTGTCTCAAACGCTCAAAAAGAACAGAAGGAAGAGACGTTGGAGGGTGATAAATTTAATGCGACGAAGGATACTGGATAATGTAGGTGAAACAATGACGGATATGCAAGAACAAGAAGAAAGTGGCCAATTCCAAAATTCTTGCAGCCTAATGACCGAAGCTTTCCAGGAAGACAGCAGAATGTGCCATTCGTATTTGTAGCAGATGACGCAATCCCATTACAAAGGCACATCATAAAGCCGTATCCTGGTAATCATGCCAGGGGATCCAAAAAACGAATTACAACTATCGTTTGTCAAGATCAAGACGAATAGTAGAAAATGCGTTTGGCATACTTTCAGCAGTTTTTCGTGTATTGCGAAAACCTATGTTACTACAACCCGATAAAGCATCTCTCATCATTATGACCTGCGTATACCTACATACTTATTTGATGAAAAGAAAAGCGTCTAGGAGCCTATATAATTCACCGGGCATGATGGACAGAATTGAAGATGGCGTCGTTACTCCAGGCCAGTGGAGGAATGTGGCATCACTTCTCCCATTACCCAATACTAGACGAAGACAAGAATTTTCAGACTATTTTAATTTCACTGATATTTTGCCATGACAAAACAATATTGCATAATTGCATAACTAATTTCTACGAACACCTTTTCCGAAATGGTCATAAATGTACCTACCAATAAATATAATAAGTAAATAAACATAAGTACCTACTCACCATGTTTTTATTTTGGTTAGTGTCGAAATCAAATGTTTTCCTAGTTTTATATTTATTCATCAAAAAGTACATACTTTTAAATGCAAACCATTTTGAATTATAAGTGCAGTCGACACCGCTGCCTGATTTCGTAGTCTTTGTTTTTTGCCTTTCTCGGCGGCAAGATGCAAGAAGTGAATCCATCTTTTTTTTGCTTCTTTAAATAACATTGTAGTAGATTTGCAATTTCCTGCCAAGCATCTTGTTTGGGGGTTGTATTTGTATAGTGTTCACAAATCGGATCCCACAGACATCTGGAATTTTGGTAGGTTTCTATCATTAATAGACATTTTTCTTGAGACCAATCCATAATTAAATCGATAAGTATGTATTCAAATCGCTAGAACACAAGAACGCTTTGAAGAGACCGCTCCGGACACGCAAGAACGTTCTAAGCAACTGTTCCCACGCTCTAGTGCCGTTGCAGACAGAACAACCAAAGAATGCTCTACGTCTGTTTACACTAAAAAAAATGTAATAGAGTGGGGATAGAATGAGCATTCGCTCGTCTGATGTAAATCGGCCTTCAGTCTTTATAAGAAAATTTTGTAGCTCTACACATAAACCATCTTCAGTATAACATACGATTTATTTGATCTATTTTCACATACAACCTAATACCAATATCTAAAAGCGAATCACTACCCCAGGTAAATAAAATTCTTTTACATAATACTTGCACCATGATAATAATATTTGTTTTCATCTCTTAAAGCATAACACCATTGAGTAAAATTTTTACTCATTGATAACACTTTGTAGACTCGTAAAAACGTAACTTATAATACACAGTAAACTAGGATTAAATAATAATAATATCAACAACATATCAAAATACTTAATCAAGGTGTAAAAATAAAACCCAACAAATCACAAGACAATACAAATCAAACATAACCTCAATTACAAAATTGGTAAAGTCTGGACACAGATTACTGTGGTCTGGATACAAATGCAATATATCGCACATACTGATCACAGTAACTAAAAAAAATGTTTTGACATCAAAAACTCGTGAACAGAATAAAAATCTTTAGCTCTTAGGTATTCAGTAAGTTTTAACCGATTCGTGAGCAGTAATATAATATTTTACTGGCAACATATAAAATTTTATTCCATAATAGTTGTATTTTGAGAAGTTGTGAGACGTAGTTGCTTAAGATTTAAATCTCTATTTCATCTAGTGCTGTAATGATGAATGTCATTCAAGGACTGGTAGTGAACAATATTTTTTATATATATATCGAATGCAATTTAATATGAACACACAGGGAATAGTTAATATACCAAGATCAACAAATTTATGTTTATAATATTCTCTGTATATTAAACCAGTCACTACTCTAATCACGTCTTTGGATTGTAAAGTCTCTTCATACACGAAGTGACTCCATGCAATAATCATTAACAATAAACCATTTCCCAATCGTATCAATAGAAACATCAATGTCTAAATTGTTACATCTGTTTAACAAAGTTGTATCGTCACTATGATTTGTTTATGAGGATATATGATTAAAATAAATTAACAATAGTGCAGTTCCAAGGACAGATCCCTGAGGTACCCCTGCTTTGATGTGTTGAAAATCAGACTTACAAATTATTGTGGTAAACATATTTAATATGATTACTAATATATTATTCAAGTAACAAAGCCCTCTTTTACCTAAACTTATATCGCATTTATTTAAGAAAATAGAATGATTAACGAAATCAAACGCTTTTGTTAAATCAAAGAAATTTTCAACACAAAATTCTTTGGCTTGAAACCTTTTTATTATTATGTCCTGCAACGTGCGTATTCCTTTTGCTTGTTTACACTCGCCACAAAAGATAAATTTTAGCGTTCTTTTACAATTTTTAATAACTTCAAAATCCTTTAATATAAATTCGTATTGTTTTCGTGAGAATTTAAAATGTTTACCTTTTGGTTTAATTTGGATAGTTTCAACTCGCAAAGATAACATTCATTAATTTAAATTTAACTTACTTCCTATAAGATTCATGCCTGCGTAAAAGAAACTAATATTTGCTTAAACAAATTCCTCTCTTCTCTGGTTACGCAGACTAGCTTGATTATTAAAAGAAATGATTATTGTTATCATTTACCAAAAATATCTTCAAATTGATTCTCTTAAACGTATATAAAATTGGTCATCAACCTTACTTGTTTTGGCAGATATCGCAGAGTTGATAAGTGGACTCGTATTTGACCCTGGATCTGTATTCCTTTGTTTACCAAATATCTGCTTCGGAAGTTCTTCGCAGATTCTACATAATTCCAGTTCCACGCAATCTATTGATACGATTAATATCCTCTAGATGTGTTATTTTTTGTTCTAATTATCACTTCAAATTGTCACGTTTTCATTACAAACTGCCAGCAAATTACAAACGGCAGTGCTGAGTCACCATTAATCTTTTCTGGTTGTTCTTTATCTACTGGTTTATTACACTAGATCGATTATCGTATTTTATATATTTTGTTCAACATTTAAACACAATTGGGGATGACCTCCAATATGCACAAACGCGTTATTTTAAATTATTGCGTCACTTTTCTTTTTATCACTTACTTAACAATGTGCGTCCTCTTTTTCACTTTAACCTTTTATCTTTTACTAAGGACAGTAATATTTTTACATCCTTATTACAATACTAACGAATTTTTATTTTATTTCCTAATTTTATACTTTTACTATAGTGGAGTCGGAAATTGAAATTTTGAACTTTGGTCACTTTTTTGAGGTTCCTGGACCACAGTGCATTGTACACGATTATCAGCAGCATAAGTCTTCTGCATCAGAATCAAAAGAGGGCACCATAATATCATCATCAGGGTCAGGTATTGCTTGTTTATACATATTGCTGCAACCTGCAACTGCTGGATTATTTATTGTGTAATTCTCAGTATCTGTCCTACCATAAGCTGCAATGTTACAAAAAAAATTTTCACCTTCACTATCACTCTGAGTCAGTAAGTCCATCAATAAAATAATGAAAATAATTACACGCCATTATTTCTTAAATAAAAACAAAACAAAATGTAGAACGATCAAAAACAAATAACGTATTACAATCAATTCAAATTTAAGTCAGTTGTGTCGGTACTTTACCTGTTTTTGTGTGATATCTATTAAACCTCTGTGAACTACGCTAAAAGATAAACATGTCAAACATTGTAGTTATGTAACGCCCACCTTCATTTAACAAGTAAACTGTAAGATGGCAGCACCATAACTAATTGAATTACATGCTCATAGACTAGGGACGTAGAAGTATGGCTGGAGCAGTTTACCACTGGAAGCATCTTTTTCCGAACAAGCATATATACGTCTGGAGCAGTTAAATTATAAATGTACATATACATCTGGAGCAGTGAAAAGGTTAACAAGATACAACATAATAAATTTGAGCCATACCCTATTATAGGTAGCTCAGAGGTTAAAAGTTATACAACTCAACTATTAAATTCAAACAAAGTAATGCATAAACAATACTACATGTTCTCACTTTATGGCAACTTAAGACACATGGTACACTCAATCTAAATTAACTTTAAAATTATGTTACAGTGTATTCAATTACATTTCAAAAATTATAGATATATAGTGTTAAAATTATCTGCCAAGCAGTTTCATTATTTAAGTATAAAAACTATGATGTAAAATTAAAATAATTAATCTTAACCTAATAAAATATATTAAAGCAATTTGCAAATTTATTTTGAGCTTCCTATCATTTTTGCTGCTGTAAGTGCTTTATTAAATGCAATACACCATTCGTTTCTCTCTTCTTTAGTATCAGCTGACAACAAATGCCTAAAATTTATTCAGTTTAATGGTCAGAAACATTCAATGGATGGTATAACCTTATAATTGTAGTACCACCATTACGTTGCATAACTAAGCTGTCTTTATCGTGTGGTTGTTGCGGTCTTTGTGTTTCAATTAAAATTGTATTTAATCGAGCACAAATGTCTCTACGTACAGGTCCAACTTGAGTCGTAATACAAGTCGATACATCCAGAGTATCGATAGGTGGCTGGAATAAACATTTTCTATAAAAGTTTGACACAATTCACATGAAAAATTAACCTTCCGTTTTTCATCATCTGGATACTTCCAATAACTTAAAGAGTGTTCTTTCAACATACACCAACGACGGTGCCACGCACCAAAACCTGATACATCTTCAAACATTGTTAAAAATCCACGATGTTCAACTGTTGTTGCTAATTCACAATTGACGCGCATTTCCACAATACCTTCTAATGGACTCATAGATGGTGCCTATTGAACATACATTCATTCCGGAATACTTTAAAACTGAGTGAAACTTACGTTATTCAAAGTCCAATTTTTCCGTTTGACCGCTTGAATTGAGAAAACGACATATCCCATAAGAGCAAAGGTTGGCGATCGTACAGTTTGAGGGCCACCAGGTGATTCCTTAGGTGGCCTTATTAAACGAGATTCCATTTTGCCTTTTTTTGGAGTAATCTTACTGACAGCCTGTAATTATACTTAGTAATGAGAAAAGCAAATTTGCCAACACTAACCTTTTTGTTTATGTGATATTTTACATCGTGTGGTAAGCTTTCGTTTTGAGCCTGTAAGCAATAAACCTCAAATTGTGCGGTGAAGTTGCTATAAATATCTTTTAAATGAATATTACTAGGAATGCTTAGTTCCAAATTTGGATTTCTGTCATTTGTAGCAACAGTCGAGACCAATTGTGTAGCATGCACTTGATCAGCACATTTAATTAAACATACAACATGATGTCCTTTTCCACCAGCTAAACAATAGAAAAATGACACAATTTTATTAAACGGTTTCCAATATACTTACTTGCATTGAGTGCTCTGACATAATCCCGTTTTAAAGGAAGGACAATGTTAGATATTGTTAATTTTCCTTTTTCTAAGGGTATATTTTCTGTATATTTATTGTCAGAGTGTAAAGTTTTTAAAACTGACAGTCGCTCTATTTCTCGTTGAGCTGCAGCACGTCTGTGTGCTAAAAATTAAGCAGTTGTACAACTGGCCATAGAATTATGAAATATGTTGCACAATTGCATAAAAGTGTAAAGCCTTATAATCCTTTTCTTTTGTGTCCCCCCCCTTGCTCCTATTTTTTGAAAAGATAAAATTAGAGATTTGAAACTTCGTATAGGGTAATGGGTACATCAATACTATGTTTTAGTGTTGATTTCAACAGGGCGGCTAGGCGCCATTTTGGATTAAAAATTTAAATGGAAAAGGAGAGCTTGCGATAACTCATTTTGAACCTCTGGGTAGTATTCTATAACTCTAGAAAATTAAGTGAATATTTTTACAAAATACAAAATGGCGGCATTTTTAATGCTATGAAACTAAAACAATTACTCATATCAAAGAACACTGGAAGTGAATTTAACAAATGTGTCAGTGTACTCATTGTATGTTTCATCCTGTCTGTATTATCTTCGTTCAGTTTTTGGTCCTAGATAGTGTTTGATCTTAATTAGTGTTCTTAAAATGGTTAATTCTCGCCTATTGAAAAAGAAAATTGAAGCAGTTTTGATTTATGGGAGGCATAGTTTTCACGAGACTGAAAGAATTTTCAATGCCCTCTTTCCAGAACGCCCTATTTGTAGGAAATACGTTACGAAACATACCTAAATTCAAAGCTACTGGTAGTGTAAATAATAAAAAGACACTAGCTCGTAAAACGTATACCGGAAGAAAAACAAACTACGATTGGTGAAATGATAGTCAATCCTCAACAATCTACTACACATATCGAGAATGTTTGGTAAGTCCCCTCTTTCTACTGTGTGAAGAATTTTAAAACGGAATAAATTTCATCCATACAAAATCCAAATGGTACATCAGTTAACTGAAGATGACCCAGATAGAAGACCAGAATTCTACGAAAATATGACGGAAAGACTTGCAAGACATCCTACCTATCTTCATAATACCTGTTTTAGGAATGTAAATTTTTTTAGGACAAATTGTCTGTACTGCAGTGATACTGATACAAACCATTACATTGTTCAGGAGACCCAAACCCAGCGTCCACAGAAAATTAATGTTTGGGCAGTTATATTGAGAAACTATATCGTTGAATCTCTTTTCATTGAGCAAAACTTAACTGAAGAACTGTATATGGATATGTTGGAAAATGCTTAACAATGCGCTTATCATCGACGAAATTATCGAGGAGAATCCAAATGAGTTCGATATGAACATTTATTTCAACAGGATGAAGCTCCTCCACATTATTCCAGAAACATGCGTAATTATTTTGACATTAATTTCTATGGTCGTAAGAAAATGGTCGTCAGTGTCAGACGGAATGGCCTGCTCCGTCACCTGATTTGACCCCTTTGGACATTTTTCTGTGAGGCTATTTAAACCATAATGTGTTTGAGATGGAACCTGCTTCCATTATTGATCTACGTCAGAGGAAAACAAACGTTTGTCGAAATATTTACGTTAGTGTAATTTTTGTGTTAAGAAGTACATCATTTCCAGCATCTTTTGAATGGAATGTGTAAATTTTAACTGTTTTTGTTGTATAGCATTAAAAAAGAAGTCATTATAAATCTTGTAAAGATAATGACTTAATATTCTAGGGTTACAAGTACTCACTTAGAGGTTTAAAATGAGGTACGCAGTTCCCGCTTTTCCATTTAAATGAATAATTCAAAATCTCGGAACTTTCAACTGTCAATTTTACACTAAAACATAGTATTTATCTAGCTATTATCCTATACCGCGTTTTAAATCTCTAATTTGACCGTCCAAAACATAGAATGAGGGGGGACATTAAAGAGAAGCACTATATATCCTCCCACAGTACTAGTTTTTATAAGTTCTTAAAAACAAAACTAGATTGAAACTACAGATATGTGAAATGTCAATATCAAACCGATTATTTCTTTAAGAACTAATGGAAATTGGCAACATGAGAGAATATTTAAAATAACATTTTACAACACTTACTAGCAAGTAGTAACACCTTTTCAGCTTCTACTTGTTCAGTAGATCCCGTGAATTCTGGTGTCGAATAACATAAGTTTAAAGCTTGACTAGTTTGAGAAATTATCGTTTGTTGCTTTGTGACCTACATGATAAATCATTAAAAAAATTTTTGAACACAAAGATTTTATTACATACTTCCTCTAATAATAAGCGAATTTTATTCTGTACTTCGCATTCTTCTTCTTTATTAGATGAATTTGCAATTTCATTAATTGCTGGATATTTGATAACTTGCAGAACTGGAGTTTTTGATCCCTGAATAAAAATAATTATTAAATAAGTGTTTAATAGGCATGTGACTACAAACTTGTGTCTGCTGTTTTCTGTAGAAGCTAACAGTGTGGGTTAACGGTAACACATCATCACCATCGACAACGTAAGCGGGAGTTTCCTGACATTTTTCTGGTGGCGGTTCTGTCAATTTCTTAGGGGTACTAACTGGGGTAATTATTTTATGCGCTTTAGGGGACGCATAATTCTTGTATTGAAAGGAATTTGAATTTTCCAAATCCTTGTTCACATTTACAGGGGAGCAAGATCTTTTATGTTTAGGGGGAGTGGGGCCATTTGAAGCATCATATGCCAATGCTTCATCTAAATAATCATCCATTTCATCTAAAATGTCCGACATATCACTCTCAGTACTGTCTAAATAAGTTGGCTGAAAAATTCAAATGCAATTGGATGTTTTATGTATAGTATTAAACTTACATATTTTAAAGGAGTTTGATTTTTACAGACGGTTTGAAGAATTTCTCTTCCAAAACTGGTGTTTGCAGCATCGGAATCAGTATAATCCTCATAACTAATAAATAAAAATAAAAAGAAACTAAAAAATAATGTAAATGAAGGATGAAAAGATGAATGATAATGGTCGTAAATGGTTTATTAATGAAACTAGATACAAAATAGATAAGCCTTATTTAGAACTAAAACTAAATCCCCGAGAATTTATACATTATCACAGTAGCAAATAGCTAGAAGTTTTAAGCAAGGCAGAATATGAAAAGGCACCAGTCAGTAAAAGTATCGCACCTTGAATTATTTGGAGAAGTCGATGGTGTATTCACATCTGTGTCAGTTTCCGTTACTGCTTCGATATCAGATAAACAAGGATATAGCTTTCCTGGTTTTGGTGGTGAGACTCTGATGCGTTTTACTTCTTCTAGTGCGGCATTCACCTTTGGACTATCTTCTAAACCTTTTAAGAAAATTTATTATGGTCAGTAATAAGCACAATAATCGGTACTATTTTTAACAAAACTACAAGTAAATAAAATGATACAATCGAAATTACAATAAAGAATAATTTTTACAATGTACTGAGAAAACTTTTGGGCTAAATATTTAAAAAAATTTGGTTTTTAATCTACAGCTTTAATTGCTTTTTTTAAAACTTAATTTAAGAATTAAATCTAGTAGGTCTCGACTTTTGCATTTAATTTTATTGACATTTCACTATGTCTATTTTTCTTTTAAGCTGTAAATAATTACGAATTAAAATGAAACATGAAAATTGTGAAAAATATAAAATTTGAAAATTGCTGAAGCTAGAATTTTAAAAATATTAGAAAAGATGAAAGTTACATTTTCGAAAATTCCAAACTGGACATAATTTTGAGCATGTTAGGAAGGAGGTGCAAAGGGATGGAAACACTTTTCTTTAAAACTTTCAATTCTGAAATCTGAATACACTTTATCTGGAAAGTTTCAAACAATGACCATTTTGGTGATGTTGCCGAGATGTGAAAAAATGAGAATCACTTGACATTATTACTTTTAACATAGAATCCGAAGTCAGAAGTTCAAAAATATTTGTTTAGAAAAATTCAAGGCCGCCATTCTGGCAATGTTTTCGAAAAGGTGCAAAAAAATATTAAGCATTTTATGTTAAATACTACTTTCTTATGTAGAATTCCTTTGTAGCCAGAATTATAAACCCAAAACAAGTTCCATTTTATTAAAAATTTTATTCTTCAAGAACTATTTAACTGTTTCTGGAGATACAACAAAAAATTCTTTTTTATTCAGATCTGATTCTAAGGTGAGAATTTCAAAATAGAAGAAAGATTACACTTTGTACATGGGAAACTTCAAATTTGGCCGCCATTTTGGACAGATCCTTAGGACAAGCAAAAGATATGACTTTTCACGTTACTATCTTTTTATGTAGAAACAGATTCTGAAGTCGGAATGTTCACAATTGTGCGGGTGCGCTACTAAGGTCGGTCAGCAGTCGTATCTTGGAACCACTTATCACAAAGTTTTAGTGGAAAATAAATCAGAATGAAACTGCTAAAAAACCAGAAATAATTAACGATTCGTAGGCGCAAGGTGCGTAATAGGTGCACTAGATTAGAAAATCAAGTTTTTCTAAAAAAAGTGTCAATTTGTTTAAGATACCCGCATTCAAAACTTTTGGAATAGAAGTCATCTAAAACTCAGTCTAACTCTTGAAAAAAGTAGGGGGGGGGGGGGGCAGCGTAAACTTCTTTTTGAAAAAAGATAAATCACTTCAATTTGTTCTAACCAAAACTAACAAACTTAGTCACGTTGAAAAGTTTTGTCTCTTCTATTAATTGCGCTATAATTACATCGTAGTCGATAGAGGGCGCTTTTGAACAATATATGTGAGGCGGAAATCGACAAGGACTTCTTGTTGGTAATTTCCGGTGTTTAGTTATTTTTGAATTAAGCTCTAAATTCTGAACAATTTGCTGCAAAAATCATGTCTTTTTTGTTTAAGTTACGGATATTTGAATTTTATAAAAAAAAGGCGTTTTGGGAGAAACAGACTTAAAAATTCATAACAATGCAAAACCTTTATTTTTACCTTCCATATACATAGGTGGGTATAAAAGGTTATACAATCGACTTTTTTTTCACTATCGCTAAATCGACTTACGAGCTTATTTTACAAGTATTGGCGAAGTTTCGCCAACATCAGCCATGATGTCTGGATGTGTGTCTGTATGTGTGTGGATTTATGTTCGTATGGTTACACCCCGGTTCAGCGGTTCCCGATTCAGCGGCCCCGTTTTAGCGGTTCCGTTTCATCAGACCCTGTTTCAGCGGAGACCCATTACACCGGTTCCCGTTTTAGCGGTGACCCGCTTCAGCGGACGGTTTCGGCGGTATACCTTTTCCGCTGTCCCTTTGCACTATTTGGTAAGGGCATAAGCATAGGGAACTCGCCGTTTGAAATTATACTTTCCAACATTATGGTTTTCTTGTTTTCCATAATTTACTTTAAGTTGGTAGTGAAATAGATACATAGCGCTTGGAATTGTTGATTTTTTAAGGACGCGGCCATCAAAAAATTGATTTCTCAATCAACTCATTATTAGCAATTTGAAAATATTAAAATGTGAACTATTAATTAAAATTAATTTATTCATATCGAATATCACAATGTGACAACTGTATTTTATATTCTTTTTTCTGAACAACCAAAGTACTTGATAAGATAATTCATTTTTTGGTCGACGTTATGTCAACGCAATTAGGTCCATTTTCCTGCTAAAACGGGGTGCGCTGAAACCGGGCACCAATGAAACGGGGAACCGCTGAAACGGGGCACCACTGAAACGGGGCACCGCTGAAACGCGACACCGCCGAAACGGGAACCGCTGAAACAGGACCGCTGAAACGGGGGCCTCTGAGTAGGGAGCCGCTGAATAGGGGTTACGCCGTTAGTATCCACGATAACTCCAGAACGAGAACACCTACGTACTTAAAATTGTGTATTTAAGCTTGTTTTCATTTCGCTTGGAGCTGATTAGATTTTAGGTGATATCCAGCTGCAAAGTTATTAGTGTCAGTTTTTGGGTTTATCAAATATTTCTAAAACAGCTCAATATTTCAAAGATATAAAAATTAAACATATCGATTAATTATGTTCTACGCAATTTATGTAAATTATTTTATAATTTGTTCTCATTATTAGTAGCGACAGCATTACATTTAGGTAATCTAGCGGCAACCATAACATTAGTATGATAACAGTTTAAATTACTGCAGACCAATGTAAGATCTTTCCATCCAGACTAAATTTAATAATTTCCGTTAACGCGAACTAGCCTACTAGACGTTGGAAGAACAATTTCCGCCATTTATCTGTTTTTTACGATATCTCAGAATAGGAAAAAGATATCGACTTGCGGTTTTCACTGTTTTATTACTAATTTAGTCTACTTTTTAAAGACCTGCTTAAATTTGTATGCTTCCATTTAAAATTGTAAAGAGAAAACACAATACTAAAAAAATATTAAACAGCGCCCTCTAGCATTTATGTTATTAATCAGATTGCTTCAAATTTACAAATTTTCTATTGTTTAACAAAAGCTCTTTCAAACAACATCAAGTTTATTAAAATCGGTCAAGCAAAACCTGAATTAAAGGCGTTTTTTCGTAACAAGGTTCCCACTCTCCCCCTCCCCTTATTTGAAGATAGACTAAAACTTGTTAAATAAAAATATGCAGAATTTGTCGAGGAATTTGATTATAATATTTAATATGCCCCTTGAGTAAATTTTGAAAAATTTTGCATTTTAAAATTTTAACTGTCAAATACGCCCTCTAGCGGTGGACCTACAATTCTGAAAATAATTTCCAGGCGTTTCTCGAGGCCACTTTTGTTATACATTTTTTTCCCGAACCTGAGATATGGCCGACGGCCGTTCTTAGTTGGCCACCCGGTACTTTGCACCACTGTTAACATCAATTAACCACAATTTTTATTTATACATTTTAAGAAATCTAGTCGCTTAGTGTCAATTTTTTGTTGTTTAACTGACACATTTTTTCTGAAGAAATGCCCCCAGTAAGACGACGAAACTTTGCCCAAGTTTCAGATTTTGACAGGGGTAGAATTATCGGCATGAAAGAAGCAGGTTTGCCATTTAAAGAAATCGGCTGAAGACTTAATCGAGAACACACCTCGGTGGCCCGCATTTGGTCTTCTTGGCCTGAAGAAGGCATTCAACGACCTCGTCCCAGTGGAAGACCACCGCGCAGCACCAATGATCGTGAATAACGACTTCTTAGGCGGATGGCCACAAGAGATCGGTTTCAGTCAACAAGGTCTGTTGCGGTGAACTGGGCAGGAACTATTGATCGTCACCTATCAATGTCAACAATCTACAGGAGAATTAAGTCTTTTCGCTTACATTCGTATCGTCTGTACCGACGACCCCAGTTAACTTAAGAGCATAAGACTGCTAGATTGGCATGGTGTCAAAAGCGGCGGGACTGGGGCCTTCAATGGCCTTCAGCGACGAATCGCGTTTTTGTTTGTGGTGAAACGATGGTCGTCAGAAGATGCGGCGGTTTCGAGGAGAACGTCGAAATTTAGAGTTTGTTGAAAGACGATCCACAGGCTTAACACCTGGAGTCATGGTTTGGGGCGCCATACGTGCTGGTGGAAGATCTCCTCTTGTGTTCATTCTAGGCACATTAAGTGATCAGCGTTACATCGATAATGTTTTGGAGCCAGTGGTAGTACCATGCAGACATTGCCAAATGGTATTTTGCAACAAGATAGTGCTAGACCACATACCGCACATGTTACAAGAAGGTTTCTGGGTCAATTGTAGCTACCAGTATTGCCGTGGCCTGCGCGATAGCCAGATCTTTCGCCTACTGAACATGTATGGGACATGATGGGTCAAAGACTAAGACAACTACCAAGGCCCCCAAACAACTTGGATGAATTACGACACCATCTCCAAGTAGCGTGGGATGAATGCCTCAGGAGGATATAGACCATTTCACAGAAAGCATGCCTCGGAGAGTGAACGCCTGCATTGCTGTGCGTGGCGATGCTACACACTATTAACATTTTCTTGTTAACTGTTACTATTTTGCCTTTCATTTCATCATCTTATACATGTTAATAAAGCATTATTTTACCATACTGTAGGTGGCAGCTGTAGCATAGAACAGATTATTCTTTTTTGAATCACAAACACTTTTTCACTATTTGATGAAGGATACCATAATATTATTCCATAAGAAAGTACACTCTGAACATATGTATAGCAGAATATTATCACGCAATCTACTAATAGCTGATCTCTCAAATATCCAATAACATAGGTTGCTCTATTTAACTTTGGAGAAATATTTGTAATGTGGTTTGACCAATTCAAGTTTCCATCAACCGAAACACCTAGGAACTTTACCGTATTGATTTGTTCGAACATGGTTCCATTTATAACAACTTGAAGGTCTTAGTCAGCATGCTTAAATAACAGAAATATAGTTTTATTAAGATTCAGTTCTAAATTATTTCTTATACACCAGTGCTCCATACATATAGAAATGTCTTTAGTCCGTCTGCTGATGATGATAGCTTAGCTATTGAAACACGAGTGATGTTTAAGTATGTGTAGTACGTGGGTACATTTTGTTCGTTATCAAAAGGTAAAGACTGGTATTAATTGATAGACTGCAGTGGATTTGGAAGTTAGGTAGAAGAAATGAGCAAAACAGTCAACTTAGATTCTCAAATAGTAAATAGAGTGAAAATTGTACACATACTGTGTGAGCATGGCTGTTCTGAATAAACTATGCATAAAATTACAAATTAACACCTGCTGAAGCACCAAGCCATCGATAATCCATTACCTATTAAAAGAAATGACGAAAACAAAAAAAATGAGGTCACAGAAGGCATTGCCCATGATGGTTATAGTACAATTTAACAAAGCCTTACATGTAGATCTGGTTAAATATTTCTTTTGTAATTACATGAATAAGAATATTGAATAAAATATATAAGCAAACACAACAACAAACATTTTACTAAAAAAAATTACAAACTTTTTTATATCAATCAAAACTTACTACAACGTTTACCACCACTTCTTCGTGAATGTGATGGTAAAGGAGGTGATAAAATCTTCTTTGGACTTTTGACTATTTCTGCAGATGTTTTACTTATCATCGCGGTAGTTTCTGTCGCATCATCATCTAACTCCAATTCGATTTTATCAATCACTTCAGAACAAGCAAGCTCAGCCTATTAATAACATTTGTGAATACGTAGAAGTATTATGTTGTGTACATACCTTATTTCTATTAAACCTACAAAGCAAAACATCCATTTCTTTCTGTCTCTGCTCTTTAATTTCATTCTCTATCTGTTGCTGACTAATCGTAGCTTTATTTTGAAAAAGTGCTGCCACTTTACTCGCAATTCCTCCAGATCCCCCTGGTGCCACTCTAAATGCTGATGAATCAGTCACGTCGACTTTTCTAATTGGTTGCCTCGATACCAAACGACTCGGAGTGCTCTCAAACACTTTCTCTGATTTTAAGGGAGAAACTTGTTTTCGTACATTTTGCACTTTAACATTATGACACGGTGCTGCCAATGAAATTGGTGCTTTCGGAATTAAGACTTCACCTTTATATTTTTCAAAAAGAGCCTTTCTTTCTGTTAATGACAATAATGCAGGATCCTTCGTATTACTGCGAGGTGAGCTAGAATTTAAATTTTGTTCAAAAATTGCTGCTTTATTAGCAATATTCCTTGTCCGAGTATTTTTTAAAACACAAGTCACTTCAGAGGTTTGGTTTTTTGGTGGTGATTCACTTTCTTCACCTTCTTCGATTATAGTTTGCTGTTTTACTGTTTCTCTAATTTTTTGTGGACTATGTATTTCAGCTTTTTTTATCTCATTTGATGATTGTGTATTGTAATCATACACTAAACGTGAATTTGATTCTGTTCGTGTAAATCCTTGAGATTCCTAGAAATAAAATAAGTTAGACACATCAAATAATACATATAGTCTCACGGGGAAGTGAAGTTTATACCCAATCTCTTAACATTTTTTTCAAGGCATTATGTAGTACTTCTACATTTTTGAATTCACTTTATGCAATTGGTTGTAGATTTGACAATTTTAGAAGACTGCAATAAATCTTTAACAAACATGTATCATAAAACACTCAACAAGTTTAATTACATGATATTTATTTAAAAACTAGCCGCACTCGGCGGCATTTACAGTAACAGCACGTGTGATAGAGGAATTTGACTTTCTGAAGTCCTGGCTAGTAACGACAACCATGCTAGCAGCATTTACAGTAATAGCACGCTGGTTAAAACATCTAACTTCCTAAAGTGTTAGCACTTGTTCTACTATTCTACTATTTCGTTTCAAACAATGGAATTAAAAAAGAAAATTAAAATTTACGGTAACCTAGGTAACCGTAGGTTTTAATTTTCTTTTTTATTAAAATCTACGGTAGCCTAGGTTACTGTAGATTTTAATTTTCTTTTTTATTTCTATTGGTTGAGACGAATTGTTTATGACCTCATATTATTGATATTACTGATTATGACTTCGGCGAACCGACCTTAAATGAAGTTTGCAGACCGCGTGCTGTTACTGTAAATGCTGCCCGGCGTAGGAAGCTATTGAAATTGAAAAACATGCAAACAACCTAAATACAAAAGAGATGACACACAGAAACTACCACCGACATGGAAATTAGTATTAAATAAACAAAAATATCATTGTCCAGGAATAAACACAATAGCAACTACGAAAACAACAGAGAAACCAATAAGGCATGAAAGTGAAAGTAAACAAGGGAAATCAGAGAAAGTGAAAGCAGAGAACACAATGTTAAAACAGCAAGCAAATCACAGCAAGATGACACATATAATTCAAAGACAGCTAAATATCCTCATTTTAAAAGGGATTCTGACGGAATGTCTGATTTTTTTGTGTTTATTGCCATAACTTCAGAGTGAAAAGAGCTAGAAACCTCCAGCTTTCAATGTTGCGTAACTTATTGAATATACCAAAGAGGTTCATTAAGGTCTTCTTTTTCCATTTCAAATATCTGAGAAAAATTGAAAAGTTTGTGTGGTCGTAATATAACGCCACCTATCTTCAAAGGATGAAAGTAAAATTATATTTGTAGCTGTCACTTGATAGAGGCACACAAACACTTTCGATCCAAATCAAATTCGTTGAAATCGGTTCAAACAAATGAAAGTTGTTTGCAGTTTTCTCCGACATTGTTCAATGTTGTTCCACCCTGTTGTATGGTAACCAGAAGAAAAAATTTCATCAAACAAAGGTATTTCTAACTTATGTGAGGATTATGTTGGCGGTATTTTAAACCTACATCATTGTAGAAACTTCAGCTGAACATCACTTTTTTGTTAATTAGTTATCTCATTGCACCATCTTGCGGCCATTTTAGGAACTGGAAAATATTTTCAATAAACTCTTCAAGCTTACATTTGTTGAAGCAAACAAAAAATTCAGAGCTCTAACACTGATGGTTTCCAAGACATATCCGGTCGCAGGCTTAACCATACACCCGGTAAATTTGAGGGGCGGTTTCGTTGAAAGCTCCAGCTAAGCCTTTATGCTTTATAGATTTCAAGTTTATATACAATGCAATTACAGAAATAAAGATTGCACTACAGCTTAGTAAAATGTATCATTTTACATTGTATTGAACTAATTTTGATACATAGATTTCTTAACTCTAATTGCGTTTTGATAATTGTTGAATTCTTATTTTGTAAGCGTCGTAATGGAATTCAGTTATTTACAGCGGTTCAAATGAATTGTGCATTATAATCGTTTCTGCTGTAGATATGTAGTAAAATTCAATATAAACATTTGAACTAGAAAAATATGAGTGAGAGAGAGAAAAAGTGTCGAATTTGAAACAATGCTATTGTGAAGTGGCACTTTTATAAAGACGCTGATATTGCAAATCCACTAAGATAAAAAAAATGCACTTGTGTACTACTTAGTTATGGCGGTAGTGTTTGGCCGATAATTAGTTTTGCAGGTTTCTAAGAAGTAAGTAAAGAAGGGTTAAGAAAAGTAAAGTATAATTGCGCAAAAGTATTGCGTGCTGTATATGCTGTTCATGTTTTTTTTGATAGCGTTTTGTAGATTGATGCGTCGTGGAAATGGTTATTTTCCTAAATTAATCTTGGTTCAGATAAATTTCCTATTAGCGACTATTACAGATGTAAACCATTACGTCTCAGGATTCATGATTTCTTGGATCATTTGATAGGCAGGTTTGTGTTAAAAAAAAAGGTTATATCGAATTACTATTGATTATATGAACCTTTTGTCTATTGCTGTTTGAGTCTAGTCATTTCGGCAGTTTGATTTTTGATTATTATAAGATTTTTCGATAAGATATCCCTAATTTCATTTTGTATAGAAATCAATTTTGCAATCTTGAAGTTTAAAAAAATTAATCTAATCTAAACAGTTCGAGTTGGATGTCAAGATTAAGTTATAAATCAAGTAGAACCAATTATTTTGGCCATATTCAATATATATATATATATATATATATATATATATATATATATATATACACAGGGTGTCCAGTTTAAGATGAAATGCATGGGGATATTGGAAACCGTTAGAGATACGAAGATGGTTAAATGGAGAAAAAGTTGCGTCATTATATGCCCAAGAAGTAACCATGGTTACATGTCAAAAAATCCCTTCCATTTACTAGACACAGGGTGATAACTGAAAATATGCGTTTTCTAAAAATCGCTATATCTTGTTTCTTGCAAGAGATACATCCACGATTTTTGCAGGATGGGGTAACAGGTAGCGAGGATTTCAAAATGATTTTGAAAAAATCTAGGCCTACTAGATTTTGAGATAATGCACGCAACTTTCGATTTTCTTATGGACGCCATATTGGATTTTTGCATTTTGAATTCTTCATAAAAATGCTTTTCAACCATATATCATATGTTTATAATCTGCCAATGAGAAAGTGTCAAATTACACAATTAAATTTATATCAAAGCAACCTTGACATATTATGTATTTTAATTAAATGAAAATTAATCTACAAATTAAACTAACTATTGAGAACAATATTATTGATTATTAACATAAATCATAATAATAAAAGTGACAAAAACAACAAAAATAAAATTTAATATTATACTGAATTTTACTATTAATTAATCAAATGCTCGAATAAACCTCCATTCTCTTGCAATAATTGAATAGATGGTTGATTGGCAAAGGCCTAGTTTGATATAAATTTAATTGTGTAATTTGACACTTTCTCATTGGCAGATTATAAACATCTGATATATGGTTGAAAAGCATTTTTATGAAGAATTCAAAATGCGAGATGATAAGGAACTCTTGTGATGCAGTGCTAACTCGATGCAGATGGTGTTTGCAGGAGAATGAAGGTTTATTCGAGCATTTGATTAATTAATAGTAAAATTCAGTATAATATTAAATTTTATTTTTGTTGTTTTTGTCACTTTTATTATTATGATTTATGTTAATAATCAATAATATTGTTCTCAATAGTTAGTTTAATTTGTAGCTTAATTTTCATTTAATTAAAATACATAATATGTCAAGGTTGCTTTGATATAAATTTAATTGTGTAATTTGACACTTTCTCATTGGCAGATTATAAACATATGATATATGGTTGAAAAGCATTTTTATGAAGAATTCAAAATGCAAAAATCCAATATGGCGTCCATAAGAAAATCGAAAGTTGCGTGCATTATCTCAAAATCTAGTAGGCCTAGATTTTTTCAAAATCATTTTGAAATCCTCGCTACCTGTTACCCCATCCTGCAAAAATCGTGGATGTATCTCTTGCAAGAAACAAGATATAGCGATTTTAGAAAACGCATATTTTCAGTTATCACCCTGTGTCTAGTAAATGGAAGGATTTTTGACATGTAACCATGGTTACTTCTTGGGCATATAATGACGCAACTTTTTCTCCATTTAACCATCTTCGTATCTCTAACGGTTTCCAATATCCCCATGCATTTCATCTTAAACTGGACACCCTGTATATATATATATATATATATATATATTCTTTGGTTTTTCATTATTTTTGAACAAGTCCACCAATTAAGTTGAAGTTTGGTCCGGATGAGTATTTTTGAACAAGAAATCGTTCACATAGTTCTGGGCATGTCCTCATCACCTCTTAAAGGGGTTTGAATAGAAGCTAACCTTGTTTTTTCTTTGCTTTTTTGCAATCACTTTCAAACAATTAGACCGAATGCGTTAAAATTTGTTTAGGTTAGTATTTTGTGATAAGAAATAATATCATCAATTTTGGGGATATCTCTTAATTAGACTCTGACATTAACGGAGTTTTGAGGAGTACTCCACGTCTTAGGTAAACCCCGATATAAACTCTCCGCCTTTGGTTTTTTAATTCATTTGCAAACAAGTGGAATAATTTAGTTGCATTTTACTTTTTTTTGACAAATATGTTTGCCATTGCACTTATTTTTAAATAGATACAATTAATTAATTTTCTCTTCTCTGGTTTTAATATTGCTCGAATTGTTAAACAATTTAGATCAGGTTGCATTCCATATGTGAAAATGGTCTCGCTCCGTGACGCAAAATTTTGTTAATATAGAGATGAAGTATACTGTAAATAAGGGATATACTAAATTTAACAAGTGAATTAAGACTATGAAATGGTGTCGTAAAGTAGTTACAGCAATGTTAGTTCCAAATATTGCCGCATAACTTATTACTTCGATAGCGCATTACATTCAAAATTTTAAAAACGTAATTGAGTACGTCCCGACTGAGTAAGGACCGTAAGTTAAAACTTTTCGCCACTTTATATTAGAATACTTAACATTTAAAACTTCAAGATCGCCGAGTACACTAAATTTTAATACAATTAAGTCTATCACTTGCACCGCAACACCTATTTTAATCAGTTATAACTGAATTTACAAATATCGGATACTCTAAGTGAATGTTTGTATACTGAATATTTCTCGAGATTTAATTGTCTCTTCGATGACGAGGCCGTGTTTCAAATTCGGGAGTTATGTGCTCGAAAATTAAATCGATTTGAAGTGGTCATCTGATTTAGGAATGTGGCTCGAAATGCTCGAGTTAAAATTTGTACAAGGTTAATTAATCTTTTAGTTTATTTTACGGCCTCTCCAAATGCCTCCATTAGAGATTGTGAGAGAGATCTTACTTTGTCGACGAGAAGAAAAAAACACAAATGGAAACCATTTTCATATCATTTGGTGCAACACTTACAATTAGGTAATCTTCCTCGCTGTGTAGAATTCTGTGAATGGTTTTTAATGAAGACCCAAGAGGATCATAAAAAAAGTTATATGGTGTGATGAAGCAAAGTTTAGCAAAAATGGATTATTAAATCGACATAATTCCCATTTTTGGTCTAATGAAAATACACATGTTAGTAGAGAACGTTATTTCCAAGATAGATGCAGTTTTAATGTTTTTGTGCAATAAAAGACGATAAAATTTTAGCATTAAAATTTTATGATGAAAATTTAAATGGTACAAGATATTGCCACATTTTAGAAGAAGCCATACGACCGGCGTTACATACTTCAAGAAATGGAGAGGCGGCTTCAGCTTGGTATCAGCAAAATGGAGCACCTCCTCATAACTTTGGGCCTGTTGCTCAGCATCTTTACGACATGTTTGATGATAGATGGATTGCTAATCAGGGTCCGTTTCATTGGCCAGCTCACTCTCCTGATTTGGCTCCTCTAGATTTTGGTATTTAGGGTTACATTAAAAATCAGGTATTTTCCAAACCTGTTACGACAAAGGAAGATATAATGCAGAGAGTCTTACATGCTTTTAATTCTCTAACACCCGACCATATTTCCAGAATTACAAAACATAACTTAATGAAAAGGATTCATAAATGTTTAGAAGTAAATAGTGCTAATTTTGAACACTTATTATAAAACTTTATTTGTTTAATATTACATTTAGTTATTTGTGTTTGTAAGTTATATAATGAAATTAATACAAAATACCTAGTCAACGTTTTTAATGATATCCAGAATTAATAATCCTTTCAGGCTATTGGTTACTTTTCATAATTAATAACTTATGAAAAAATAACAAAATAACACCTTAAATAATGGAAATCATGGCCTACCCTTTACAAATGTTGAAATAATTAAGTTAAGATAATGAAATATCTCAAAAGTGGTTGGATTTAGGTATAGGGAATACTGATACCAAACGAATTGGCTTTAAAAAAATATAGCGGAAAATGTAATAAAATGCAGGGTGTTCAATTTAAAGTAAGCAACTTATAAATGATTTAAATTGTGCATGTTGGCGGCTAAGTTTAAAACACCCTGTATGAGATATCAATGAGATGGATATATGGAGTTAACGGGCAAACGCTTGTTGTTTATTGGTTACAATCTCACGTCACTAGCTTCGTTATTAATGGAGATATCGTTATTGAATGTGGACTAGGGTTTTTCAAAATTTTTAAAAAAATCGAAATATCTCGAAAATAATTCATTTTTGGTATAGGATATTGTGCACAAATTTTATCTAGAATTTCATGTAGAATTCGGAAATAAAATAAAAAATATTAGGTTCCAGTTAAAATAACAAAGTTGACGTCTACTTCCGGTATAACCGGAAGTGCCACAGTCAGGACAATATTATATTTGAAGTCAGCGTCATACAAAACCTACAGCTTCGTAATTTCACATTTTTAACATAACTATATCCGCCATTACTTTTAATCAAAACTCTTCGCGCCACACCCTGTATATAAGGTCCACAGTGAGGTCTGTTATATGACGTGTTTAAAATGTTGTACAAATTATTGCAATTTCTCTCCACAGACTATGATATATAGTTAACCTTGTGCATTCACATATTTTAATTTGGATTGATAATTGTTCACAGTTTTGTATTTAATTAAAGTAGGAGCATATATCCTGTCGCTACTGTTCCGTTGGCCGCTGAGACCGCAGCGTTTTGATTTGGGTTAACTGAAAGTGAAAGCGTATTTATTTAATTTCATACTTCAGTCAAATCATAAACACAATAGTGTAGAGAAGTGAAATATAGACTTGAGGATAACCGAGCCCTTTGTCTCATCCCTCAACTCTCGTTCCGCCCGAGAACCGAGCTAGTAGCGTAGTGGTGACACGAGCTGCCTAGTATTCGGGAGGTAATGGGTTCGATTCCCCTTACCGTCTACGTTGTATAAGGTTTGTTCAGGGGTTTCCCTCATACACATGTAGCGACATGGTCACTGCATATACGCACACCATGTGGGGTGCGAATGCTGGGGTAGTATTTTCCTCCTCAGAACCCTAACTCCGTTCCTTCCGATCATATCCTGACGACACGCATCCTTAATCCCACCATCCATATATTCCTAATGTATGTATGGATGCTGGGAATCCATGATTGTGGCTGAAGGAGCTTGGAAAGCTCAAAAGCCCCCCCCCCCTCCCCCTTCGGCAGGGAATGAAATACGTGACTTTTCTTTTTTTCCGCCCGAGATAAATCTGACTTTAAAGGTTGGTGATAAATCGCCCTACTTTTGCCTTTTTCAAACTTTAAATATTGAGTGTTACTACTTTATCAAGTATGTTAAATTATTTCAAGGCTTTCTCTAAAAACCCAACTTAAAAACTTTAGATTTTTGCCGTCACATTTTTTTTCAATTGCTTATCCTCACTTCTAATACTATACTACACCTTCCTATTATACAAATAGAAGTGTCATTTTATGTGCAGTATATTACGTTTATTATACTGTTACATAATTGTAAACCAGACTATCTTTATAACGCATTTAAATTGAAATCTCAAGTGCACTCTGTAAATACTGTATTGAACGATAAATATAATATACCAACAGATACATTTTTAGATATAGCACCATCAATCCTAAATAAATATCTTCATGTATTAGATGGTAATTTAGTAATGTAAAAAACAAGATGAAGATATTAGAATGGTGCATTGCATACTTTAAGTGTAAATTTGTCTTGACTATATCTTGAATATTATGCTCATTTACTATATGTATTTTTTATATTGTTAGAACAAATGACGATTAAGCAAGAATACACCTATTTGTTTACGATTGTATAAGTCCCAACCTAATCGCACACTGCCAGAAGATGGCTGCCACTATAGTTGACAACATTTTATTTTACTAATTATTATTGCAGTGTTTTTTTTGAAGGTTTAGATCAACGTTATTATTTGTTGTTTATAGTGATAATAAATATAACTTAAGTTTTATAATGGTGAGACAGTGCGTAGTACGGAGAAAAATGAACCTTACAACCATCGGTAAGTTATCAAACCATAGACATAACATTAATTATTTGCTAAGCAAAGACCCCTGGTAAGCAAAAATTAGAAAATTCTGCTTATTGACCTGAAGCGCAAATACAGTTTCACAATTTACTTTTTAATAAAAAAATACATGATATAAGCGTTGTTTTTAATTGTTTATTGTATGGTTACATTGACGTTATTAATAACCATAGTCCCTCCAGAAATGTAGCTCTAGTGGAACTCACACCTATTGTGTTATTGAATTTATTTTAATTTAGGCACAATACACGTTATTATTATTATTGCGCACGCGAGTACTTGATCTTGGAGGTAATGAGTTCAGAAAGATATGTATCTAAGACAAATATATGATCAGAATAGTGAACATCCAGAAGTTCATAATCTAGCCATAATGGAATATTTGGAAAAATGTTATATGTTATTGTTTTAAAGATGTTACTTATCCTGGTGTATTTATTTACTATTATTTCCAATTTAAATCAGATGAAAAGATGTTTTAAATGTGTCTTAAATCAAGTAATTCAAAATCAAGATTAAAGTCAAAAGCTGCAATGATAGAAGTGCATAGGTCATACAAGTGATCCAATATCATACTTCAATTACATAGGAAATTTGCATAATCAGTTAATCATATATAGTTGAAATAAATTTTTTATTTTTGATTTGCCACTTGGTAGCACATACTTCGGATTTGATTTCCAGTGTGAAAGTTGAAATATGAACTGAAATAGCTTCCACATATAAAGAACCCAGTGCCACATCATCCTTCTCTTGATCGAGTAGAAGATTATAGTTAAAAGCATTGCAAGTCTGAATTTCACTACAGTGACACCATGTTTCTGTCAAACATATCTTTATGGGATTTATTTTATTTGACAGTCATTTCTTTGACTTTGAATGTTTAACAATAATAATAATAGGGATGACCTATTTGTGAATGTTTGATGCTGTTTGTTTATCATACGATAATTCTCTGGTTGTCAAGATGATAATTTCAAGTGGTTCACCTAATCTATTTGATTTTCAGCTACAATTTCACTTTCGTTCTTGCGATCATTTTTTCTAACATATCTAGGGTATCCTACTCCACATGACCATGATAGTTCATATTCCAAAATTGAAAGGTAGTCTTTTTGGTTTATTTGTAAATAAATTGATATCAGTCGTCTTCTGTTGTAGAGAGTTGAATGGAGGGCGAGGTGTCATCATACTAGTACTGCGTTGTTTTTTAATATGTGTACTTTTATGTGAAGACAATTCTTCTTATGGATTCACATATTGTTTTGTATAGGAGTCGTTAACCCTACCCTTGTTTGTTTGGATAAATCAGGTGTTGTAGATAATTTTGCGACATATGTGGTATTATATATGTCATCTGCGTTGACTATCACAATGTTTTGTAAGATAACCGATTTTCGATATCGCCGTTTTATTTGTCTGACCTTGGCAGATTTATAATCTGTCAATAAGTGCATTATTTTTCTTAAGAATACTATTCTTGGATTGCAACTCATTTACTAACATTTTACTTCATATTATTAAAGGATCTTCTTCTGCAATGACATTGATATTCCGAGTTGCGTAAATCTTGACCATTTTTTATTACAGGTATAGACTGTCATGAGGCGGTAAACAAAGGAACATCGGAATACATAGTAATGTACTGACGATGACAATTTGCGCATTCGTTATCTACATAAACTGCTAGAGCACTGGTGGTGTAGTGGTAGGAGTCGTCTTCCACGCAGTTGGTGCGGGTTTGATTCCCGGCTCATGCACTCTTTTTTTTCTTAGGTTACAGTAGTTTTGTTTATCTAATCTACTTTTGTTAGGCTACAGTAGTTCTGTTTTTCTTATCTGAAATAGATACTCGCTAGCGTATCAGCACATCATATGTCTTCCTATGTTCCTTTGTTTACCGTCTCCTTAGACTGGCTAACATTATTTAAAATGGGACAACCCACCGCTTAAAATTAAAAGTTAAGTACGATAATTCTCTTTTCGCAAAACCAGTTGCGTTAAATGAAGGTCCGCATGTGGAATGTTAGAGTTATGCATGGTAAAGAATTTGAAATTGCGAATGTAATGTACGAAAGATACCTTGATATTATGTGTCTATCGGAGACAAAGCGCAAAGAAAAGGATGCTGTGGAGATGGAGGATGGCAGCCCAGCACTATGGTCAGGAGTTGGGACTAAAGTGCATGCCGCAAAAGGAGTTGGGGTGATCGTAAGTCAAAGAGGGAAAATATTTGTTAAACAGTACAAGATCGGTATCTCCCCGGGTAATGTGGGTTAGAATGAAAGAGTCAATGAAACAGGTGAACACCTACTGAACATCAGTGTGGAGAGAAGCCTGTTTGTATCCAATACGTGGTTTAAACATAAAAATGTGTATATGTATACATGGCAAAGAGGTGAATCTAGAAGTATGATAGATATGATAGTGGATGAAGAACGACTTAGAAACCGGGTGAAAGAAACAACAGTAATGCGCGGATCGGAGTGGGGATGGGACCACTTTTTGGTTGTATCGAGTGTGTTTAGGACAAAAGTGGGTCTGGAGAAGGAAAGCAAACGTAGTACGAACGTCCAGAATTAGGGTAGACAAATTAGTGTATAATGGTGCGAGAATGAAATATGCTGATGCTGTGAGTAAAGAGTTGAATGTGAATGAAACAGTGTAGAACGAACAAATAAAAGACACTCACGTTGAAAGTGCATGGATAAGCTTGAAAAACTGTGCTTGTTGGAATGAGTCTGTAAAAAGGGCAGTATGTAAGAAAAAACGATGCGTACATGGCAATGATTGCTGCAAACAATGAGACTGAAAAAAAGAGATTGTATGAGGTGTGCAGATTAAGAAACAAAGAAGCGAAGGAGGCAGTGAGAATAAGTAAAGAGGAAGTGATGGCTGTGGAAGGAGAGAAAATGTAGAATGATTTTGAGGGAAACAAAAAAACTCTTCTGGAAATGAGTGCTGCAGGAGTGATGAATATGAGCAACGAAATAGTATGGGACGATTGTGAAGTGAGGAAATGCTGGCACGAATATTTCGGAAAGTAAGTAAGGAAAGTAAGACTGAAGGGTTAAATAAGGAGAATGTAGAAGGAATTGGGAATGACACTGAGAAGAATATTGGGATAAATGAGGTAGAGAAAACGGTAGGAAGGTTGAAAAACCGCAAGGGAGCAGCCGTAGATGAAATCACTGGTGAAATGCTAAAGTATGGAGGTGCAAAGCTTATACGAAGATTGTGTGAATTTTTCAATGTATGCCTTATGTGTGGAAAAGTGCGGAGAGATTGGAAGAGCGCGATCATTGTACCACTGTATAAGGGTAAGGGTAACAAGAGTGATTGTAAGAACTACAGAGGAATAAGTTTGCTCAGCGTGCCTGGTAAAGTATTTAGAAGAATACTGATTGATAGAGTACGAGAAACTACACAAACTAAGATTTGGGATGTGCAGGGTGGCTTCATGCCAGGGAGAGGCTATGTCGATCAGATGGTTGCTCTCCAGCAGATGATCGAAAAGTGTTTAAGTTTAAAAAGGAAGCTGTACTGTGCGTTTGTAGATCTGGAGAAAGCATACGACATAGTGAATAGGGAGAAGGTATGGGAAATATTACATGAATATGGCGTAAAGATCTAATAAACGAAATAAAGGCAGTATACAACGGTAGTCGGGCATGTGTTAGGATGAGAGGTGTGAGTGAATACTTTAATATTGAGCAAGGAGTGTGACAAAGCTGTGTGATGTCACTGTGGTTGTTCAATGTAAACATGGATAAATGTTTTAGACAAGCATGTACAGATACAAATGATGTAATGGTTGGTGACGTAAATGTACGACTTCTGGTGTATGCGGATGACAGTCTTATTAAGTGACAATGCGGATGAGCTACAAATTACTTTGAGGAAGTTTAATACAGTCTGTGAGAGCATGGACCTAAAGGTAAACGTAAACAAAACTAAGGTTGTGGTGTTCAATCGGGAAGGAGAGTAGAATATTTACTCTGCAAGATGAAATTATGGAGCAAGTGGACGAGCTGGTATATATGGGTAGAATGTTTACTTCAGATGCTACAATGGAGGGTGAGATTGGACGAAGGGTCATTGCTGGAAGGAAAGTGATTGGAAATATGTGGATGATAATGAGAAACGAAAGCATGAGCCTAGCTGCGAAACGATCAATCTATAATGGCGTGTTTGTCCCGTCAGTACTGTATGGAAGTGAGACATGGATATGTCAAAAAGCACGAAAGAAAAATAAACGCCGCGTGTATGAGATTCCTGAGAAGCGCATGTGCTAAAACGAGAAGGGACGAGGTAAAGAATGAATACATAATGACGGAGTGTGGCAAGGAAAAGACGATAATGGATAGATATAAAAGTAGTACACTACGTTGGTTTGATCACATTGAGAGAATGAACAACGCAAGATTAACGAAGCAAATATATGTGGGTGAGGTTAGAGGTAAGGTCGTGCCTGGTAGGCCACGTAAAACTTTGCTGAATGTAGTAGAATGTATGAAAGAAAAGAAAGATAAAGAGTTTTAAAAATAAAAGGGCATGTCACAGACAATGTATGATGGAAAGATTGTGAATGAAAAATAAATAAGAGGTAGGGATTGTTTTGCCTATCCTGCAAGGGAATGGCGTGAAGGTTAAGTAAGTATTATTATTTTGATTCAATGTGCTTAATATTTTTGTAGTTTTCTACAAGAAAATTATAAATGAGAACAAACTTTTAACTACCATTTAGATAAATTCGAAATATAAAAATTTTAATTTTAAATACGGTTCTGTATGTACCAGCAGTATTTCAAGTAAATTGTTCAGTTTAATCGGATTAAATGATTAGGTTAACTACAAGAACACTTCACTTCACTTAAGCCCCAGCAGGATATCGGAATTTGTGGGAAAATTTTACTGCCACCAGTTTTTGAATGGCGACCATATTTATTCCGTGAACTGCTGCAATTCAACCGTTTACGCCAACACCTGTATCTCCTAATCCACTTTTTTCAGCTTTTAAGGGTGATGTTTCTTGAAAGGGATTAGAATATGCAGGACAAGTTTTTTTTTACAAAGTATGTCTACTTGTAGACCAAAATTCATGACTGCCTTGCATTGAATTTTTACAAAAATTCAAAATTTTCAAAAATTGTCATTTTTAGGGGTCAATATCTCTGTTGGAGCGGTAGAGTTTATGGCATTAACATATACAAAAAAAATTGTTTTGTGGTTTTGACTACAAGCTGAGATATGGCAAGGTAAATGTATTAAAAAAACGCTTTCCAGAAGGCATAGAAAAATGTAATTGTGAGCTATTCCGGTTTATAATTGCATGAATGTACCGGGTGGCCAACAAAGAACGGCCGTCGGCCATATCCCAAGAATGGATTATAGCACAGGTTCGGGAAAAAATTTTTTATAACAAAAGTGGCCTCGAGAAACGCCTGGAAATTATTTTCAGAATTGTAGGTCCACCGCTAGAGGGCGTATTTGACAGTTAAAATTTTAAAAAGCAAAATTTTTCAAAATTTACTCAATTAAGGGGCATATTAAATATTATAATCAGATTCCTCGACAAATTCTGCATATTTTTTATTTAACAAGTTTTAGTCTATCTCTTCAAATAAGGGGGGGGGAGTGGGAAAAACGCCTTTAATTCAGGTTCTGCTTGACCGATTTTAATAAACTTGATGTTGTTTGAAAGAGCTTTTGTTAAACAATAGAAAATTTGTAAATTTGAAGCAATCTGATTAATAACATAAATGCTAGAGGGCGCTGTTTAATATTTTTTTAATATTGTGTTTTCTCTTTACAATTTTAAATGGAAGCATAAAAATTTAAGTAGGTCTTTAAAAAATAGACTAAATTAGTAATAAAACAGTGAAAACCGCAAGTCGATATCCTTCTCCTATCCTGAGGTAAATGGCGGGAATTGTTCTTCCAACGTCTAGTAGGCTAGTTCGCGTTAACGGAAATTATTAAATTTAGCCTGGATGAAAAGATCTTACATTGGTCTGCAGTAATTTAAACAGTTATCATACTAATGTTATGGTTGCCGCTAGAACTCCTAAATGTAATGCTGTCGCTACTAACAATGAGAACAAATTATAAAATAATAATGTGATATATCTAACAATTAAAACCTTAAATAAATAACTACGTAATTAGTGTCGCCCTAGATATTCGAAATGTCGTCCATCATTTTCAATGCATGAAATCAATCGCTGACGGGTGGAGAGAACAGCACTTTCAATTTCTGCCCTTGAAATACTTCGTATTGTCTGTCGTATTCTTTCAATCATGTCAGCTCTTGTTGTGGGTCTGTCGGCATAAACGAAATATTTTTTTTTTATGATTGTGGACCTGAACAGGCTAAATTAGGCCTATCGTGCTAAAGCACTCAGGAACACTTAGGAGGATGGATAGAAGGATAATGAATTCCCAATAGATGCCTATGAACAGTCACCTTAAATTTTCTCATATCATAAGTGAGAGGAAAACAGGAACTAGGGAGATCATTCCAGAGTTTAGAAGCCGTGTAGAAAAATGTGGATTGCGCCCGTTTGGTACGACAGGTGGAAATTTGTACTGCATACTGATGATGTAAATGAGCGAACCGAGTGTTTCTCGAAAAGATAGTCCGAGATGGTATCAAAGAATATAATTCAGCAGCACAATAGCCGTTGTAATAACGATAATACAAAGATAGAACTGAAACCATCCTTCTATGCTCAAGGGATTGCATGTGAGAAGTTATGGCCGGGTCATTTATAAGCCTAATCGCTCTCTTTTGAATACGATCAACGATATCGAGAGCGTATTTGAGAGCACTAACCCAGAGGTGAGAATTATATTCCAGATGCGGCCGAATTTGGGCCTTATACAGCAGGAGTTGTCGAGAGGTAAAGTACTGCTTAGATCTGTACAAAAAGCCTATTTTACGAGCAGCTGTTTTGGTAGCTGACAGAAGATGGTCAACCCATGAGAGATTTGAAGATACAGTCATACCCAACAGAGTAATAGTCTGAAAACTTAAGAACTGAGCCATTCATACTTAGAACAGGAAATGATCGATCTTTTTTGGCGGACATAAGGCAACACTGAGTTTTGTTAGCATTAAATTTAACTAGATTATTGCTTCCCCATTCGAGAATACGTTGAATGTCTTTGTTGATTGAATTTGCCATTTCAGCTTTAATTTCTTGATTTGACATAGAAGGTGGATTATCACTATGAGTAGACTGAGATGAACTACAGTGAAGAGTGCTATCGTCAGCAAAGCAATGGATGGGGTTAGTTGTTGAAGAAATAAGGTCATTTATGTACAGCAGAAAAAGTGTAGGCGCTATAACGGATCCCCGTGGTACGCCCGCGTTAATGCCAACTTCTTTTGAAAAAAAGCCATCAACTACGACACGTATTCGTCTTTTATCAAGGAAACTAGAAACCCAGTTGATGAGCATATCATTTAACCCAAACGAGGTGAGTTTGGCAAGTAAACACTTATGCCAAACTTGGTCAAATGCCTTTGAGATATCTAAAGCGACTACAACTGTTTCACCGGACTGCTCTAGTGTATTGTTCCAAACTTGGGTCACATATGAAAGAAGATCGCCTGTTGAACGACTTTGCCTAAACCCATATTGGTGGTCACTAAGGAGTTTGTTAGTTTCAAGGAACGTGAGTAGTTGCTGATTGATTGCTTTTTCCATGATTTTAGACAAAATGGAAGTGATGGCAATTGGTCGGTAATTTGAGGGATCGGTCTTATCGCCTTTTTTGGGAATAGATTGAACATTTTTTAACTTCCATGATGAAGGGAATTCCCTAGAAGACATAGAGATCGTATAGAGCTTAGATAGGACTGGTACTAGTTCGGGGAACATTTCTTTAAGACAATAGCTGGGATGCCGTCTGAGCCAGTCGCCTTATTGAGATCAAGCCTACTGATGATCGATTCCAAGAGCTTGTACCGAAAATGAATTGGTTTCATAGCGTATGAAGAAGAGTTGACTAGGGGCACATCTTTTCCAGAATCATTGAGACACGAGTTTGATGCAAACAAATCCACAAAAACGTTGGCTTTGTCTACAGAATCAGCAAATACCGATCCGTCAATAGACGTCAGGGGGGGAAATGAAGATGTTCCAAAGTTTTTACTAATGGCTTTAGCTAAAGACCAAAATTTACGACTGCCTAAAGGAGATGTAGCTAGTTCATTGCATTTTCGTTGTTCGAACAACTTTTTAGTTTTAGTGATGTCACTTTTGCAGATATTTCTAGCACCAACGTATTCCACATGACTGTCGACCGATTTATTAGATTTCCATTTAATGTAACATTTATTTTTTAAAGATATTGCATCAGCACAAGCTTTATTGAACCAGGGTTGGGAACCTGAATGACCTATACGGTACTGTTTTTTGGGAATATATAACTCCATTCCCATGAGAATGACTTCAGATACTGAAAGAGCGATGTCCGAAGAAGAGGACGACTTAAAACAATATTCACGCCATGGAAAGGTTGCAAAGAAATCCCGTAAATCACTCCATCTAGCTGACTTAAAACACCACAAGGTTCTATCGGTTTTGCACAGTGGAATTAGGTACAGTAGAAATGATTTTTATTAGACAATGGTCGGAAAGACCTAAAGGCGAAAGAACGGAAGTTTTATAAGCAAGAGGGTTTGATGTAAGAAAGAGATCTAGAAGATGTGGAGTATGGTTAGGGTTATCAGGGATTCTTGTGGGTTCAGAAATGATTTGTGTGAGATCACATGAAATAGCAAATGTTTCTGCACTATGACCAGCGGGATTTGTAGTAGATGAAAACTGAAGCCAATTAGTTATGAACATTGAAATCGCCTACAAATGAGATATCGCAAGAAAACTGAGACAGGAGATAGTCAACTTTCATACTAAGGTAATCGAAGAAGTCTTGAAAGCTGCTGTCATTAGGAGACCTATAAATGCAACAGTAGAATTTCACAAAATTAGGACCCGAATGTTTAAACCAAATCACGTCAAAATTATTATTTTCTAAGGAAGAAACCCTCTTGCAAGCAATTCTGTCCTTGATGTAGGCACATACGCCTCCTTTATATCGAAAGTTAGAGTGAAGGTGGTATTGAGGAAATTGCAAGTCGGGTGACTCGGAGCTTTCAGAGGAGACTTGTGTTTCAGATAGAAACAAAATATCAGGTTGTAATTGTTCAATATGTTGGTGAATAGCATTAAGATTAGACCTGATACCGCGGATATTGCAGTAGTGAATCAGAAAGTTGATACTTTCGATGACCGAGGTCGCTCGGGCCCTGCCCTCCCGGACATTCGAATGGGGCAGGATTTTACGTCCGGAATTTATAACCCTAGAAACCACAGCCATCTTATTTTTTAATTTGGGACTTTTAATCCGATAGAAAGACAGTGTGGGCGAGAAGGAAGAATAAGGATGAGAATAGATTAAGGATGATGGAAAAGGTAACCGGCAGCCCTTACCGAGCTCAGAAAATCGGAGACCCAATATTAAGGAGCCCATGGTATTCGCCCCTACACATAAAAATCTAAACAAGTTAGGTCTGGAGACCTTGGTGGCCAAATAAATAAACTTCCACGTCCTATCCACCTTTCAGGGTATGATTGATCTAAGAAATTCCGAACATCTCTAGAATAATGTGCCGGGCACCCATCATGTTGCAAGAACATGTCACGACGAATGGCCAAGGGTACGTCTTCTAAAAGAAGTGGCAATTCGTTGCTTAAAAAATCTAAAGATCTTTCTCCATTAACAGTCTCATTAAAAAAAAAGGCCCAATTATTTCTCCACCACACACTTACAGACCAACGATCCTGATGTTGGATAATAATTTTTGACATATGCGTGAAAATCATAGCTAGCTTGTTTTCAACAGGGAATTTATTTTATATCTTACATGGCCCTCTTTACTAATTTTGTTGTCATCAGTAAATCGTAATTCATATTTTAAACTGTATTTGTTGTTGCTGGGCAAATATCGGTTGTTATTGATATTTTATGCTTTTGATTTACTAACACATCGCTTGAAAACAAATATAACATTCTTATATAATTAAAAAAATGTTAGATTTATCACATTATTATTTTATAATTTGTTCTCATTGTTAGTAGCGACAGGATTACATTTAGGTAATCTAGCGTACCATAACATTAGTATGGTAACAGTTTAAATTACTGCAGACCAATGTAAGATCTTTTCATCCAGGCTAAATTTAATAATTTCCGTTAACGCCTACTAAACGTTGGAAGAACAATTCCCGCCATTTACCTAACGAAATTTTTGTACTTGTTACTGTCATAAAGTACTGCCTCTGGCAAGAATTTCAGATTTTTATATTTTGCCCCAACAGATATATTGACCCCTAAAAATGACAATTTTTGAAAATTTTGAATTTTGAAAATATTGCAGAAAAATATCGAAAAAAATAAGTTGCGTTATTTTGATGTTTTACGACTCCCTGAACCCACAAAACAAAATTTTTCAAAATGTGTGTGTGTGTACATGTCCGTGTCCCTAACCGGGGTTAGGGGAGGTTGAGGGGGAGGGAAGTTGGGTTTAGGGGGGGTTGTGGGGGAGGGAAGTTGGTGTTAGGGGGTTATGGGGAACAAAAGTTGGGGGGTTGAGGTGTTTGTTTGTGTGTGTGTGTGTGTGTGTGTGTGCGTGTGTGCGTGTGTGGTGTGTGTGTGTGTGTGTGTGTGTGTGTGTGCGTGTGTGTGTGCGTGCGTGTGTGCGTGTCTGTGTGTGCAGCCGTGCGCGCGCGCGCGTTTGCGCGTGTGTGCGTGCGTATGTGTGTTGTGTCTGTGGTCACTCGCCAACCGAAACTATACAGACGATTTTGATGAAATTTGGAACGCAATAGGTATACAGGGGGTGAAAATAAGGGTGTTATTTTGGGGGCAAATTTTCAAATTTTAACATAGAAGATTGAAATTCAGGTTATCAATAACTCGCATGAAATGCAATTTTTTAAAACTTTCAAAATTGAATATGGCCGTAGTTGTAGAAATATATATTTCCGATGCCGTTCAAGATATAAAAAAATTGGAAATAGATATGCGTAGTTAAATAAAGGTTCCTTAAAAAGATTTCTTTACGTAATAAATTATGGTATAAATTTGCCTACATTTAATGGGTCAAACGTAAGCAATTATTCGAAATTGATTTATTGATAATTCTCTCCAAGCATTTTTTTTTTATTTTTTATATTTTCTAGGCAACCAGCCACTCTTATGAATGGAACTAACCTGCTTTTTCTAAAGCTACTAGTATAGGAGATATGAATTTTGAAACATTTAATATTGATATTGTTAGAACCTTCTATTTTGGTTACAGACTTGGGATTTTGGAAATAAAGTATGTTCATTTGTGCTGATGAAATATTACACTGATGAAAACACTACTTCCGGTTTTTCCGGAAATTGAAAACATTCCTTGTATTGCTAGTATAACATACACATACACTTTACTTTATTTCAAATGGGAGCGAAATTTGCTTTAAAACAGTGATATGAAACTCCATAGTTATCTTGAAAGATAAGCAAGATATCTATTTTTAACTTTCAACCTTCATATACATATGTAGGTATAGAAAGTTATGCAATCGACTTTTTTTTCACTATCGCTAAATCGACTTATTTTACAACTTTTAGCCAAATTTCATCAAGGTCGGTCATGATGTCTCGGAGAGGGGAAGTTTATTAGGGTCAGTTTTTGGTTTTTAGGAAATATTTCTAAAACAGCTGAATATTTCAAAATGATAAAAATACGCCATATATTTTTTAGTATTTTCAAGAAAGTCCTGTAATGCACTAGCATTCATCTAGTTGTAAATATTTTCAAGAAATAAGGTGCAAGTCAGAGTAGAAATACTTCCTAACTATTTGTAAAAAAAAACTTGTCTTGCATATTCTAATCCTTCTCAAGAAACGTCGCCCTTAAAAACTGTAAAAAATGGATTAGAAATATAAACAAGACCTAAATTTGGGTAAAAATTGTATGAACCAAAAATGTAGCCCTTTATTTTCTCAATAATTTTCTTTTTGTCCCATAGTGATAGGACAAATAGAATAGGAGATGCAGGTTGTAGGTAGCGGACCGCGAAAACTTTATTAATGCAACAAACATTTTTTAAATCGAAATTGTTACCGCGATAGGAAAGTTAATTAATGGGGTTTAACATATTTTATTAAATATTATGTCGTTATTTGAGCATCGTTTTCGGAATATTTTATTTTTGTAACTGATATTTGGCTAAGGGTTGAAAAACACATGTTGGGGTTTGAGTAGCAGGTGTACGCTTAAAACTGCGTAACGAATAATTGGAAATTCTTATGAGTCGATTCTTAATGTAAAAATGTCACTAGTTTGATAAGTAATTTTGTCAGTACAGACCGCGATCAAAAGAGATCTTTGTTGGTTACTTGGAAACTCAAGATCTAAATATAGGGTTTGTTACGGACGAATGCATATTTTAAAATTAAGATGTGCAATAATTAATATGAAACTGTTCCAACGTAAATGAATGTTTCTTGTTTTTTTTTTTATTACTTTTGAAAGACGGGAGTTGATTCCGGGAGTAAATGTAGTTAGTTTTGAAATCGGGGGAAAGGTAGTTACAGTTAGTGTCGACGGAGCCAGATCGAAAGGGTTAATTAAATACCTTCATTGTAAACAGTTTGCCTTTAAAATAATTCTTGTGTTTGTTTTAATGTGTTTTTCAAATATTAATCTATAAATAATAGTCACACTTTTTGAAGTTAAACCGCGAATGTTAACGATTTATGTCTGTGATCAATTCAAGTGTAAGTAGGTATTTTTATATAAATTAAGGCTGGCTGCAAATAATTTTACAAGCACATATAACGTATTAAAAATCGAGCATTGCTTTGCTAAGGTATTTCATTCGCACGCGGGCTCATTAAGCTGAAATCTGCTAAAATAAAAGACAGTACATGGCTCCCTCATTCTTGTATTTGTATGAATTAGCATTGTTGTTTGTTGTTTATATTTACATTTGTGTATAGGTGGGTTGGCGAACGGGTACATGACCGCTTTGGTTATTAATTGTAGAGTATATTTTTCTAACGCACTCAAATTTATATATCGGTCACGATGTTATGATCTATTTTTAACTTACCCTTGCAAGGCTTTGTTTTAATGAGTTTTTTTTATGTCAGTTGTTAAGTAGAATTGTTTGCCTGCGAACTAATTTCTCTTTATATCGAATTGATTATAATTTTTCATATGTATTTTGTGCTTTAGTAGTCACTAAACAATAGTGTGCGTGTAAATTCCTTGCCTATTTTCTTTTTGTCCTTGCCGTTACGTTATTATCACCTGTGCAATTTTACTGTTGTATTTTATATCTACCGTAATTTGCTCTATTGTTTTTTGTGCTTTTTTACTTAGGCATGATTGGTTTTAAAGGGCCACATGTTTGGTATTATGATTTTTATTCTGATTATTTATAACATGATTGTGGATGACTACATGAGGTTTCTTTTTTTTATTGTGTTTATGTGTAACTAAACTGCTTTTTATTTATTTTCCTCTTAATGTTATAATTTTGTACGCACTTTAACCTGATTTAATGGTGTTTTGTTATATATTTAATCCTTTCATAGTTTTTTTTTATTTGATTTATTCATATACTTGTGCAATTACTTATTTATGAACAAAGTGGGATTTATTGGTAGTTCTTTCCCAAAATGGTATATTAACAGGCTGAACCACCATTGCGCAAAGCTCACTGATTTTAATTTGAGTAGTTTCATTTTTTTTTACCTGCCCCACATGATGCGACCTCATCCAGCCTATCTAATTTAGATAGCACAACGTACCTACCACTAGACGGCCACTTCGTTTCATCAGATTTGAGGTTTGCGCGTAATTAAATGTCAAGACTTGTAAATAAATTCTAATCTTTTAATTATTGTCAAGAAAGTCCATGTAAGGCGAGCAATCAATTTGAGTAATAGTAACATTATTGTCAGTCAAGCCACTTAGCGAATTGTTTTGTTCTTGAATTTGCATTATTGCGAATAAGTTCAAATTACACTTTTCAAGATAGAGTACCTGGGGGACGCTAGAAGGTGTTGGCGTAAACGCTTGAATTGTAGCAATTCACCCAACAAATATGGCTGCCGTTCAAAAACTGGTGACAGTAAAATTTTAATAACGATGATTTTCAACTTCCAACATGTAAGGATAATTGAATTTAAAAAATCAGATTTTTGAAAAATAGTGAAGCAACCAAATAAATATTTTCTGGATGACTTGGAATGGATTGACCCTCAAATGTCATATTTGACAGCTCATTGAAAAGAAGTTTATGCTTAGACACACCGAAATAGAAAAATAGTAAAGTACATCCATAGTTTTTCATTCCTTTCCATTCCATTCTCGTTAATCACCACCCTAGTTAATGGTAAAACTTCCCCTAAGGCCCAAGGCTAGGTTTTTTTTAGTTATTTGAAAGATGATATATAATTAACCATTTTATTACCTGCTCATTAAGATATTTTTTTGCACCTAATATTCTAAAACAATACATTTTTTTGTCACACCTATATGACTTGACCTGGCCTGGAAAAATTAGTTAATTTACCAGGAAACCATGGCAGCTTTACGTGTGTGAGAATATAATTCATTAATCACATGGGGCATTTTAGCCAACAAAATTGCACTTTCCTTAGCAAAATGTTTATTACAATGACCATTGCATACAAATGTGAACCTAACCTCTTAAACAAATGAAATAACACAACTTTCAAATTTTGAATCAATCACATTTCTATTAACCGATAAGTATTACATAACACTTATCGTCTTCATGATATAAAAGCACGGGTAACTACAAGAAAATACAAAAAAAAGAATTGTTTATTAAAATTAAATATACAGTTATAATTTATAATTACTTGAGAAAATTTGCGCTCATTCAAATTTTCGTCACATCAAACGCTCATACATCCCATTCGCCAGTACTATAGGAAAGTCCCTATTAAACTTCATATATTATTGTTGATAATTTATAGACACGTTACTAAGGAAAGTACGCAGTTTCATTGGTTAAAACAACCCCATGTGATTAATGAATTATTATCCTCACCGCTACATCATCACATACAATGATAAGGTGTAAAAACATGAGTTATAATAAATTATGATTAGAAACTATACCCTGATGATAGCATTTAAAGCTGCAGAATTCCAAAATACAATTATTTATTGTGATTCACTTTGAAAAATTAGAGAACGTTGATTATCGTAATGTTAATGGTTAATCAAATGAAAATTAAATTCATATGCACATAAAAAACAAATTGATTTCGCATTTATAGGTTTACTCTTCTATTACATTTGCTTATTCAATATCGTATGTCGAAATGGATAACTAAATTCATAAATTAATGACGTAGCAATAAACACTCCAGGCGAGGATAATAGGTATATTCTCTTCCTAAATATAACTCTATTATCCCCAAAATCACAAATAATTATTGTTTTATAATCATTGTTTAGGCATATATATATATATATATATATATATATATATATATATATATATATATATATATATATATATATATATATATATATATATATATATATATATATATATATATATATATATATATATATATATATATATATATATATATATATATATATATATATATATATATTCTTTTTCTTAGTAAATAATTTTTTACAAGCAGTGAATTTTATTGATTGTCACCACAATGCCACAATTTTTTCAGGATAGATCTTCAAGGACCATGCTTTCGAAACGTAAATTTATACTACTATTGTCAGACATGTTTGGGCAACATAGCCTCTTTTCAAACGAGTGTTGGGTATATATGTCAGACGTACAAAACTAGCTGGGTCACCAAGTTACGGCTGGCATGATGATCAACGTATTAAATTTTAGTGTGGTTCAAACTATCACTTTAACTGTACATGCATAAAACAATACAAAAATTAATGTAATGAGACTTAACCTCAATGTTACGTAAAATGTGTAGGCAGTAGGCAGGATATAATGTGTTTAACTTATACGTTAGAAGCAACGAATAACCATGTATGATGCTTTCATTAGGAATAATTTAACTAACCCACCTTTATTAAAATGCCAAGAAATTGGGGTATATACTTCCGAATGATTTCCATCCTAAAAACAATTACATACCAAAGTTTTTACGAGTATAGGATCTAAATTTAATTGTTGTGGTTTATCTTGTTCAATACTATTTTTTGGGGAATCAATTATGCAATTATCTTCATTTGATACTGGACTCATTTCATTTCCCCGAACACTTGAGATTGGTGGTCTTGGTGCAGGACGTTTCCATGATTTTCGTAAAGGCATATTTTGTTTCTCCGCTCCCTTTTTTCTCTAAAACTCTCAAACATTAAAAATAATCGAAACATTCAAAAATACGTACAGTTGCTAAATTATCTTCCCACTCATTTATATCTTGGGCAAGAGTGCTTAATGCACCTAACCCTTTCCCGACTCTAGTACTTTGCTTTTCACATTTTTTAAAGGGAATTTCCTCTGCTAAAAATGTAGCTTCCGTCCGATGAATTGGTGAAGAAATATTTGCATCATCACCTCCTATGACATACTGTAAATCATATGACACCTAATTTATTATACATACCAGCACACAGCTTCCCTAACCGTTGCAATCGAAACTTGGCATCCTCACGTAAACCAACTTGATTATTATTTAAATTTTCAACTGTATTTTCTTTATCTTTATCATTTTCGTCATGAAATTCAACTTCAACCCTAACATTTTCTACTGAAGATAGTTTAATTTCCATATTAAAATTCTCTTTTTGAATATTTAAGGTTTTCGTATGTTGTGGTGAACCAGGTAAATTCGATGAAATTTCGAAATTTGAATTTTGTCTAATTATATTTGTTAAATTACTATCAGACTTTGTTATTTCAGTACTAGAGGCCTCTTCAACTGTTTTTGTACATAACACCGAGTCAGAAACAACATTGGTCATATTAACATTTTTAAAATCTTGAAAGGAAACCACTGATGGAATATTTGATTCTCCTAATGGAGTTAATACTGAAATATCTTTATTTTGAAGCAGTTTTTTTTGTCGTTCACGAGCACGTTCCAAAATACGCTATAACGTAATATCAATAGGTTATAATTGTTTTTAAAAATTTACCTCTGTAAATGGATCCATATTTAACACTTATTTAATTAAACTAAACCGTATTTTAGGCACGCTAATATTAAAAAAAACAAACAGCAAAATTTACGGAATCGTCAAATCTGACAGTTAAACAAATATATACAACGGCTTTTTCAAATTGAATTATTAATATCGTATTCTGATCATAGAGGCTCTGAAGCCAACGTTGAACCAATGTATACTAACTCAGTATACATTGGTTGAATGCTTTCTTGTCAAAGGTTGAATGTTTGGAAGCATTCCAATATTAGAATAGGCAGCACTCAGTAAACACAGCGATTTAGCATGTAAATCACAATTTAGGTTTAGGTGGTTGACGCATTACTAAAGTTAACCCTGCTGTTCTCCTCGACAAGACTATACACTTGTGCTCCTTCGGGTCATAATGACCCGAACTCCTGAAATATGAATTAAAACCAAAATAACAACAATTTTTGTACATGTATTAACTTTATTTCTCTAATGCAATTTTTTTTTATATGAAACGTGAAACTTACAATAAATTCAACCAAATTTAAATAAAAAAAAGAAAACGGAATAAAAAATGTCTAATAATTGATATGATCCACTACTTCTTACAGTCGGGACAATAATAGGTCACGTGTTCTTTACACAAATATTTTTTACACTTAATGCAGGTCATATTAGTTTTGTTATCACATTTGTGGTTTTTTGTCTTCTCTGTCGCTTATTCGTTTCTGGTTATGAAACGTACTCATTAGAATGACCTTCTTGTATTTTTTTGGAATAAAAGACACAACTGCGGTATCTTTAATAAAGTAAAATTTGGAACTATGCACAACGTTATTTATTTCCATGATAGGTAGCTCAGGCCTGCTTTTCCTGACAGTGCCTAACATAGTAAGATTTCTTTTGAGAAGAATTTGACTCAATTTATACGATGTAAAGAAGTTGTCACAAGTTACATATTATATTTTTCAGAGAACTATTGAAAAATAGCTGAAATGTAGATTTTACATCCTGGACTCGTGCATGGCTGTATCTAGTTGGACTTGAAGCGACTTTTATGATATTTGCACTAGTTGCACGCCCTGATTGAGGAAATGGATCTAACATCCAAGTTAGATTGAATCGATTGAGCAGTTGGCATCAGTTGCGTTGGATTTGTCCGTCCAGCATCGTCGAAAAAATCATCGTCTGACTGTTCATAATCACTATCTTCACTGATATGATCTTCCTCTTCAGAAGCTTCATCGTCACTAATGTCACTCAAATTATCAATAAGTTTTTCTAAGTCTTCACCACTAAGATATTTTTTTGCCATTATTGTAATTTCAGCACTTTAGAAGAATTAGTAGTACGTACAACAAACCGCACTGTACTCTGCAACGTAACAAACAAAACTATCGGTTGCATACTGCGATATGATATTTATACCTGCTGCAAGTTGCAAGTCAGTTCCTGTTTCGACTTGCACACGCGGCTACAGACCAGCCGAAAATGCTGTAGTAACTCGCATAGGAAGGTACATTTGAACAAGCATGTGATGATATCCATATAATCTATCCTCAAATTTTAATATAAAATAATTGGAAATAAAATTTTATACGTCCTACTAATGTATTACAGCCTCGGGTCATAATGACCCGAGGAACATCAATGTAACAGTCATGTTTAAAAAAATAAGGAAAAAAAATTATTAAAACCAACAAGCCACCTCATTCTTCAATGAATTAGAAACAAGGTCATTAACTACGAAGTTTAGATATTAATAAACAAAAAAGTTATCTAAACAACAATTTGATTTCGGGTCATATAGACCTGACAGCAGTGCGTTGATTAGGTATGGAACAAATTCAATGATTAAAAAATAATATTTCGAAAAGGACAAAAATAGGCGTTTTCCAATTCCTATTAATAAATTGATCATTTTGTATGTCAAATCTTATTATTAAAACAATCGTTTAATCACAGGGATGAATAAAATGTTTACAGTAACACATTTATTGATACTGCCATTGATAACGCCCTTCGTAAACTGAAAAATAAACAAACCACAGGTTTAGATCTAATACCTCAATTTTCCTTAAAAGACACTGTAGTCTTAATCTGTAAACCGTTGGGCTACATTTTTAATCTTATCCTCAAAACAGGACACTTTCCTATAATATGGATGTTTGTTAAAATTGTTCCTGTGTTTAAATCGGGCGATAAAAGTGATATAGTAAATTACAGGCCTATTGCAATTCTAAGCAGTTTCAAAAGTCCGTGAATCTACTGTTTGTGAACAAATATACAGCGTTGTTAGTAAAAATATATCCTTGCGTCAGCATGGCTTTGTGCCTCAAATATCAACCACAACTAATTTGTGCAATTTTACTCAATTTATCTCAGAAGCAATGGGCGAAAATAAACAAGTGGATGTTATATATACAGACTTAACAAAAGCGTTTGATCTTATACCACATAAAAAGTTATTAGAAACTTTAGCAACTTCAGGAATTAGTAACAATATTGTGAACATTATTGCCTCTTAGCTTTGGGAACGCAAGCAAGTTGTGGAGCATCTTGGTGTTCAATCTAAGGAATATACTGCAACGAGTGGTGTTCCTCAACGGTCTAACCTGGGTCCACTACTGTTTTTAGTGATATTTAATTCTGTGTGTGACGTATTGTCAACCCAGTGTCTTCTATACGCTGATGACTTAAAATTGTTTTTTTTTATGATTGTGGACCTGAACAGGCTAAATTTGGCCTATCGTGCTAAAGCACTCAGGAACACTTAGGAGGATGGATAGAGGGATAATGAATTGCCAAGAGATGTCTATGAACAGCTACCTTAAATTTTCTCATATCGTAAGTGATAGGAAAACAGGAACTAGGGAGATCATTCCAGAGTTTAGAAGCCGTGTAGAAAAATGTGGATTGCGCCCGTTTGGTACGACAAGTGGAGATTTGTATTGCATACTGATGATGTGAATGAGCGAACCGAGTGTTTCTCGTAAAGATAGCCCGAGATGGTATTAAACAATATAATTCAGCAGCACAATAGCCGTTGTAAAAACGATAATACAAAGAAATAACTGAAACCATCCTTCTATGCTCAAGGGACTGTATGTGAGAAGTTAAGGACGAGTCATTTATAAGCCTAATCGCTCTCTTTTGAATACGATCAACGATATCGAGAGCATATTGGGGAGCACTAACCCAGAGGTGAGAATTATATTCCAGATGAGGCCGAATTTGGGCCTTATACAGCAGAAGGAGTTGTCGAGAGGTAAAGTACTGCTTAGATCTGTACAAAAAGCCTATTTTACGAGCAGCTGTTTTGGTAGCTGACAGAAGATGGTCAACCCATGAGAGATTTGAAGATACAGTCATACCCAACAGAGTAATAGAGTCTGAAAACTTAAGAACTGAGCCATCCATACTTACAACAGGAAATTATCGATCTTTTTTGGCGGACATAAGGCAACACTGAGTTTTTTTAGGATTAAATTTAACTAGATTATTGCTTCCCCATTCGAGAATACGTTGAATGTCTTTGTTGATTGAATTTTCCATTTCAGCTTTAATTTCTTGATTTGACATAGAAGGTGGATTATCACTATGAGTAGACTGAGATGAACTACAGTGAAGAGTGCTATCGTCAGCAAAGCAATGGATGGGGTTAGTTGTTGAAGAAATAAGGTCATTTATGTACAGCAGAAAAAGTGTAGGCGCTATAACGGATCCCTGCGGTACGCCCGCGTTAATGCTAACTTCTTTTGATAAAAAGCCATCAACTACGACACGTATTCGCCTTTTATCAAGGAAACTAGAAACCCAGTTAATGAGCGTATCATTTATCCCAAACGAGGTGAGTTTGGCAAGTAAACACTTATGCCAAACTTGGTCAAATGCCTTTGAGATGTCTAAAGCGGCTACAACTGTTTCACCGGACTGCTCTACTCTATTGTTCCAAACTTGGGTCACATATGAAAGAAGATCACCTGTTGAACGACTTTGCCAAAACCCATATTGGTGATCACTAAGGAGTTTGTTAGTTTCAAGGAACGTGAGCAGTTGCTGATTGATGGCTTTTTCCATGATTTTAGACAAAATGGAAGTGATGGCAATTGGTCGGTAGTTTAAGGGATCGGTCTTATTGCCTTTTTTGGGAATAGGTTGAACATTTGCAAACTTCCATGATGAAGGGAATTCCCCAGAAGACATAGAGATCGTATAGAGCTTAGATAGGACTGGTACTAGTTCGGGGGAACATTTCTTTAAGACAATAGCTGGGATACCGTCTGGGACAGTCGCTTTATTGAGATCAAGCCTACTGATGATCGATTCCAAGAGCTTGTACCGAAAATGAATTGGTTTCATAGCGTATTAAGAAGGGTTGACTAGGGGCACATCTTTTCCAGAATCATTGAGACACGAGTTTGATGCAAACAAATCCACAAAAACATTGCGTTTGACTACAGAATCAGCAACTACCGATCCGTCAATAGATGTCAGGGGGGGAAATGAAGATGTTCCAAAGTTTTTACTAATGGCTTTAACTAAAGACCAAAATTTACGACTGCCTAAAGGAAATGTAGCTAGTTCATTGCATTTTCGTTGTTCGAACAACTTTTTAGTTTTAGTGATGTCACTTTTGCAGATATTTCTAGCACCAACGTATTCTACATGACTATCAACCGATTTATTAGATTTCCATTTAATGTAATATTTATTTTTTAAGGATATTGCATCTGCACAAGTCTTATTGAACCAGGGTTGAGAACGTGAATGACCTATAGTCAACCTTCATACAAAGGTAATCGAAGAAGTCTTGAAAGTTACTGTCATTAGGAGACCTATAAATGCAACAGTAGAATTTCTCAAAATTAGGACCAGAATGTTTAAACCAAATCACGTCCAAATTTTTATTTTCTAAGGAAGAAACCCTCTTGCAAGCAATTCTATCCTTCATGTAGGCACATATGCCTCCTTTATATCGAAACTTAGAGTGAAGGTGGTATTGAGTAAATTGCAAGTCTGGTCACTCGGAGCTTTCAGAGGAGACTTGTGTTTCAGATAGAAACAAAATACAGGTTGTAATTGTTCAAGATGTTGGTGAATAGCATTAAGATTAGACCTGATACCGCGGATGTTGCAGTAGTGAATCAGAAAGTTGATACTTTCGATGACCGAGGTCGCTTGGGCCCTGCCCTCCCGAACATCCGAATGAGGCATGATTTTACGTCCGGAATTTATAACCCTAGAAACCACAGCCATCTTATTTTTTAATTTGGGACTTTTAATCCGATAGGAAGACAGTGAGGGCGAGAAGGAAGAATAAGGATGAGAATAGATTAAGGATGAAGGAAAAGGTAACCAGCAGCCCTTACCGAACTCAGAACATCGGAGACCCAATATTAAGGAGCCCATGGTAAGGGTGGTGGTACCACCCCGGCTGGTGTGGAGTATACATGCCTACCAACTTTAAATTTAAGATAATAAGCACTAATGCTGATTGTGAACATCTTCAGCGTGATCTTAATGCGTTACATGCTTGGTGTATCATAAATGGTCTACGTCTTAATATTAAAAAATGTTATTCTATGACGTTCTCAAGAAAAGTTCAAACTATTTATTTTGATTATAATATAGAAGGAAACAAATTATTAAGAAAGAAAGAAATCAAAGATCTTCACATTACTTTTGATACCAAGATGAATTTTAATAGACACATTTTGAAAACAGTTTCTGAATGTAAGAGTATGTTAGGTTTTATAACTCGTAACAGTAAATTATTCAGTTTAACTGCACCTACTCACATACTGTATGAGGCATTTGTTATATCAGTAAATTAAATTATGTCTGTTTAATTTGGTCTCCTGGCTACTTCACTTACAAAAATAGTCTCGAAAAGGTGCAAAAGCGTTTCTTACGGTATTTGTACTTCCGCAAATATGGGTTGTATCCTGAAGCGGGGTTTAGTTATAAAACTCTGCTTTATGAATTTAACTACATTAGTATTAGTGATAGACACATTTTGTACATCAAATATTTGTACAAATTAGTTAATGACAAGATAGATAGATTAAAAATTATTATTAATTTTATTAAATACATAAATAAAAAGATTACCTCGAGTAGGATTTGAACCTACGACCTGTACTTCTAGAGTACTATCCTTATTATCGTTCACAACTTATAATATATTATGGAAATTTCAAGTATATAATATATATATATAATATATATATAGATATATTATATTATATATATATATATATATATATATATATATATATATATATATATATTTCAATCACTTCGTATTTAAATTAGATTATTTCCTTCGGGATTGTTGGTTCTCGTGCTGTTATTTATTTGAGAATTAGAGCTAGTTATTTGTTTATTTAATTTACATTTATTTGCTTTTTTTACTTCATGCTTTGGATTACAGATTCGATCTAGTTATCTATTTTTACCATTAAAGCTAATAAAATGACTTCTTATGACGTTGCTTACGTTTGGGTTTGTTATAGAAAGGGGTTCATTACAGAGCTGTACATTTGTTGAATCACATCTGGCCTGTCTTGTATTTTATCCTACAGTTACAAACACATATTTATGATTGTTCTATACCCCGCGCTATCGTGGGATAAAATAAGTGATTTCCTTAGTTCACTATATGTTTATTGATATTGCAAAACGTTTACCTGTTTGAGTTTAAACCTTAGACAAAAGGGTGGTATTTGTGCTTTAAGCTTACTTTTATGAATTTTAACAATCGTATCTGGCAAGGGTTTAAAGCAACCGTATTTTTCGATGGTATTGCAATCCTAAATACTATTTTCCCACGACAACATATGAAAATGTCTATTTCCATACAATCTAGTAGCGGAAAAAGCCGTTCATAGCGAACAGCATGCGATAAAATATCACATGTGTGTGTTATAAATTTTCTTATAAAAAATTGAAGGTGGCTTATTTATTTTTTTGTCGAGCTGCCATAGCCAAAAGCGTCCATTATCAGTTTAGTTTTAATAACTAAAATTAGTAATTATGGCTAATAATAGTAATAATAGTGAGTGATTGTTCTATTGTCGAATGTACACCGCCAGAAATAGCGGAAGCGGCCCAAAAACTTCTCTAAATTTGTTACGACATACATCACAAGAAAGATACAAGTTGGCGTACAAATTATTTATAGATTGGTGTACAGAAAAAAAATTAAGAGCATTCCCGAAGCAAAAATCGCATGGTTACAAACCAAAAAAATTATCTGAACAAATTCAACGATTTCTGCCTGATACGTTTTTTTTAACAAAGGTAAAATAAGAAAATTATGTTGCTGTTATGTTAATTATTTTTTAGGTAGCATTGATTACTGGTATAATGGGGGCATGCCGTAAAGAAGAATTGACACAGTAAAAAATCAATGTTATAGAAGATTTACAAACTGCTGCATTATTCCACATAAGAGACAATCAAACTAAAACTAATCCAGTAAATTTTATGTATTATATAAAAAATATGCTGCACTTAGACCTTCCGGAATAAATGATCCTCGTTTCTTCCTTAATTATCAAAATAAAAATGCACTAAACCAGCCAGTAGGAATCAACAAACTTCGCAGACAAAAGCAATTGCTAGATATTTGAACCTCAAAAATCCAGAACTTTACACGGGACATTGTTTTCGTCGAACAACGGCAACTATGTTAGTAGATGCAGATGGAGATATAACGACCTTAAAACGACATGGCGGATGGAAGTCTACATCAGTATATAGTAAAAAGTTATATAAATGATTCGTTAAAAAATAAAACTAGAAGTCGCAAATTCAATTTTAAACACCTTAAATTGTAATGGAGCAATCAAATGTGACTGAAATATCGACAAATCAAAATATACAATTATCAACATCACTGAATAATTTAAATAAGCAAACGGCTGCGCATCCTGTTACCTTTTCTAATTGTTTTAAAAATACAATCACTATTAATATATATATAATAATCATAGAATTAAATTATTATATTGTTATTTAATATGGAATAAAATAAATTTTGTTGCTAAAGAGCCATATCACACGTTACCATAGTTCTACTGGTTAGAGTATTATTATTTTTGTTTATTATTAGGTAATATTCAAACGTCTGGGTTATAAAAACTCTTTTCAAAAACTCACCCTAACCGTACAGTACTTTGTTGATTTAGAAATTGTTATTTTGCACCCATACATGTTTCACTAACCGAAGGTAGAAGCCGGACCTACCTTAAACACGTCCTTTCGCTTTGACGACCCGACAGAGAACTGTCAATATAATTATCCACACATAAAGCTCCGGAAGGCGATTGAATCTTTAAAATATCCACTTAGCGTCATGAAATTTTATTGACTGCAACTTCGTTTGTCCACCGTGATACCACTAGAAAATTGTAATGTGATCGATATAACTGGATAAATTACTTTTCCTGGGAAAGGGCTGAGAAAACTAAATCATTAAGAAAAAGCGTTACATCCTTACTTAGTTTTACTAAAAGGCAGGGTAGAAACACAAAAATATCTTCACGACGCTAGGGGTCGCGACGATTCATTGATTTTTATTTCAGCAACATACATTTTTTATTATGTATATTTATTTTACATAACATTTTTTTAAGTTTCCATTATTAAGAAAGTTGTGGGCAGTTCTCCTGTGAATTTAATTATGTATGTTAAGTATCAATTACTTTATTATTTAAACTATCAATAACATAACTGAGAATACAACAAATAAATAAACGAAAAGGAACAAATAAGTAAACAGAATAACAAAATTAAAGTCAAAACTCAATCATTTAATAAGTGTTCCCTATGAGCATCATTATTATTTAAACATAACACGAAACGTTTTCGCAGTGTATGGGTCGTTACTATTCTGAAAACATTGCCATGCATTTCAATACAAGCAACAGTGATCTTTTGTTTCAAATGGTCAATACTATTTGTTGTAGTTTCATACACCTTATTTTGTAAGACACCCCACAGGAAAAAATAAAGAGGGGTTAGATCTGGGGCTGTCGGAGGAAATTTCAAAAGGCCATTGGTCTCTATCCACTTATTTTCAAAATGCAAATTTAAACAATTTTGAACAAACTGCACCGTAGAAACCACAGTTGTTTCCTAATTTGAACAGGGATATTTTCCATAAGAATAGGAATCTCATTCACAAGGAAATCGCAATATCTTTGCCCCGTTAAGACACCGTCATAAATATATGAACCTATTAAGAGGCGTCCCACAGTTCCACACCATATTTTGTCACCAAAGTGACCCTGTCTTTGATTTTATATCTATAGTATACGTGGGTTTTCCTCGGACCAATGATGAACATTTTTCCGGTATGGAATGCCGTGACTAATAAAATGACTTTCGTCTGTCCACAAAATGTAATTATACAAATTATGATCATCATTTAATGCAACTAAGAACTGAGTAATAAAATTTTCTCGTTCAAAATCTCCAGGATGCAACTTTAGCACATTATGTATTTTATAGTCATGAAACTTGTCAATTTTCAAATCTCTTTGACTTGCGTTATATGTCAAATTTAACTCTCTCTAGCTTCCCTAATCCATGCTTTAGGATAATTTTGAAGATAGTTAAATATAATTGTCACATTTTCGTCAGTTGTTACCGTTTTTGTCTTACTCTGTTAACTAAATATGATTTCTTATTCTCACCAGGAACATTTTCCAATTTGGAAAAATAGTTAATAAAAATGTTATAAACTTCAAAATGTGACACTTCTCATTTATATTTCATATCAAAACAAATATTGCATTTTCCCCAGCCTGCTGGCCTTTATTCGAAAAATAATAATTGGCCCAACGAAAACCCAAATAATACTAGAGAAGTTTAAAGCAAGGCTTACTTTGGTATAAACGTATGGTGTGGAAATGTAGGACGCCACTTAGTTGGCCAATATTTTTTTATTGTAAATGAAACTTAATAATTAATACTTTATGTATGTACATAATTAAATACACAGGAGAACTGCCGATAACTTTATAACTAACAAACTCCTTAGTGACCACCAATATTGGTTCAGGCAAAGTCGTTCAACAGGCGATCTTCTTTCATATGTGGCCCAAGTTTGGAACAATACAGTAGAGCAGTCCGGTGAAACAGTTGTAGTCGCTTTAGATATCTCAAAGGCATTTGACCAAGTTTGGCATAAGTGTTTACTTGCCAAACTCACCTCGTTTGGGTTAAATGATATGCTCATCAACTGGGTTTCTAGTTTCCTTGATAAAAGACGAATACGTGTCGTAGTTGATGGCTTTTTTTCAAAAGAAGTTAGCATTAACGCGGGCGTACCACAGGGATCCGTTATAGCGCCTACACTTTTTCTGCTGTACATAAACGACCATATTTCTTCAACAACTAACCCCATCCATTGCTTTGCTGACGATAGCACTCTTCACTGTAGTTCATCTCAGTCTACTCATAGTGATAATCCACCTTCTATGTCAAATCAAGAAATTAAAGCTGAAATGGCAAATTCAATCAACAAAGACATTCAACGTATTCTCGAATGGGGAAGCAATAATCTAGTTAAATTTAATGCTAACAAAACTCAGTGTTGCCTTATGTCCGCCAAAAAAGATCGATCATTTCCTGTTGTAAGTATGAATGGCTCAGTTCTTAAGTTTTCAGACTCTATTACTCTGTTGGGTATGACTGTATCATCAAATCTCTCATGGGTTGACCATCTTCTGTCAGCTACCAAAGCAGCTGCTCGTAAAATAGGCTTTTTGTACAGATCTAAGCAGTACTTTACCTCTCGACAACTCCTTCTGCAGTATAAGGCCCAAATTCGGCCTCATCTGGAATATAATTCTCACTTCTGGGTTAGTGCTCCCCTATACGCTCTCGATATCGTTGATCGTATTCAAAAGAGAGCGATTAGGCTTATAAATGACCCGTCCTTAACTTCTCACATACAGTCCCTTGAGCATAGAAGGATGGTTTCAGTTCTTTCTTTGTATTATCGTTATTACAACGGCTATTGTGCTGCTAAATTATATTCTTTGATACCATCTCGGGCTATCTTTACGAGAAACACTCGGTTCGCTCATTCACATCATCAGTATGCAGTACAAATCTCCACTTGTCGTACCAAACGGGCGCAATCCACATTTTTCTACACGGCTTCTAAACTCTGGAATGATCTCCCTAGTTCCTGTCTTCCTCCCACTTATGAAATGAGAAAATTTAAGGTAGCTGTTCATAGGCTTCTATTGACAATTCATTATCCCTCTATCTATCCTCCTAAGTGTTCCTGAGTGCTTTAGCACGACAGGCCTAATTTAGCCTGTTCAGGTCCACAATCATAAAAAAAATAATGAAAACATAAAAAAACATTACATAGAAAAAATATTCAAAATTAGGAGATCTTTACACGATATAATAAAAAATATATGTTGCGGAAAGAAAAATGTTTGAAACATCGCAACGCCTAGCGTCATGAAGATAATTTTTTGCTTATCTACCTTGTCTTCTAGTCAAAGTAAATAAAAATGTAACGCTTTTTTAAATAACTTATTTTCTCAGAAGCACTCATTCCTCCAGTTAAATCCATCGCATCACCCTGTACAAAAAACATAAAATTATATAAAACATTAAAATAGTTATTGGTTTCATTAGTACAAAAAATAGCAATTTTCGACATGAGGAAGACAGTTGCTGGACGACGCGACGCGGAGTCCAGCAATATTCCGAATCCCAAAAACGTATTTTTTGTACGAATAAAACATAATTCGTTTCTCCAGTCACTTTTACCTTTATACTCAATCCTTTATTTACAGTTCACTACTTGTTTGGGAACCTCCATTTATCAGTATCAGACGTTTATATTTTATACAAAATGCGTATTGATTTTTTAATGAAACAAGAAACTTGTCTGTAGTTTTTAATTAATATTCATTGGATTTTATCTCTATAAATTTAGTGGATATGACAGACATTGGTGAAATAAAGTGAAGATAGGTGGCACCACAGAAGACGACAGATGTCGGTTAAAATTCTGTTCATGTTCATTTAATAGATATTTATGTATTAAGGGCATAATCAGAAGATTATGGCTGGAGGGAATGTTAAAAGCCCGACGCGAAGCGGAGGGCTTTTATATTCCTGAGAGCCATAATCTACAATTATGCCCGTGGTACATCTAATGTTTTATTTTATTTTGCACCATGAAACTGGAACAAAATTTTAAAAAGATTCAGTATTTTCGGCAAGTTTTTAAATGCAAATGCAGTGAAATAAAGTCGACAGTAGGCTAATTTGTTGTTACTAAGATACTGTGATATTGCTAAATTGTTGCTAAGGTACTGTTTGTTTGTAAATAATTTGCATTCTAAAATGGAAGGTGAAAACGCAAAAACTTATTCACAAGAAATTTTAGATGAATTTGAGGGGAATAAGTTTTATTACTATTATTTTTATTAATAAAGGTTGTATAGTAAGGTTGTTGTTTCAATAATTCTTTCAACTTACGTGACATATCATGTCATGTGTTTGCTGTCAATCATGCTGCTTAGCAACAATGACATTTCCGTGCTATAAAGACCACATTACGCCCGCATTTGGGGTCGTATAATAGTATATTAAGAAACAAGTTTCATAAGACGCGTTTTTATCGCATGAGTCCAAGTTTAGAAAACGACCCGCGCAGCGGGGAGTTTTCTAATGGACGAATGCGATAAAGTGTCTTATGAAACGACTTTCTTATACTATTTTTTCTATTTTGCGTATTTGTGTTGAAAATTTTGAGAAAATGTAAATTCCATTTGTCACCATATTTCAGAATTTTGAATGTAGGTTGGCAACAGTGGTATTTGTTTGTTTGAGTTCGATACAAATGTAGGGTATTAAAACTATTATTTCTTACTAATTCATTTCAAACTACCTTATAAATATGTTCTCAATAGAAGTTGTATACTATATACATTATAATAGGAATAAAAAATTACACTATACTATGTAAACTTAATAATTTACACTCAAGTGAAGTTAACAAGGTTAAATGAAGGTTATATTTTACGCAAAAGATGTAATCGGCTTAATTTGAAAGCATATTCACGCTTTATCTTGAAACACAATAAAAAAGAGAAATCGTCCATATTCGGTTTTGGTCATCTTAATCATTGCAATACATTAATCAGGAATAATTCAATACAAAGGATATATACACATTTCAAATAAGAATAGGTTATGTTACATTTACGTTTACATACATCAATAAAGAACTTCATTAGTTTACATACCAACATCAAGAAAAAAAATGTTAGATACTTTAAAGTCAAACATTAAAACACCCGTTTGAGTGTCATAATGTACATATTAAACACGCAAAATAGAAAAAGAACATTATGGTGGCAAAATAAAATAAATAACCTTACACTTGTTTAAAGTGAGAATAAAAACCGAAATTATATTGAATTTCAATATTGCTTATGACTGAAAATGTTTGTGATGACATACAAAAATTTTGAAATAGTATTTATTGAAATCATGGTATCCAATGAACGTCAGTCGCACGCTGCTGATGTTTGGTCAAGATCAAATTACTTTTTATACTAGGACAAAAAGCAAATTACTTCTTGTACAGTATCCATGGATACACCGAAGAATCCCGTGCCGTCGATGTTACAATTGTGTGCCGAGTAACGCCACATAATAACACATTACATTATTAATAATGATAAATTTATTTCTGTGCAAGCTATTGGTTGTATTTTAGAACATTTTATTTCTAAAACAATTCATTGAACATAGTTTTGATCAATTTCAATTCATTATCCCTCTATCCATCCTCCTAAGTGTTCCTGAGTGCTTTAGCACGATAGGCCTTATTTAGCCTGTTCAAGTCCACAATCATAAAAAAAAAATCATAGAATACTATTAATAAAATCTTAATTTGAGATATTGTAACGCTTAGGTTATTTATATAAAAAAAAAGTACATACCTGAGGGAAAGCTGCCTTTATGTAACACTTCCTTGCTTAATTTAAAGTTACTGTCTGCTCCTATCTCTATACTAAATGAGTTACCAACAGTTTAATTTGAAACATTATTTGATTGTAAAATGACCAATTTGAACGACGATCATCGCTTAAATGTATTTGAATGATGCCACCGGGAGCGTACATGCAACGGTTGAATGCGCCTTAATTATTTCGTTCTTTTCTGCGGACTTTATGAGAGGGAAATTCAAACAAGAATTTGTCATATTTTAATTCCTTCTAATACATAACAAAATTTATGGAATACTAATGATAATAAGGCAATGTGTAAGATTCATTTATTATTTCAGAGATGTTACGGAATCTTTGCTTCGTAAATTCTTGCATTATTCCTCTACAATCATCACCTCTGTCATTGTTCTCTAATTCTTGTATTAATGTAAACAATAAATGTATGCTAACACAAACTCCAAATGTAAATATTACAGATTCAAGAGCTTCTAAAGCCATACAGTATTAGTATAATTTGTAATATACCAATAATTTTGACGTTTCTATTCAGACAATTATAGACATGGCAACTTCTTTCAATGAAAAAAATCTGAATTAAAATTTGCGCCGTTTAATGGTGAACTGTAGAATATTTTTCGTTTTTGATTCTCAATTGCGCGTACCTTATAATAGGAATTAATATCAGTTTCTTCAAAAGTGTTCAAAATATCAACAATTATGCAAAATCCACTAACAACCACAGCCGTAACCATTAATGATTGAAATAAAGTGAAAGGCATTTTTAAATGTCACAATAACACATTTTACTTTAATAAAACAATAAAATACATTTGTATGAATAAAAAACAAAACAATATGATTTAATTCAAAACAGTATTATAAATATCGACTCTACGTTGTGAATAAATAGGAATTTGCTGTCTCACTTCATCACATTCCGACAAACTTATATCACAATACAATATTTCTTCTTTATGACCAGCCTGTGCTGTTACTTTTCCCCATGGATTAGTAACCTGTGAATGACCCCAAGCAATATAACCTTTCTCAGCCCTTGCTGGACTAATAGAGAAAACAAATACTTGATTATCCACAGCTCTTGACCGCTGAAGTAATTCCCAATGTAAGGGACCAGTGGTCATATTGAATGCTGCAGGGTAAATCAATACATCACAATTTTTCTGCCTATACAATTTAGCTAATTCCTCAAATCGCAGATCGTAACAAATACCTAAACCAAATTTTATATGGTCTATATTAAATGTAACTAACTCATTCCCGGCACTTAACGATTCTGATTCTTTGAAAGTTATCCCACCAGGTATATCAATATCGAATAAATGCATTTTACGATATTTACCAATTAATTCACCTTTTGGATTCCATACTGTACAGGTATTATACAGTTTTAAATCTTCTCTTTCTGGTATAGTCCCCCCTACTATGTAAACATTCAGATCTTTTGCTAGCTTTGATAGTAATTGACATGATTGTCCATCAGGAATATTTTCTGCATATTCATTAAAAAATGTTGTACCATATGGCGAATTAAAGCATTCAGATAATGTTATTAATTGTGCTCCTCCTTCTTTTGCTTCTGAAATTTTTTTCGCTGCATTTTTTAAGTTTGCACTACAATCAGTCCAACATTTAATTGAAGCAAAGCAACACGAAGATTTTGGTTAACCATTGTACTAAAATGTGCAAAACAAGGTTTAGGTAACCTTGTTAATGCTTGTTTTGTAACTATACTCATTAATCTTATCAATAACATAAATATTTATAATAAAAGGATTAGACTGAATTAAAGTAAAAGTTTGGGGTTGAGGTTATGAGGGCAAAGTTTAATCCTAATGCTACAGTCACATCAGAAATATGGAGGTCTCTAGGCATAACACTAGGGAGATAACTTGACATAAAACCAAAATTTAGTTTTAAATTGATTATTAAAACTACTTTATAGCTGTAGAAAACATAAATTATCAATTAAGATATAAGTAAACTTATTCTGTGAGAAAACTGCATATTCCTTTTTATGATTAACTTTATTGAAGATTTAGAGGAGTAGATGGAAACATTCACAATACACTCGGGTTTGTAAGGTGCTGTTAGAGTGTTACCAACTCAGCATAACAAAGTTAACCAGACGTTATAGTAACTTTTTACAGGGCTTTGGAACGTTACGTCTTAAAGACTACAGATGTTCTGTAGAAGTTACTCAAAAGTTCTAAGTCTGTGCAAAATATGTTACAAGAAATGTTTTAAATATTAAGGTTATCAGTTACTGTAACTTTCTACAGACGTTTGTAACATAAAATTTCATAAATTAGGATGTAGTGCAGACATTACATTGAAGTTCTATGTTCACCCTAAATACCTTGGCATTCGTATTATGTTAATTATAATACAATCTTTACACATTTAGATATTACTTCAAAGATGAATTGAATTGAAACCTACTAGGTATAACCGATAAGACACGCACAATGTTAATATTCATGAAAGTTTTCAGTTTCATTCAAAAATACACTGTTGTTAATGTAGCAAACTACTAAATAAATTCATATTATTATTATTATTCCGTATTTATTACAATGAGAATGAAAATAAGTTTGCCTTGAAATGTGAGTACATGGCTCAATTGGTTTCGTATATTTTCTGTTTAGTTTTAGTGTTACAAAATCACAACATGACTGTAGCTGCGTAATTGAAATTGCAATATAATTTAAACTGTATCCTGTAAAATTGGTGGCAACAAAAACTTTTTTTCAGTATTTTAAGAAATCCCATAAATAACTAATCAATCTGTTATTGATTTAACTAAGTGCTTTCTGTACTGAGCTTTGTTATTTCCAAGTCATTTTATTAAAGAGTGCAGTGTTCGAATTCATATGACACACCTTTTATGATCTGTGGCTACTTTTAGAAGCACCTTTATTGTTACATATAGGACAAATTTTTACTTCAACGCAACTAATGTAATTTAAATGATTAGATTCTGAGTGTGGACGGATTTTCTTACATGAATATTAGTGTAAGTACCTTATATGTTTACACGACTATTTAATTTGGTACGATCGTAACCACAAGCATTAGATGTCTTCTCCAAAGCTAATCTTTGCAATTTGTCTTTTACTAAGAATACCTTTAGACAAGTGTAACATCTTTATTTTCTGAAAAGTGGACTAGAATTGTATCTCTAATTGTACTTAATTTTATGTTTACTGTAATGTAGTAAATAGTAATAGTAACAATTCAAGTTTTTTTTAATTAAGTAATAAATTATATGCTATTTATTTATTTGGTTTATAAACACTAATAATTTTTGTGGATTGATAATAAAAAAATTTCTGAGTTTGATGGTTGTATCTCTAATCATTGTAGGCATATTGACTGTCTATTATATACAGGGTCCGCCAGTGAAGCGGGAAATTTTTTTACAGGTTTGAGTAGAGGAAAGTATGTCGTTTTATGTCTTAAAAATAATTCCGCTCAAATGGGAACCATGTCTGTAAACACTCTTCTCACCTAAATTGACAATTTTCGGTTATTCGACGGAGCAGGACAGGTTGAATTCGCTCAATTTCTTGTTTGATATTCGATGCTAATTCCGGTAGGGTTTGTGGTCTATTACTCTATACCCCGCTCTTCAGAAATCGGAAACCGAAAGATCAAGAGATTTTGCGGCCAATTTTTTTTTGCCAAAAGTCAATGTTTCCATGACTTGATTATTGTTTGACATTTAAACAGAAACATGGGATAGTGGTCAGGCGTTCAGCGTGCGTTTTGCGTAAAATCGTTTTATAAAAAATGGTGAGTGTGTGACTTCGGTACAACGATTGTTTCGTAATAATTTCATTGTTCCACAACATGGAAGTGTGCCGTCCGCTTATGCAATTATACAGTGGGTAAGAAAGTTTAAAGAAACTGGCTCCACATTAAACTTGAAGCATAAAGAGGCAATAAGGTCTGTAAGAACGAAGGAAAACGTTGATATAGTGCGAGTAGCATTAACACGTAGTCCACTGCGTTCTACAGTGAAACATGCTTCTGCACTAAACATTAGTCACATATCGTTAGGACGAATTTTACATAAAGACTTATCTTTCCACCCTTACAAAATGCTAGTCGTCAAAGAGTTGAAAGATGGTGATATCCTCGCAGCGCAGCGAAGAAATATTGCGACGTCTACCTGGGAATGACGAAAACCCAGGAGAAATACACCAAGAGCCATTACATCGTCCGAAAGTTACAGTGTGGTGTGCAATTTCATCATCTGGTATTATTGGGCCATATTTTTTCCAATACGATAGAGAAATAAATACCACAACTGTTACGGCGAACCGCCACACACACATGATCAGAACATTTGTGACGGAAGACTTACATAGGTGATCAATTGTTTTCATCAGGACGGGGCTACAAGTCATACTGCTCGCGTTTCTATGACTGCTTTAAGGGAACTTTTCCCGAGCCGACTCATTTCTAAACATGGTGACAATTGCTGGCCCGCAAGATCCCCTGATCTTTCAGCATGTGATTTTTTCCTTTGGGGATTTCTGAAGAGCAGAGTATACAGTAATAGACCATAAACCTTACCGGAATTAGCAATAAACATTACACAACAAATTGAGCGAATTCGACCTGTCCTGCTCCGCCGAGTAATGGAAAATTTTCAATCTAGATTAGAATAGTGTTTAGACAAAAACGGTTCTCACTTGAGCGGAATTATTCTTAAGACATAAAAATGGCGTACTTTCCTCTACCCAAACCTGTAAAAAAGGTTTTGATAAACATTTTCTGAAAAAATTGGGCATTTAAAGATGTTCTGCTTCACTGGCGAACCCTGTATTAACGTTGCTGTTTATTATCAGTAGGTAAACCCAATTGTTCATAAAGGTTTTACTTAGGATATGACTGATCACTGTTAATGCAATGATGTACTACCAGTGGTTAAATTTTATGCATATGCTAATCATTATATATGACACAGTCTCACAAAGGATACTGAAAGGTACAAAATATGTTATCACTGGATCTCTAATACAAAATATGTTTCAGTTAGGTACATAACAAGGCCAAGGCTACGCTAGGAAGTAATAGATGGTAGAGTATAGATACTTAAATCATGATTCCCTTTCCCAGTAACACAAAAAAAAATTACTACGGAAGGGCTAAGCAATAATAAAACGCTTGCAAAGAACTAAACAAATTGGTGACTTCAATTAGCTACCCTACTCATATGGAATGCCAAAACCAAAAAACACAAAAATTGGTATAATTCTGAATGAAATTTACCTCACCGTCTCGAAAATAAGCTAGGATTAACATTAAGTTTAATTTAATTTTATGACTGGTTTGCCAGGAATTTGGCGAAGTCTGGTTAGGCATTGTTTAAATCCAAACAATGGTACACGGGAAATCATTTTATTTCTTTTTACCTTCCAATCTGCATATATTAGGTGTACAAATACATAATCCAAATAATTTTAAGCAGTTATGAAACCAATTTTGAATTGAATAGATTTTCCAGGTCTTTTGTGATTATGCAATGTTGACATATGTAGCTATTAAAGACAACATATAGTTTGGCGAAAGGCCCAACAGAACCTTCAAAAGTATTCAGTTCAGTACAGTCGAAAATGGCAACAGATAAGGTGCGAATGGATGTGTTGCTTTCTCGGCCAACGTGTTGTATCGTACGATGTGTGCGCATTTTGGTTTAAGCGATTTAAAAGCGGTAATTTAAGTCTAATCGGCAAAAAACATACTGGAGGCTCTCAGAAGTGCGACAACGATGATTTTGGAACAACTGCTCACTGAGAATTCGGCACAAATTCAAATAGAGCTTGCAGAACAGCTGGGAGTAACGCAACAAACGATTTCCAAACCCCTACATGATCTTCTTGTGGAAAGCCGTTACGTGCTATGAGAAATGGATACTTTATGATAATCCGAAATGCAGAAAGTCATGGGTAAATCCCGGCGAATCGTTAAAATCAGTCACAAAACCCAATCGCTTCAGAAAGAAGATTTTTCTCTGCATTTGGTGAGATATCAAGGGCGTATATTTTATTATGAGTTGTTGGAACCTGGTGAAACAGTTACTGCGAACTGCTACCAACGTCAATTAACCTGCTTGAGTCAAGAATTGGCAAACGCCCGTACACTGGCAAAGCAAAACGCCCAGTGAAGTTGTTGCATAACAACGCCTGGCCACACATTGCTTTCAATACAAAAGACACCACAATGAATCTTGGCTGGGAGGTCTTGCAGCACCCGGCGTATTCACCAGACATTGCTTCATCCGATTATCATTTATTCTGATCGAACCAACACGTCTTATCCGATATGCACTTCCAATCAGTGAATGAGATTCGAAAATGGCTTGACGACTTTATCGTAACATCTTTTCGAGATGGAATCCGCCAGCTGCCTGAAAGAAGGCTTAAAGCTATAGAAAGTAACGGCGAATACTTTCATGAAACAATTTCATTTACTTTCTTTTAACATAAACCTGGAATGTAGCTAAAGATTAGATCATTCATTTGTGTACCTCTGCACAAATCTAGGTATAGAAGGTTATGCAATAAACTCTTTTTTCACTAACGCTAAATCGACTTATTAGCTGATTTTACAACGTTTGGCCAAGTTATGACAAGGTCAGCCGTGTGTTGTGTGTGTGTGTGTATGTTTGTGCGTGCGCGCGTGTGTTTGTGTCTTTGTGTGTGTGTGTTTGTGAGTGCGTGCACGCCCGCGCCCGTGGGTGTCTGCGGATTTATGTTAGTATCCACAATAACTCCAGAACAACTCACGTACGCATTTCAACGTTCGTATTTAAGCTTATCATTTCTCCTGGAGCTGATTAGATTTTGGGATACATTCAAAGGCGGAGAGAGGAGTTTTCAGAAGCAGTTTTTGGTTTTTATCAAATATTTCTGGAACAGCTGTGTATTTCAAATATACAAAAATACCAAGATATAGACCTTAAACATATCGATTAATTATGTCCTATGCAATTTTTAATACGACGCGTAATTTAGCGGCAAAAAAAATTCCTAAAGTAGGATTTGAGTTGGTTCATATTTTTTCAAAATCTGAAAAACTATTAATTTTATAAGAAAATGTGTAAACACATTTTTTTAAGAAAATTTAATTATACATAACTTTTCTTTATTAAGTTTCATAATATATAGCAAACTAACTCTTATTTAAACCTAAAGGCTGTTTTTTTTAGAATCCAGAATTTAAGGAAACGGTACATTAACACAGATCTCAACTGTACTAACTGTATCAGCCTGTAATGACTCGCACAACTACATCTTTGATAAATTGCTAGTTATTTGTGCTGTGACAATAGAAGAGAAAATATCTATGCTATTGTAAAACCGAGGCAAACAGGATACTTGTTTGGTTCGTGTAAAACACTGTGCTACCGTTTTGATAGATACATTAGGATGTAAAATGTCCTCCTAAGTGGTTGAACAATACTCACGGCTTTTTGTCTTGCTCATTTTCAAACTACTTAAAATTTTTTCTATCTTCTGTAATGAATCATATATATTGAAATGATCTTTAAAAAAAGCTTCTATCGCCTCTGACACATTCTCAAAAAATGCATTACGGATTCTTGAAATACAAATACGTTTCATGATGGCTTGTTATTATTGACCTATAAACCACATTTATAATGAAAATTTGTCTATAATTGAAGTATTTTTAAAACATCTCTACACTTTTTGCTCTAAAATTAAGTATTTTCCAGATATTCGCTCAAGAACATATGTATTTCCTTATGAAACGTTCATAGTATTGATATATTCACAAGATTTACTGAATGAACTTTTGAAGTAGCCTTTAGCTTATTTATTGTCTGAAAAAAATATTTAATGAAGAAAACTTTAAAACTGAATAATTGTTAAAAAAGGTCATTGTACTTTAAAGTTAATAGTTTTGCAGGTATCTGTCATGTATTTTTTATCGTGACTATATACATACGTTTTGGAAAACTGAATCCACTTTTTGAATGGGTTTCATATAGGTAAAATCTAAAAATTTTAAATACACATTCTATAGATAAAAATAAACTAAAGTTAACATGTTTCCTTGTTTCTGTGAAAAAAAATGTTTTATACCAAAAAAATATTAAACTTTTATGGGTTTTTTTTGGTTATATGAAAATACTACACCACAAATTTCAAACCTGCACCTTAAAGTGTTAGGAGTTGCTCAGGGCAAGCACTTTTATATGTGTAGACAATATTGCATACAAATTTAATAAAATAACACTTCTTTATTATTAAAAATAGTAGGTCTCAATACCCAAATCATTATTATACACAATTTGTACAAACTTTATTTATACAATCTAACCTAATGGTAATCATATTACAAATGGCTAAACTAAAACTGTTGTAGTATTATTACATTGCCGATTAAACTTATACTTTAAAGAATCACTGATTACTAAAAAGCACAAAAATATTCAATTATAAATCACATATGTTTTATAATATTATTTCATTTTTAAAACTCCTTGTTAATTCTTTGTGAGGAAGAACGACTGAATTTAACAATATTGTTTCGGAAGGTACACTTACAAAACCTCCTAAAAAAGGAAAATTTATAGCTGTAAAACTTTTCTGATTACAACGTACCTAATATAGTTATAGAAGGATTTAATCGTCCATCATGGTTAAATAAAGGAGGATTTTCCATTTTTGCAAATGGTTTGTTTGGATCCGGATCAGAAGGTGTTCCCTCAACACGTGTCCAACGACCGATTGTTGAATTATGCCCTACAATACTGTGAAGCACTAAACTATGATTTTCTATAACAGAATCTGCCAAAATAATACTCTCTCGTATTCGTACACCAGGTCCAATTTTAACACCAGGCCCAATACTGACATTTGGTCCTAACTGTAATAAGATTAAACAAAAGCTTGAAAAAAGGTATATACAAACCAGTGCCGTTGGATGTACTGTAGCTGTGGGATGAATATAAACATCAGGTATTATAGTACAAACTGTATCGCCTTTATCACTCGATGGTTGACAGAGCCGCTCAATGTGCTTTTTGTGATACAATTCTAAATAATGTCTATTTGCGTAAATTGCAGAGCCAGCAGTCTTTAGTGGTGACCACCAATTACTCACCTAAAAAAAAGATCTCAACATTATTTAGGACAAATAGTGATAATTCACTTGTAACGCAAACAATTTGCCACTACCCGCTAATGGAGTAAGAATATCTTGCTCTAGCTGTATGTGTCCCATTTCTTTCCGTCCATTTCCATTCCTAAACACAAAATTCATGATTGTGTTTTGCAACAAATTAAAACAAACCTATAAAAATCTTGTTGCTTTGTATTAAATGCTTCTCCTATAGTATAAAAAATGTCTAAAGAAAACACATAAATGCCGCAGTTAATTAAGGTCGAAACATAAGAACTTGGTTTTTCAACATAATGTGTTACTTCTTGTGTGGATTTATTGGTGGCTATACAACCATAATTGAGTGATTGCTGTCGAGTAGCTTCTGTTCCCATTATAGTAACCAATGCATTTTTTCCTTTGCCTTTATGGAATAGGTAAAGTTCTTGTAAGGGAAAATCTGCACAAACATCACCATTCATTACAAAAAATGCATCTGGATTACCACAACGGATTTGATCACGAAAGTGGTATAAACCACCACCTGTACCTAAAGCTGTAAACTCTTGTAGATACCTAAAAATAAGTGTATAACAAAAATTTTATAAACCTTCTCAATATACCGTATATTTATATTGTACTGATGGTGCATATCGGTTATGAACTGTTGAATTTGGGCACTAGGATAATAACCAATAAGTACTATTTCTTTTAATCCATCGACAGCAATGCAGGCTTCGATGTGGTGTTGTATTACAGGTAATCCTGCCACTGGGAATAATGGTTTTGGAATATCCAAAGACAGTGGACGAAATCTTGTTCCTGTTTAAAGAAGTATTGAAAAGGGATGTTGTATTTAAATCCCTACCTTTTTGAGGTCCCCCAATTAAAATCACAGCCTTTAACATATTATGCGTGTTTAAAAAGATTTTATTTCTTAAAAATAAATTAAAAAATTTGAGAGGGGTAGCGACAAGTTTAGATGATTTGTTGGCTATTTAATTTCATAATATATCTTTTTTGACGTTTACGGCGCATGCGTATTCTCCTCCTATTCCCGTTTATTAAACATTTGCTAGTTTACATTTTCAAATTTCCTATACGTTTCATCTTATTAGCATTAGAGCAGGCATGATATTTTTTCTGTAGAGGTATTCCCATACAATTATGGGTATTCTCATTGAGATAAGAGTATTTCAATGGGTATCCCATTTGTCAAAATAACAAGAAGACAATTTGACGCCGTGCTGTCAAAAGTAATCTTCGAACATACAGGGTGTGGCGGCAAGTCCGTTCAACAATTCTATTACATCGCCGTAAATAATAATAAGATTTAAAAAATCATCATTAGTAGATCCTACATTTGCCATTATTTACCATGAAATACAAACTGGTAAAGAAAACTGTCAAAACAACATAAGCAATTAACGTTTTAACTAATAAGTCTTTGACAGCCATGGCCTACCCTTTACTAATGTTGAAATAATTAAGTGTTGTTATGTTTTAACTAAGATAATGAAATATCTCAAAAGTGGTTGGATTTAGGTATAGGGAATACTGATACCAAACGAATTGGCTTAAAAAGATACAGCGGAAAATGTAATAAAATACAGGGTGTTCTATTTAAAGTAAGCAACTTATAAATGATTTAAATTGTGCATGTTGGCGGCTAAGTTTAAAACACCGTGTACGAAATATCAATGAGATGGATATATGGAGTTAACGAACAAGCGCTTGTTGTTTATGTATAAGACATTGTGCACAAATTTTATCTAGAATTTCATGAAGAATTCGAAAATAAAATAAAAAATATTAGGTTCCATTTAAAATAACAAAGTTGACGTCTACTTCCGGTATAACCGAAAGTGCAACATTCAGGACAATATTATATTTGAAATCAGCGTCATCCAAAACCTACAGCTTCGTAATTTCAGATTTTTAACATAACTGTATCCGCCATTACTTTTAATCAAAACCCTTCGCGCCACGCCCTGTATAGTATGTTCCAAGGCTGTGTTGCTACTTAACGCATATGTTCACGATCAACCCGTACAAGGCACCGTAAGGGCTTACCAAGGTAAGCGGGTTGCTCAGATAACTGCAGTGGAATTGTACGAGTTCGATATAAAACGTAAAATGGTTACGATAACGTAGTTTTCAAAATTTTCTTAAGCTTTGAATAATTTTATTTTTAATAATATTAATTGAACGTAACGATTTTCAAAATTGAATTGGCGGATATTTAGTTTATTTAGATTCAAACACCTTACACGTGTCATAAAACAATAAATAACATCCAATCCGCAAAAAATAGTATCTAGACGCCACCACAATCTGAAGTTTCTCTGAAATAAATAGTTCTAAGGAGAGTTGTTAAGTTAACCGTACCTGACTGTGGAAGATAGAATTGTAGCCAACTCGATAAAATCATAAGCAATTCAACATGTAATTTTGAAAATCCTTAAGTTCGGTTAATATTATTAAAAATAAAATTATCCAAAGCTTAAAAAATTTTTGAAAACTACGTTATCGACAACTTGGTTACCACACCCTATATATTCATAAAACCAAAGTACTGAGACGTTAGTTGAATACTTTCAAATTTACACTCGTTGACATTAAGAAACCCTACCGATGCCTGTTAAATAAATTCTGAAATAAACAAATATCACCCAGTTTGGAGAAATAATAATATGGTCTATTAATTTTTAACCACAAAAACGTTAATTCGTATCTTAAAAATTAAAATGTCTGGTGTAAAACAACTCATAACCTTACAACCTACAAAGTGGAAATTAAAAGAAACGAAATAATTTTAATTATAATTTTTACCTTCCAACATACATATACGTATACATATGTAGGTATAGAAGGTTATGCAATCCACTTTTTTTTCACTATTGCTAAATCAACTAGTAGGTAGCTCATTTTACAACGTTTTGTCAAGTTTCGTCAAGATCGGCCATGATGTCTGTGTGGATGTATGTTTAGTACCCATAGATAATTTTCTTTTCTTTACCTATGTTAGTACCTACGATAACTCCAGAACGCAAACACCCATTACTTAAAATTTGTAATAGACGTGCAAGGTCTGAAGACTAAAATTTACGTTTTCTTTAAATAGGTTACTCGAGATTCAAGGATTTTCGTGCAAAGTCTAAATAGCGTGAAAAGCTATTTTGCAACGCTGCATTAGTTTCACTTTAAAAATATAACCTATAATTTTCAAAAGTCGAGCTACGGTAAAGTGCATTTCACCAATAATTAGACCTCTATAATATGACTGCCATTCCACTATGAACAACATCCAATTATAAAATAACTAAAATGCTATAAGTGTAACATTGTAATGAAAGGGATATTTCAGTTGGCTACTCTGAACCGCATTTTCCATCCTTTCCTACAACATTATAATAGCAAAAGACAAATATAACAAATACGACCTTCAAACATCTTAAAATATTATATGCTAACTCAGTAGCGTATCACGCGGAGAGGTAACTTAGGTTACTAAAATTGAAAATTAAATTAATTATTGTAAGAAATAAACATCGTTAAAATAAAAGAATGTTCCAAACAAATATCATTATTGTTAAGAATTTTTGAAAATTCACCATTACTAATTCGTTGAAACTGCAAATTACTCCATTAGCATAATGTGTATTAGAAATCATTAATGACCATTTGCTTTGCTTATAAATGTGGAATCAATTTTCCATTTTGCCATTATACTGTAAACAACAATTTGTAACGGTTGTAGTGATTCTGTAGCTTTTATACCAAAATGGAAGAAAGTTTTGTTTTAACTAAAGACGAGAAATTTATTGAAGACTTGGAGGTAAGCTATTGAAAGTGTTTCAGACGTTCAATGGCAAAATTATACAAACCACACTAATAAAATTATTTTAGAGTACTGGGAAAACGAACGAGTGCTTGATGTTAGTGACATTATTTTAAATATATGTTTGTGACCAGAAGACGATACCGACCTAGACGATGAGTGGATAGACAATTTATTTTAAATGTTTATAATTCTGTGATTTTTAATTACGCAATAATTATTAATAAAAAAATTATTTACTACATACTTGTTCATTTTTTTAAAATTTGTATTAAAATAGTATATAATAATAATAATACTAGGTGAGCGTGGTGATTGCGAATTTATTAATAATAAATTTATGCAAATAAGTTTTTCACTTTTTTTTATATGACAAAAGGTACTACGCCAATGAGTGCTCCCGCGCTTTATTTGGTGACAAATTTAAATGGCGGCCATATTGCAGAGGTCTAATTACTCGTGAAATGCACTATAGTAACTTTTTGTTCTATTAACAGAGCTGCCACACTCTCCCTAGATTTCCATGCCTTGCTCTAATGCGAAACAAGATAAACAGAGTATAGATTATATTGGCAGGTTCATTAATATGTGCAAGTCTGTATCACAAGAAATAGTTATTTTTCTATCTAATGCGCGAAATGCTACTTTGGTGATCGAGAATGGAATATTTTAATGAGACGCAGCCGAGTTAAAAAATTAGTCGAGATCACCAAAGTAGTTCGCGCACGTGTTACAAACAAAATTTTTTCTACAACCATCAAAATATGCATGTCCCTTAAAATTATTTTAAATAATTTTTTTCTTGAATTTTTGCTTGATTGAGGACCACAAAAGTTAAAATACAATAATCTCATAGAGTTTATATGCAGTGCGCGAAATATATATTTCGTACACTATTTCGCGAACGTTGTTATGGTAACGTAGGAAAATCAAAAAAGTGTCATTTCACATATTGTTATTAATGCGCGAACTTCGTCATTTTTTGACGTTTGTAGAAAAAAATAATTATTGAAGTTAAAGTGCACTTCTTTATACTATGCGGATTTTCAAGAAACAAAAAAAAATAGATGAAAGATTATTATTCTATTTAATTAAAAACTTGAGAATGATGTAATAATGTAAGGTTAGATCAAGCATTATTTATTTCTGCGAGTGTAACACAATTTTATTAAAAAACCCCATAAATATTTAATATTGATTACATCTGCAGGCCGCACACCTCGGTTACTTTCCCCTTAGATCGAGTCTCAATCGCATTGCTCCAAAAACACCATAGTATAGCTCCCACTTTACGCTTCTTTCAAAATAAATCTTGTCCCTACAAAACTGAAATAATAAATTTCTCCATCAAGGTTTAATTTATCTTACTCTAAACAAAACTTCCACCGTCCCTATCTTAGCTGAACAAATCAATCAATCTAACCTGAAATCGTCAAATGTAAAATTAATCAGTACCCCTTTAGTATCTGTAAACTGTTTCTTTACAAATAATCAATCATATAAGAGAAACTGAGTAATTAACTTAGCAAACGAATATAGTATCGCAGTAAATAGTTCATGTTCACCACAATACATTTTAAATCCACAATCAAAAGTTCTCCCCAACAAATACGAATTTCAATTCACCTCTTAAAATTTAATTTTAACCTATTTTCCTTTTTTACTTCGACAATTGCGCTTTTGGTGGGATAAAACAGGCAGCACACGCCCCTTTGAATTAATCAAAATCTTAAAAATAGTATACTCAATATAGCATGTCGTCACCAGCAATAATAAAAAAAACAATCGTTGCTAAATAATTACACAAATGTGACAGATTTCAATTAACAAATATTAATTTAAAGAAATACAATAGCCGGCGAGGCACACTTTTCTAATCACCAAATTCATAAATTTCCGAATAAACAATGTTTATAAGTCTTGCAGACACAAAATTACAAGATAAGAGAGTAGAACCAGTACCAGATGCATTATATAAATATGGAGGTGCTTTACTTGAGATGATCTTATGGTAAAAACAAAATGAGTGTAGATATATCCTTTTGCTGACGTTAAGCCAACCTATTTAATGTATGTGTAATCCTATAATACTTTCTAATACCAAAGATAAATCGAAGAGACGAGTTTTGGACCCTCTGAATTCTATCACAATCCCTGGCCAATAAACTAGAACCATACACAATCTCACAAAAATTAAAATGTGATAAAACTAGAGACTCACACAACATTGTGTTATGTTTCGTATCCAGAATATGGCGATTAGAATGTAACAACCGTAAGCATGTAAAAAAATCTTGACGTTTGTTAATAAAATTTACGTTTATTTAGGCAACTTAACATGCATTGCGTGCAGCGTGTATTGCATATCATAGTTGCATAAAAACATGCATTTAATTATTGTAAAAATAAACTCGTACGCATAGTGTTTGCACATTTGATTCACATGTTCATGCGCAAAGACTACTTTAGCGACTCTTCTTTGGTGATATTTTTAAGGTGGATGCAGGGCATCCATTGTTGCTTTGTTAAATTTTTTTATAAGTGCTGTGTAATTTGTACGGTAAGTTTATTTGAAAACCTATTATACAACAGTTTGAGATGATTGCCTTTTCAAGCACTTTTTATTTATTTCTACTTTACGTTTTAATTTATTTTATTTATCCGCATAATTACTTAACCAATTACATTTTACCATTAGTTACTTTACGGTATATATATATATATATATATATATATATATATATATATATACGTTCAAACAATAATGACGCAATAACCTTTGTTACTATGAAGTGGAATTTTAATATCCATTAAACCAGCAAAAAATTTATACGTTTGGAAATTTTAATGCATCCGAATCCAGTTTTATTTCAACTCCCATGTAAAATTTACCCAGCGAAATTTTCCAACCGCTGATTCAGCAAGCCGCCATTTTGGAACTTACAGAAGTAGAGTATAATCAAAATAAGGTATTTTATTTCTATTAATAATTCCATAAATTAGTTTTACTTAAGTTAAATAATCGTTACAAACACTAGCTTTAAGATGTTCTTCTGTATAATCAAAATTTAGGTAGTAAAATCATTACTAACATTCGCTCTATGATAATCAAAATTAAGGTAGTAAATAAAGCTTGTTATTGTCAATTTTTTAACTTTATTAGATTCATAGTTTACTTGTTTTTTCATAAAACGAGTTGGCGCCCTTTTATTTAATAATTAAGTTTCAGGTTGAAACAACATCAATTTGTAAAGCGAACATATCTATACATATATTATTTTAAAGCAACATCTGATAATATTTATGAACCCCGCCTATCCTAATCTCCGACTGAGCAAAAGGCACAAAACCTACTGGGTTATAACCAAACCTTTATCTGCTAAAATTGTAGCTTAAGGGGGATAGTTACAAGCATGCGTACGCTCTAGGTATCACAAACATCAATATGTAGCTGATTATCCACATGCACATCAAGGCTCTTTACACACCTAGGTATTGAAACAGTTTGATCGCCGATATGCAGAATAATTTTATTTTGAATTTTCTGTATAACTTCTTTGTGTAAAAATAGTATAGCGGAGGTTTTATTTGCATTTATTTAAGCGAATGTTACATACATGTTATAGTACGTGAGCAAGGTTTTCGTTAAGATCTACATCCTTTACTTGAAATGAATAATACATGTGGATATCATCTGCATAAAAATGCTCTTAGAATGCTTTAAATAAGAAAACAGTTTGAAAGTACAAATTGTGCACAATAATGGACCCAGAATAGAACCTTGTGGTACACATTTACATCACATTAAAGGGCACGATTCCACTCCATTGAACACAGCTTTTGTTTTCCAATAATTAAGTAGTCTTGCATCAGTAGAACAGCACTGCCATTTAGTACAGTATGTCGTAGTATTGACAATAATGATTATCATGTATCCTGAACGAAATCCTGATTGTGTCTTAGGTAGCACGTTATTTAAATTTAAGAAGGATCTCAGTTAACTCTCCAAGACTTTTTAAAGTATTTTAGATAATGTCCGTAAGACAGTAATAAAGTCGTGCAGTAAATTACTGTTTGGTATTGGTACAACTCGTCCTTCTTTCCAAGTGAATAGGAAGACCGAGCGACCAATATAGTAATTAATTGTATGGGCCTTTTCGACATACGTTAATTTTTAATTTATGTGCCACGGTTTCAGTTCAAATCGGAGATTAAAGGAGTGGTTCGTTAAACATGGCTAATCATTTGGTACCAGATTTTTCCACCCTGATTAATGAGCGCTAAAAGGTTTTTATACATACTTTTTCCCTGAGATAGTATAATAGCTAATTATTGCACACTTAAACTAATTTACATTTTATGTATAAACAAGTATGTAATTATTAACACAACACAAGAAATACTCCAAATAAAACAAAAATCAATCTTCCACCAAGGGGGCACTGGTATTGGATCGTTGTTCTCCTTGCAGTGCGCGGCGGCTCGGCTAGGTGTATCTGGGAACAGCGGACCCGGTACTCCTGTTAGGTTAGCTACGAAAATAATGTTAACTGAATGTTTACATTAAAGAAGGAAAATTATCTTAATTGCCTATATAAAGTGAATACCGAAAGAAAAGGAATATTAAATAAAAATATTTTAAGTGCGCTCCTGACTGGTAGAAAACGGCAGAGGGCAACTGGTTTTATACAGTTATCATAACATTGTTTCGTGTTGGAAATATTTTCAAAGAGGTAAAAAACGGGGGGGTTGGTGGTTTTCTATACCTACTTTTCCAGGTTACTCACAAAATCGATAATTTTAAAAAGACATGAAAGACTTGTATTTATACAATTCTTTCTAGCTATTTTTATTACAGAAATTGTACTCGGATTTATTTAATATGTCTATCTAATATTTTTACAGGGGTTTATTAACAAATAGTAGCCTTCTTAAGTAGTGTTGGACACTAATTATACGTAATTAAAATATACTCTAATTACTTTTTGTAATTAGTAGAGATTGTAATGTAAAAATTTAGTTGGCGGTTTTCTGGACTTTTTATCGCCTTTAAGACGCAATAAGTATTGGAAATGATGGTGTGGGTGGTGGCTATTGTATACAGATTTATTTACACACGGGACTTTGAATAAAGGACATTCTCGTCTAGAATACTTATTTGCGGGAACGGGTAATTCGCTTACCGCTAGGATCTGCCGTTCAGAGCTGGTGGGGCAACGCTGGTAGAGGTTTCCTGGTGGTTCCCTAATTCGGGGGCGGCGTAAGGTCTTTAAACCTTCGTAAATGTTCCGTTTACAGCTGAATTTATTTGTAGAGGCGGGAAGAATAACTAAATGTTTACGGGCGTTGTTATTTAACTAATGTTTAATGCAGGATTTATCCTTTAAACCTGGGTTATCGCGACGTGCGATTTAGGTCGGATACAAGTTCCGAACTCCCGATAGCAAGTAAATTGTTATCTCGCGATGGTCGAGTAGGACCCAATGCGGTTTCAGGACTTCAAACCTTCGTAAACGTTCCGTTTACAGCATTTATTTATAGAGGCGGGCAGAATAACTAAATGTTTTACGGGCGTTGTTATTTAACTAATGTTTAATACAGGATTTTTCCTTTAAACCTGGGTTATCGCGACGTGCGATTTAGGTCGGATACAGGTTCCGAACTTCCGATAGGAGGTAAATTATTATCTCGCGATAGGCGAGTAGAACCGAATGCGGTTTCAGGACTTCAGATAAGAAGTAACTTTTAAAAAACTAATTTTAAACTGGTAATTACGTTAAGTGAAATCGTTTTACGTAACATTTGCGAATGTTATGCTATTTACTGGAATTAGGAAACCGAAGGAATGGTCTAATTGTGGGTAGCTTTGTTACTTTCAACTCATAGACAATCTGCACGTTATTTAGGTAGCCTCTGGCGGTGTGTTTGTTTGAGTTGTGTAAAACATGTACTGATTATTATCGATTAACAGATTGTGGGCTGCAGCCCGTTGCGCTTCTTAAACGATACCCTGGGCTCGGTCGAAATTAGACAAGCAGCCTTTCTATCCGACGGTATAAGTGAAAAATTACGTCGGCAATAACACCCGGCATTGCATTGTCCAGGAATGTATGTGTACGGTTGTAAAATAAAACTTACATGCAGGTGGCCACAGATTTAAGTAACACTAGGCCCCGGTGGTTGATTAAAGTGTTCTCAGGCGGACGGAGTTAAGTGAACGAAAGGAAGAATGAGAATAGAAAGACCTGGGTCTTCAAATAGGCCCATCGTAATGAGCGCGTGAATAAGAGCGGAAAATAAGAGCGTTCGTAGCGCAGATCCCAGTTTTATTGAAATTCTCGAAAGGCCGATACGGCTTTTGATGTGATGCTATTTCAAAGCTTGGTTGTCGGACCAATAGAGGGACTGGAAACAACTCTGACGTAGAAAAATTTTGAAACAACGTCGGAGGGGATAGCGATTCATTGTTTAGGATTCCTGCAAATTAATTAAAATTAAAGGATTCTGTCTCTTTACATAATTATATGTACAATATATGGTAGCAAAAAAGGACAACACCAATACAAAACATTAATATTAGTACCATCAAAATCAGACGACTTGGATTTCATTTTGTTTACAATAGTATGTACTATTAATTCTTAAACGCAACTAAAGCAGTATAATCGCGAACTTTATTCATTTATTAAACCTAAATTATCTTCTAAATGATTACTGACCGTATCAACAATGTTTTTATTAAGTACAATTAATTTCGCACTCTGTTGCTACCTGATAACAATCACAAATTTATAAAACGAACCTTCTGTTTATTTAAAGCGTTTTACAAATCGTTCACGATTATTTCTCCCATAAATAATACTAGTGCATCGGGAAACTACACAAACATTCAATAAGTGCGGTCTAGAAAATCTAGAACTGCACAACGCAAAGCGGAGAATCCGCTCATTCTAAAATATCACAATAAGTCCTGTAGGCCCATACAATATCATGGGTGGTTTAAAGCATCCCTCCTTGTCTCTCAACCGGGTGCGAGTTACATACATCCGATTCGACTTGAGGCTCGACGTTTTAATTTCCTTCCGTAGCTTCTACAAAATTCGTCACCTTACATTTTAACAATTCCGGCCAATACCTTTACTAAACATTCATTCAAACAGTTCCCGCAATAAAAACAAAAAAAAGTTCTATGCTTTCGAAGTAAAAAATATTAGTCAGTATTAACCACTTGCAACATGCCAAAACGTATTTACATGTAACCCAATGTACCTATTTTTCATTCAACTCTGAACAGTATTATTTAAATTTACTCGCTATAAGACCTATATTGCTTTCACTGTCAATTCTTATCTATAAAAATATCAAGCAACCTAATTACCTTTTTTTCGATTAAAATCAATTACATCAATTTTTAATTGATTTTATGTGAAATTTCCTAGGTTCCACCTTAAAAAGTGACACCATCACAGCTATTTTTGCTAAATTCAAATCAGTGCCAATGTTATGTGAAAACTCAATATGCAATTCTAATTGACTAATACACCTTTCAAACGCTGTTTAACGTACTTCATCACAAAACAAATTTTGTTGATTTCGCTATAAATTTTATCGATAAGTAGCGCCTCCATATTTTTCTTTTCAAACTAAAATAAGTTACAGTTTGACCAATGGCGGCTCGTTACCTTTTATGAACTCTAAATTGAATTTAATTTTAATTTAACATAAACATTAATTTATACTTCGCTTTGAAATGCATTACAACATCAATTTTTAATTGATTTTATATGAGATTTTCTAGGTTCCACCTTAAAAAGTGACGTCACGGTATTTATTTTTGCTAAATTTAAATCGGCCCAAAAGTAATGTGTAATTTAGTATGCAATTCTGATTGACTACTTAACAAATTTTGTTGATTTTACTATACATTTTATCGATAAGTGGCGCCTCTATGTTTTGCTTTTCAAACTAAAATAAGTTACAGTTTCATCAGTGACGTCTCGTTATCTCTTATGAACTCCGAATTGAATTTAATTTAATTTTAATATAAATATTAATTTATACTTCGTTTTAAAATTCATATACAAATATTAATTACAATTCGCGGTGTTTGTAATTGCAAACTTATCTTTCAAAATTCAATCCACAAATTGGATACTCATAATTTACTACAACTTAATAAATCTAGCAACGCAATCACAACCCTACATTGGGTCTAAAAACCAGTGCGTTCCCAAACTTAGTACAAATATCACTCAATTTATTCCTGTCCTAAAATCCCAGCAAATCCACTAGCAGCTATAGTTGAGCATGACATAGCCCTTCCACCCGCAGCCACTTCTTACGTAACGACACAAACCTAAGTTCTACGTTTTATGCGGCCGCGACCTCTACACTGAAATACTCCATCTGACTTACGCAGTATTTCTACCATAACATATGCATCTAATTTCCCGTGTTCCATTAATTCGACCATTAAACCTAACAACCAATATTGTGTGCGCTACATATTTACCAAAATTAAATCCCAAAAATAACTAGACTCTGAAATTCTCGTGGTGTTTATATGTTCAAATAACAACTACACCACTTTCTTGGAAACTACCTGCCTCTTATCTTCCATCGAAAGCGTTTTACTCGATTCATTAAGTAACTTGCATGTGGCGGTAGATACAAAGTGCAAATCCTGATTCGCGAGTGATAACTACTTTCATTTCGATTTTCAGAATCAGGGAAAGATCTACTTA